>REGM01000080.1:580318-607544 GCA_004194415.1 Aurelia aurita | reverse complement strand
GGCTGGCCACCTCAGCGAATTGTTAGATTATATGACTATCGAAGGCCTCCAGATGACGCTTACACATCTGTATCAAATCGCTATATCGAAGGTCTTGTTCTCTGTGTTGCCAAATTTTGTTTAAAGCACGTCCATATTTACAGTAAAACCCCGCAGTAAAGAAGAACATATCTTTAAAAAAAGCAGTCTGTATTGGTTTTTAAAAAGATGATACTTAAAAAATGTATTTCATGGTGAAAGGTTCCTAAAATGTGTTCTTATTTAAAAATGAAAACAGACATCATGGTCAGTGTAAACCTGACTGGAAAAGCAATGATGTTCAAGATATATTGTAGCCAGCATAGCAGCCTTTCAAAATGGGGCAAAATATGAGCAGAAGCTATTTTGGACCTCAAATATTGTTGAAAAGGTAGAAATGATTGAGTAAAACACAAAGTATTGCTTTTTTAATGAATTATAAGAAATGAATTTGCAAGTTTTGGAATTACTCTTTGAATTAAGAACACATACAAAAAATCAGTCTGCAGTTGGTTTTCAAAGGAAGGGAAAGTTTTTGACAAATAACAGATAACAAATATCTTAATTTTTTATGTTTTCCTTTGTTGCTTTGTTAGTGTACTTCCCTCTTTCTTAACGAAGTCTTCAATTTTGACTCAATAAATTCTTTTTTTAGTCTCTCTCGTTTTTTTTAATTTGCCTTTCTTTTATTTCAGATAAAGAAATTGGGATTATTCCAACGATCTAACCTTACAAGTGAAATCAGTTCTAGCAAAGTACGTTCCGTATTTTTAATACCTTGTTTAGAAAAATTTAACGAAACGTACGCTAAGTTATTTAAATTTTCTTTCTCTGTATCGCACCAAAATCTGGTCAAGCAAACAAAAAATTCAGATTGTTTTCTTAATTTTGAATATTTTATCTCTTTCAGAAATCACTGATTAGCTAAAAATCACTTTCCACGATTATCCGAAAGAAATATTGAAAATTGCGCTGTTAAATCTAATACTGATTTTAAAAGAAAACGTTCTTTTGGTGCCTAGCATTGACTGGAGAGCATATTTCAATTTTGGCAGTTTCATTGCCAAGAAAAATACTTTGAGCCAGCAGACCTTCCTAAAAGCTGGACAAATAAATTGAATTGAACCAATCAGATTTGTTCTTTAGCCAAAGTCAACACAAATTAGTTTTCGGGAAATCGTTCATTTCAGAAATCATCATTGCATTGTAAACTACGAAAATTTCCTCGTAATTTTTTTAATCTGAAGGGTTTAAATTTTTCTCAATCAAAATTATTTACATTTTATTTCATATTTATTTCAAATGTCGCACGTGTAACTTTCATTTAGCTGAAGATGAGACAAGCTTGTCTCGCAACTTTCTTATAATCATAGCCTAGTCTAATCAACTCAAATTACAACTGGATTTGTCTTATTAATATGGAAATGTCGATTTAATACACGGATTTGTCACTTGCCTTTTTCTGAAATGACCCTCAAAATGATGTTCGTCGTGGTTCTAATGTTAAATTTATAAGAAAGCTGCGCTTTGCAGCCAATATTTCAAATTTCATTACGAATTTAGTTTGACCTCTTTGCAGCTTTTATTAACGTTGCTTCCAATCTTTTCATTCGATAGCAGTTTGATTGAAATTGCATCCCTTAATTTTGTTGCAGAATAAAGTTTCACCGAAGAAAACAGCAACAACCAAATGAAGAATTTGTCTGAAAATTACCCGCAGACGCAATCCTGGTATTCAAAATACCCAACCAGTCAAAGAATCAATATGCAGCGTATGTATGTGGCGTCGGATTTACCCGAGAACATTGGGGAGTTGTTTGCAATATAGCAATATAATGTGATTAGGCTATACTATACAGGCGTCATATGTTAGTCTTCTGTGAAACTTGCTGACCACCCTGAGGCTCTTTACTGTTCTTTAAGAAGTACTCTTCCCTAGAAGACAATATAAAGATTCGTCAGAAATCTGAAAAAAATTTGTCTGTGAAATCCAGCTGCAGTCCATGCAGAACTTGCACGTTAACATGCAGTTGATCATCCACCCTTTATTACACGAAGCCGCTGCGAAGACTCCATGAAGATTTTTGAACTGACGAATTGCCTATTCTGATATTGATGAAGAAAGCTTTTAAATTCCTTGAGTTCTATATTCTTTGCCTAAACATTGCCAGATGTTGGTGAGATGGAACCTTCAGGCTGCTGCAGAAGCAATAAAGACAAGTATGATAGACCCACCGCCGATAGTTGGTACTTTTTGAGTAGGCAGTTGTCATGTATGTTGAACAAGAACAACCTATTTCACTGAAATCGGTCATATCGTTCTGTAGTTATTGACGATTTTGCTTGGAAGATGTTTTTGGAAGAGAATGAAAAAGAACTAGAAGTTACAACCAAATCTTGCAAGCCTTCAGCTTTAAAATGATGGCAATTGCATCAAAATCTGAGAAGGAAAGATAAGCCGTGCAAATGCGATGGACATATTTTTATCATTTGTTTTCCTCCCTAAGATGCTGTTTATGCTCGTTGTCACTGTTCATAAGCTGAACATTAGAGAAGATCTGATCAGCATTTCTAGTCCTTCATCAAGCATGTTATAAAACAGCTTCGGAACAAATTGCTGATAACTCTAGAAGGAAATGAACTATTTTAGAGAAATAAATTTTGACATTTAAGTTAGCCGTTTTTTCAATATAAAGGCATATGACCCGTGCGTCAGAAAAATGTATCCACTGTTTGAAAAATCGTACAGGAAAAGCTATGAAACCAATTTGTGAAATTTTAATTTCATCTTACTGATGCTTGAACTTAATTTTTGAGATTTTCTCATAATTTTAGGTGCATTATTTCCTTCTGAAATCAGGATTTAGCACAAGTTCTATGCCCAAAACCGCCAAAAATGGGCTGTTCACTATTATGTAGATTTTGACTTTTGATGCTCAACATTAATGAGGAAGCATAATTACATCTCAACAGTTTCCGTATCATTAGAAGGCCATGTATGAGCTAAGAGAAATATCATTTTACAATTTTGATAGTTGAAAAGTGGATTAAATAGAGCAACTCACTTACAGTTTTAACCAAAACCTATGGAAGCAATTTTTCGGAAATTCTTCATTTGAGATTAAGATAATGCACTGTAAATTATGAATAATTCACAAAATTAAGTTAAGCTCTCAGCCAGACAATGGAGTTGTAATTTTCAAATTGGTTCATTGTCTTTGTGGTGTGATTTTCAAACAATGGATACATTTTTCTGACTTACCCGGTAATACGATGATATTGGTGGATTATTCGTAATTATACAGGTTTTCAAACGCCTATATTTTGTTGACTCACCCTGTACTGCAGAAGAACGTCCAGATTTCAGCCCCCTCCCCCTCTTTTGCATAAACTAAGGGCCTGTTTGTATTAGGAAAAACACCTCACCTGCCAGGCCCGGGGCTGACAGGCGAGATTCCACCTTCCCATAGAATCCTTTGTATTTTTCATTTCGTTTTTATATGACGAACGCAATACCACTGGTATAGTGAGATCTCACCTCTCTCACTGAGGTGGGGTGAAATTTTTCCATATAAACGAAACATCACCGGTATGGTGAGGTGAATTGGTTTATTCGTTGATTCTTATTGGTTAATTCGTTCCGATTTCACGGAAACGAGATTACTCCATCTCGCCTCTCAGCCCCGGGGCTGACAGGTGAGGTGAAAATCCCATAAAAACAGTGGCTGAAATTCACCTCGCCTGTCAGCCCCGGGTCTGGCAGTTGAGGTGTTTTGCCTCATATAAACAGTCCTGCTCTCTTGTTATTTTATCATCATTCTCCTATTATCGGCTGCCCAAGGAAAACGTTATCGCTGAAAATATGAAATTGTTCAAAAGTATCTTCTCGGGTATTTATTTTGTCTGAAGTGCAAAATCTTTAACCTAAACTTAAAACGTTTTCAGCTATATAGATACACTAAGACCATTTCAAAAACGTATCAATTCGGCTACATATACCGGGTGTACTATCATACCATTCTAGAGTTACTGATTATTTTGCCTGGGAGTTATTTTTGAACATAATTCATAGAGAATTAAGAAATTCGATAACGTTTTTCCAAAGTTTCAGCTTGAAAAGTTAAAGCGAGAATGATATTCCTCCAAGGAGTAAAACCTAATGATAAACATGTGCTTCTTATGTGTAAATATGCATCAGTTGGTTATTAAAGCTCACATCAGCTTTTGAAGCTGCCTAGCTTATGACCTGCGTTAACAAATCAAAGTTCCTTGGAAGATAACTGATGCAATTTTAATCTTATTAAAGCTAAACATGGGACGGAATTTGACCTTAATTTATAGCATTTCTCGAGACTTTTCAAAAACTTGTTCCAAGTAAAATTGTCCAAAACTCTAGAATGATATGACCGTTTTTAGTGAAATATATTTCTAAATCTAAGTTAGCTGTTTTGCTTCAAATTGATAGTTGATTCATTCAAATCGGTGCACAATTCATCATTGTACGGCTCGGCAAACGCCGATACATCATTTTGGGACACCCGGTAATTTGTTAGCAAAATTAATACCTGCATCTGCATGACAAATTTTATGCCAGAAGAAGAATAAGACGTTTTAGATGTATGAATATAAATATAATTGAACTTGTAATTATTTAGCCCTCCAATAATTAAGTATTTGTTATGATTGAGAAATTGTAAATATATATAATCAAGTATCTAGAAATCCAAGAGGACACGGATATCAAGAAAACATGAGATATCAAGATTCAAGCTGGAGAAAGTCAGTCAGCATTTATCTAAAAGATGCGAATTTTAAAAGTTACGATGGTAAATATGTCATTTTGTTTCACAAGAGGACGCGCATGACAATATTGTTAATAATGTAATGCTATCATGTGAATTTTATGTTTAACTGAGAATCAAAGTTTTACTGTTTTCTTTCAGGTATCGTTTCTTCTTGTCTTTCATTCCGTATTTTGGATCATTTAGGTGGGGTTCGTAGGGGCTGACGGTTCGCGGTATTTAGCCTTTTTTAGACCGGTTTTACGGTTTTTGGCCCGTAAAATGGTGATTTTACAGTTCCTTTCTCGCTCAATGGTTTGCAGATTTCTTCACTAGATACGATTTGAGAAGGCAAATTGCTACAAAATTTAAGATACAGTAACGAAAAAAGATCCAATTCGATATACTTTTGGAGGGAATTCCATTAATTTTCACTATTCCCAGCAAATATAAGGCATTGGAATTTGCTTTCAGTTTTTGCAGTCACAAAAATGATAACGAGGCAATCGTCTGCGACATAGAACTGAGTTTATATAAGCAAAGCGCGGAAAGATGTTACGACTTTTTTAGCTGAATTTCGAGGCGGTTTTTTGGTTTTTCTGAAATATTTTGGCTGTTTTACGGTTTTTGATATCCCCTACGACTNGATTTGAGAAGGCAAATTGCTACAAAATTTAAGATACAGTAACGAAAAAAGATCCAATTCGATATACTTTTGGAGGGAATTCCATTAATTTTCACTATTCCCAGCAAATATAAGGCATTGGAATTTGCTTTCAGTTTTTGCAGTCACAAAAATGATAACGAGGCAATCGTCTGCGACATAGAACTGAGTTTATATAAGCAAAGCGCGGAAAGATGTTACGACTTTTTTAGCTGAATTTCGAGGCGGTTTTTTGGTTTTTCTGAAATATTTTGGCTGTTTTACGGTTTTTGATATCCCCTACGACTCCCACTTTTAGAGCCGAAGTTGCCGTGCGTTATTGTTCGCAGTAGTGTTCTAACACTGTTACCTACGCCCCGTGCTCTGTTTTCTTATGAAAACAATATGAAAATAATCAAAATTTATGAATTTTTATTATTTGTCCGTTTACACAGGTCTGGTGTTAAAATGAAACTTTTCATAAAAGCTCTTAAAATGAAACGGACCATGTTGATCTTCTGTTCCTATCTTCATTTTAATTTCACAGAATTCAATGCAGTGAAGAGAACTTGCCGAACTGGCATAGAATTACAGGAAATATATGCCTTCCAAGCGTGAAGAAAGAAAAGTTTATCTTGTGCTTCGCAGAACCAACCTCTTGAAATACACCTCTTCAATCTTTTTAACATTGATATAAAATTTAACATTACAGTGAAAGAACGGATATTCCCGCCCTCAAAAGATACAGTCAGTGGAGCTTTAACATGTTCGCATGTCTTTGTTTGCAGCGTTTTTTATATAGAACGCTTCGGCCTCGGCCTCAGGCAGCGTGGCAGTTTGCTTATTGCCAACCATAGTATATATAGTATAGTATAGTATGTATGTATGTATGTATGTAGTCGTAACGGGTCGTAAACTGAAGAGTCTTTCTTCTCGATAGGTCTCCTTCCAAAAGATTTGGCATTAAAATGGATAGATGGATAGATCTACAGTAAATGACACTTTTGCATCGCTGACGCTAATGCTCAAATAAAAAGACACAAAAAAGAATCGAAGAAAAAGAAACAAAAAAGTATTTGAGAATGATTACGAGACTCAGTTGCCGGCCAAAATGAGGTTATCTGCTGACAGCATAACAACACAACAACGACAACAACATAACAGAAAACGACAGCTCGACAAAATGGCGCTTGGGTGAAAATCAAATTTGGCTTCCCGCTCCAGCTTTGAGCTCGATATAGCTAGATGGTTGATGTAACTGAATTAGCAGCAGACTTTGAAGAGGACAGCATACTTTCTATGATGGAGTCTGAAGTAATTTTCACGCTGGCTTATTTCGTAGTCGCTGTGTGTTTTATCTTGGCTCCAAAAGAATTCGAGACTGCTGGATTGACAGTGCAAAAGATATTCTCTTCTTACCTTGGCAGTGAAGATTTTGACTTTGTAAGATACCACATCAAGAGAACAACGATCACAGTTCTTGTTCATTCTTTTATGCCAATGGGTAAGGTCTAAGGACTGAAACAACTAATTCTACAGTATTAGGCTGACTATATGATTAGAAGGTGTTGTGGTGTAATCCTCTGACTTTGCAGTCAGGCTAGATCAAAGGTTTGTGGTTTAAGTCACCACTACAACACACCAGCCGATGACAAGGGGTTCCAGATTCGATCAGCGCTAGAGGGGCCATCAACATTTGATTTCCGGCTACTGGAAAATGCGGGTCTGCAGGTCCGGTAAAATGCGGGTCCCACTGAAAGATCAATGGGTGGTCTGCTTATGCAAGGCATGTTACAGCGTCCGATGGGTGTTTGTGAGGCTAGTGCCCATTCCTGTTTATGGGATCCCCCTAATATAAAAGTACAAATTTCTCGTATGCTATGACACGTCCATGGCAACTATCCATGATNAGATACGATTTGAGAAGGCAAATTGTTACAAAATTTAAGATACAGTAACGAAAAAATATCCAATTCGATATACTTTTTGAGGGAATTCCACTAATTTTCACTATTCCCAGCAAATATAAGGCATTGGAATTTGCTTTCAGTTTTTGCAGTCACAAAAATGATAACAAGGCAATCGTCTGCGACATAGAACTGAGTTTATATAAGCAAAGCGCGGAAAGATGTTACGACTTTTTTAGCTGAATTTCGAGGCGGTTTTTTGGTTTTTCTGAAATATTTTGGCGGTTTTACGGTTTTTGATATCCCCTACGACTCCCACTTTAAGAGCCGAAGTTGCCGTGTATTATTGTTCGCAGTAGTGTTCTAACACTGTTACCTACGCCCCGTGCACACTGCTCTGTTTTCTTATGAAAACAATATGAAAATAATCAAAAGTTATGAATTTTTATTATTTGTCCGTTTACACAGGTCCGGTGTGAAAATGAAAATTTTCATAAAAGCTCTTAAAATGAAACGGACCATGTTGATCTTCTGTTCCTATCTTCATTTTAATTTCACAGAATTCAATGCAGTGAAGAGAACTTGCCGAACTGGCATAGAATTACAGGAAATATATGCCTTCCAAGCGTGAAGAAAGAAAAGTTTATCTTGTGCTTCGCAGAACCAACCTCTTGAAATACACCACTGCAATCTTTTTAACATTGATATAAAATCTAACATTACAGTGAAAGAACGGATATTCCCGCCCTCAAAAGATACAGTCAGTGGAGCTTTAAAATATTCGCATGTCTTTGTTTGCAGCATTTTTTATATAGAACGCTTCGGCCTCGGGCTGCGTGGCAGTTTGCTTATTGCCAAAGTCGTAACGGGTCGTAAACTGAAGAGTCTTTCTTCTCGATAGATCTCCTTCCAAAACATTTGGCAGTAATTTTAGATAAAGTTTATGTCATCAAATGGATAGATCTACAGTAAATGACACTTTTGCGTCGCTGACGCTAATGCTCAAATAAAAGACACAAAAAAGAATCGAAAAAAAGAAACAACAAGTATTTGAGAATGATTACGAGACTCAGTTGCCGGCCAAAATGAGGTTATCTGCTGACAACATAACAACACAACAACGACAACAACATAACAGTAAACGACAGCTCGACAAAATGGCGCTTGGGTGAAAATCAAATTTGGCTTCCCGCTCCAGCTTTGAGCTCGATATAGCTAGATGGTTGATGTAACTGAATTAGCAGCAGACTTTGAAGAGGACAGCATACTTTCTATGATGGAGTCTGAAGTAATTTTCACGCTGGCTTATTTCGTAGTTGCTGTGTGTTTCATCTTGGCTCCAAAAGAATTCGAGACTGCTGGATTGACAGTGCAAAAGATATTCTCTTCTTACCTTGGCAGTGAAGATTTTGACTTTGTAAGATACCACATCAAGAGAACAACGATCACAGTTCTTGTTCATTCTTTTATACCAATGGGTAAGGTCTAATATTAATAAGGATTGAAACAACTAATACAGTAATAAGGAGTTGAAAATAGTATATATATGCAAATATTTAGGCTGTGACTATATGATTAGAAGGTGTTGTTGTGGCACGTAGTGGTGTAATCCTCTGACTTTGCAGTCAGGCTAGATCAAAGGTTTGTGGTTTAAGTCACCACTACAACACACCAGCCGATGACAGGGGTTCCAGATTCGATCAGCGCTAGAGGGGCCATCAACATTTGATTTTCTTATTTTTATAGCAACAATTGGCTCCTAACTTGAGACCCCCTCCCTCACTTACTCACTTACTTCCTCATCGTGGCCATGTCCTAAATTTGAGTAGAAAGCAAGGTCTAGAACACTTAGGCCTAGGCTACCGGGAGCCCACTAAGTCTCACTAGGTTGTCTGAATATGCATTGAAAGTGAGGAGGATGCTTTCTGAATAGCGAGAATGGATATTCCTCCTTTCTTAGCCACCCAAAACCTAACCCCCTCCTCCCTTTAATGGCCAAATACCACTAAAACATGAACATTGAATGTCAATGGCCCCTTAGCTACTTCCTGCAATCCCAGTGCTTGGTGTCCAGTCTACTTTCCTTATCATGGGCACGGAATGCTTCACACAAAATGTGCACTTTTGCAACAAGAAAGCACGCATTTGTTTCATTTTCAATCAAATTTTCGGATTTTCATTGCACACTTTCAAGATTGGTTCAAATTACTGTGCAGTTACATCACCAAGAAATGTAGTCATAATGTATCTCAAAAGAATCATATCCCAGAACCTCCTCAACAAACAGTGCTAATCAAATATTCTTCAGACCATTATTAGCGTAGATTCAAACAAATGGAATCAGTTTGATATATGAAAAAGACCAGCAGGAGCATTCTGAATCTGAAAAGGTTTCATCAAATAGCCAATTTTGGAATTTAATTTATGGAAAGTGTTGACTTATTTAGTATTTTCTGAATGACAGTTCAAATTCTTTAACAGTTGTTGCAGAGATTTGGACCTCTCCCAGTTTGTTCTAATCTACGATAGTTTTTGGAAAAATGAGTCCCTGTTTCATTCATAGAAATCAATGTGCTGTTTGGACATAGAGGAACTCTTGTACTCATTTTCAATGTTTTTTTCTGCATTTCAGGTTATTACGTTGGACTTGGATTTGCATCAAAAGAACTTGATTTATTCAACCCAGTTAGATCTGGTCAATTTGCATCCGTGTTGTTACTTGTCAGTGTATCATCTGCTTTTTGTGGCATCTTGATTGCAAGGTTTTGGTCATGGAACAACTGGAGGAACCATCCACTTTGCAAGGTATGCTATCAATAACTAGTTACTACAGTAAATGTCATCTAAGCCCTATATTACATTTACGGTTGACATCTCATTTTATTGGAGATCCAACATCAATTTTCTACCAACAACAAATGATAGAAAGAATCCTCTTTTGAAAGACCAGGATAAATCATAAACTAGGCAAATTTTGAAGATTGACAATTTCATCAAATAGTTAAATCCCAAATTACGATTTGGGATCTTTTGTCAATGTTTTGGCAAGCTGCTTCCCAAGCTATGAGCCTTTTTAAATTATTGGTTTGGAAAATGCTGAATGGACTGGAAAGACATTTCAATCAATAGACCTTTTTACTTGCCAGAAAAGAGGTTTGGATCGAGCGTCCAAATCTGGTAAATTTTGTGAAGGAAAGCCAAAGCATGACCCCCGTTCTCAGTAGAAACACTGCTAGCTGTGGCATAAAGTTCCTTCGGATCTCGAATCACTTTTCAGAGAATAAATCAACGATAACTGTACTCAAATTGAGTTACGAATGTTTCAGTTTGTACATAGGCAAGTTTTATTTGCCTTCTGGCCTTGTTTCTCGTTGTTTTCATTCATTGTTAGCTGATTTTGCTGTGTAACAGTTGCAGAACAAAAGTNGATTTGAGAAGGCAAATTGCTACAAAATTTAAGATACAGTAACGAAAAAAGATCCAATTCGATATACTTTTGGAGGGAATTCCATTAATTTTCACTATTCCCAGCAAATATAAGGCATTGGAATTTGCTTTCAGTTTTTGCAGTCACAAAAATGATAACGAGGCAATCGTCTGCGACATAGAACTGAGTTTATATAAGCAAAGCGCGGAAAGATGTTACGACTTTTTTAGCTGAATTTCGAGGCGGTTTTTTGGTTTTTCTGAAATATTTTGGCTGTTTTACGGTTTTTGATATCCCCTACGACTCCCACTTTTAGAGCCGAAGTTGCCGTGCGTTATTGTTCGCAGTAGTGTTCTAACACTGTTACCTACGCCCCGTGCTCTGTTTTCTTATGAAAACAATATGAAAATAATCAAAATTTATGAATTTTTATTATTTGTCCGTTTACACAGGTCTGGTGTTAAAATGAAACTTTTCATAAAAGCTCTTAAAATGAAACGGACCATGTTGATCTTCTGTTCCTATCTTCATTTTAATTTCACAGAATTCAATGCAGTGAAGAGAACTTGCCGAACTGGCATAGAATTACAGGAAATATATGCCTTCCAAGCGTGAAGAAAGAAAAGTTTATCTTGTGCTTCGCAGAACCAACCTCTTGAAATACACCTCTTCAATCTTTTTAACATTGATATAAAATTTAACATTACAGTGAAAGAACGGATATTCCCGCCCTCAAAAGATACAGTCAGTGGAGCTTTAACATGTTCGCATGTCTTTGTTTGCAGCGTTTTTTATATAGAACGCTTCGGCCTCGGCCTCAGGCAGCGTGGCAGTTTGCTTATTGCCAACCATAGTATATATAGTATAGTATAGTATGTATGTATGTATGTATGTAGTCGTAACGGGTCGTAAACTGAAGAGTCTTTCTTCTCGATAGGTCTCCTTCCAAAAGATTTGGCATTAAAATGGATAGATGGATAGATCTACAGTAAATGACACTTTTGCATCGCTGACGCTAATGCTCAAATAAAAAGACACAAAAAAGAATCGAAGAAAAAGAAACAAAAAAGTATTTGAGAATGATTACGAGACTCAGTTGCCGGCCAAAATGAGGTTATCTGCTGACAGCATAACAACACAACAACGACAACAACATAACAGAAAACGACAGCTCGACAAAATGGCGCTTGGGTGAAAATCAAATTTGGCTTCCCGCTCCAGCTTTGAGCTCGATATAGCTAGATGGTTGATGTAACTGAATTAGCAGCAGACTTTGAAGAGGACAGCATACTTTCTATGATGGAGTCTGAAGTAATTTTCACGCTGGCTTATTTCGTAGTCGCTGTGTGTTTTATCTTGGCTCCAAAAGAATTCGAGACTGCTGGATTGACAGTGCAAAAGATATTCTCTTCTTACCTTGGCAGTGAAGATTTTGACTTTGTAAGATACCACATCAAGAGAACAACGATCACAGTTCTTGTTCATTCTTTTATGCCAATGGGTAAGGTCTAAGGACTGAAACAACTAATTCTACAGTATTAGGCTGACTATATGATTAGAAGGTGTTGTGGTGTAATCCTCTGACTTTGCAGTCAGGCTAGATCAAAGGTTTGTGGTTTAAGTCACCACTACAACACACCAGCCGATGACAAGGGGTTCCAGATTCGATCAGCGCTAGAGGGGCCATCAACATTTGATTTCCGGCTACTGGAAAATGCGGGTCTGCAGGTCCGGTAAAATGCGGGTCCCACTGAAAGATCAATGGGTGGTCTGCTTATGCAAGGCATGTTACAGCGTCCGATGGGTGTTTGTGAGGCTAGTGCCCATTCCTGTTTATGGGATCCCCCTAATATAAAAGTACAAATTTCTCGTATGCTATGACACGTCCATGGCAACTATCCATGATNGATTTTGACTTTGTAAGATACCACATCAAGAGAACAACGATCACAGTTCTTGTTCATTCTTTTATGCCAATGGGTAAGGTCTAAGGACTGAAACAACTAATTCTACAGTATTAGGCTGACTATATGATTAGAAGGTGTTGTGGTGTAATCCTCTGACTTTGCAGTCAGGCTAGATCAAAGGTTTGTGGTTTAAGTCACCACTACAACACACCAGCCGATGACAAGGGGTTCCAGATTCGATCAGCGCTAGAGGGGCCATCAACATTTGATTTCCGGCTACTGGAAAATGCGGGTCTGCAGGTCCGGTAAAATGCGGGTCCCACTGAAAGATCAATGGGTGGTCTGCTTATGCAAGGCATGTTACAGCGGCCGATGGGTGTTTGTGAGGCTAGTGCCCATTCCTGTTTATGGGATCCCCCTAATATAAAAGTACAAATTTCTCGTATGCTATGACACTTCCATGGCAACTATCCATGATTGTATTTGCATTAAAATTCTTTGCAATTTGATACTCCCACCAAGAGAATCTTTTCATAGAACAGGCACTCAAGTATTTTTGACGATTTCACAATCGTTAGCAAGAACAAGAGTGGTATTTGGCTTAAAACATAAAATAATCACCAATATTACTCAAGAATAAAGGTTCAACGACAATTTTCCCATGATTTTCTTGAATTTTGCTTTAAAAGTTTCTTAGCGCTTCTCAAACAAAGCTCTAGAGTTTCTTCATTTTTTGGCCGTCCTACATACATACATATATACATAAAAATTCATTTTATTAGGAGGTTAATTTTACTGGCAGCTAAACAAGCTGATGATGACCTCCTATAAAGAATCGTCACAAAGGTCACGAAAAGAAATTTACATTGTGAAATCGTCTAGAAGTAGTGTCTTATAAATCAGTTTCTATTGCATAAAAAACGTGTACAGTGTGAAAAATATCGAACGATGACGTAAGGGGATGTCCGCATGTGAGGGGATCCCCCCATAAAAGTACAAATTTCTCGTATGCTATGACACTTCCATGGCAACTATCCATGATTGTATTGGCATTAAAATTCTTTGCAATTTGTTACTCCCACCACGAAAATCTTTTCATAGAGCAGCCACTCAAGTATTGTTGAGGATTTCACAATTTCATTTTCTTTTTCGTGACCTTTGTGACGATCCTTTCATTTCCCAAATGCCACACACACAGGTAACTGTTCAGATTTTAAGTGCTGAAATTCCTCGTATGGCAATGCTGTTGCTTAATGAATCACATTAGACGTCACAGCAGGAAAACTCATGGAAACTGATGATTGTCGCTTTGTTCTGTACAAACGGCTCCTTGCCCCATACAATAACCGTTCGTATATGACCACGGGACCTGCCTTCAAATAGACCCGCAGACCCGCATTTTACCGGACCTGCAGCCCGAATTTTCCAGTAGCCGTTTGATTTCCTTGTTTTTATAGCAACAATTGGCTCCTAACTTGAGACCCCCTCCCTCACTTACTTCTTCGTGGCCATGTCCTAAATTTGAGTAGAAAGCACGGTCTAGAACACTTAGGCCTAGGCTACCAGGAGCCCACTAAGTCTCGCTAGGTTGTCTCAAAATGCATTGAAAGTGAGGATGATGCTTTCTGAATAGTGAGGATGATAATGGGGTGACCTTTAAATACTTCAGTATTATGATAAACAAAGATTGTTACAAATTCAATAGTAAAAAGATTGCTACAGAGATATTCTTCCTTTCTTAGCCACCCAAAACCTAACAGAACCTAACCCCCTCCTCCCTTTCCTGGCCAAATACCACTAAAACATGAAAATTGAATGTCAATGGCCCCTTGGCTACTTCCTGCAATCCCAGTGCTTGGTGTCCAGTCTACTTTCCTTATCATGGGCACGGAATGCTTCACACAAAATGTGCACTTTTGCAACAAGAAAGCACACATTTGTTTCATTTTCAATCAAATTTTCGGATTTTCATTGCACACACTTTCAAGATTGGCTCAAATTACTGTGCAATTACATCACCAAGAAATGTAGTCATAATGTATCTCAAAAGAATCATATCCCAGAACCTCCTCGACAAACATTTAATAAAAATTTCTTCAGACCATTATTAGCGTAGATGCAAACAAATGGAATCAGTTTGATATACGAAAAAGACCAGCGAAGCATTCTGAATCTGAAAAGGTTTCATCAAATAGCCAATTTTGAATTTAATTTATGGAAAGTGTTGACTTATTTAGTATTTTCTGAATGACAGTTCAAATTCTTTAACAGTTGTTGCAGAGATTTGGACCTCTCCCAGTTTGTTCTAATCTACGATAGTTTTTGGAAAAATGAGTTTCTGTTTCATTAATAAAGATCAGTGTGCTGTTTGGACATTGAGGAACTCTTGTACTCATTTTCAATGTTTTTTTCTGCATTTCAGGTTATTACGTTGGACTTGGATTTGCATCAAAAGAACTTGATTTATTCAATCCTGTTAGATCTGGCCAATTTGCATCCGTGTTGTTACTTGTCAGTGTATCATCTGCTTTTTGTGGCATCTTGATTGCAAGGTTTTGGTCATGGAACAACTGGAGGAACCATCCACTTTGCAAGGTATGCTATCAATAACTAGTTACTACAGTAAATGTCATCTAAGCCCTAATATTACATTAATGGTTGACATCTCATTTTATTGGAGATCCAACATCAATTTTCTACCAACAACAAATGATACCTATCAAAATATTCATGGAGATATGAGCAAAAGGGTTGAAAGTTTCAAAATTGGATTTAAAAATGTATATTGTGTGCACCAAAGAAGAAAGAATCCTCTTTTAAAGGCCAGGATAAATCATGAACTAGGCAAATTTTGAAGATTGACAATTTCATCAAATAGTTAAATCCCAAATTACGATTTGGGATCTTTTGTCAATGTTTTGGCAAGCTGCTTCCCAAGCTATGAGCCTTTTTAAATTATTTGTTTGGAAAATGCTGAATGGATTGGAAAGACATTTCAATCAATTGTTCTAACAACTGAACTTGAAAGGACAAAGAGAAAACTATTTATTTTATCAATACAAAGTTCATATATTCGTATTCATGCATTTTTTTGAAAATGCAGCTTATATAAAATAGTCAGCCATTGGCAATTCTTGGTAACAATATTTTCTTGCCCGAGAGTTGCCAAGCATTTAAGAATCCTTTAGAATATTTTAGTTAAAACAAATTCTTGTTTAAAAATTCTTAAACAGTCAGTCTTTCATACTGCTCAAGAATTCTTGAGAATTCTCATCATGATTTAATGTGTGCAAGGCCTGTACTGTATGGCCGTGGGAAGGACTTTTTCGGTTCTCAGTTGTTAACATTGTTTGCAATATGGTAATGATTTATTTAACACATAGGTTTTGGCTAGTCATGGAGGAACATGGATGGCTGTGGCAGGACAGATAAACATTGAATTCAGGAGAGTTGATAAATTTACAGCAGTATCTGGTGGATCTGGAGTTTATGTGACAGATTCATGGATTATTAAATCATCAACCTATACGATTCATGTTGCGCAACAAACAGATTCACATTTATCCATAGCAGGTAAACAATTGATTAGTTTCTTCATATTTAGGGGGCAAAGTATCCCCAAAGTATAGTAAGGNCGAGCAGCTTCATGCCACAGCTAGCAATGTTTATACTGAGAACGGGGGTCACGCTTTTGTTTTCCTTCACAAAATTTACCAGATTTGGACGCTCGATCCAAACCTCTTTTCTGGCAAGTAAAAAGGTCTATTGTTCTAACAACCGAACTTGAAAGGACAAAGAGAAAACTATTTATTTTATCAATACAAAGTTCATATATTTGTATTCATGCATTTTTTGAAAATGCAGCTTATATAAAATAGTCAGCCATTGGCAATTCTTGATAACAATATTTTCTTGCCGGAGAGTTCTCAAGCATTCAAGAATCCTTTAGAAAATGTTAGGTTTAAAAAAATTCTTGAAAATCCTTACGAATTCTTGAGAATTCTTGTCATGATTTAATGTGTGCAAGGCCTGTACTGTATGGCCGTGGGAAGGACTTTTTCGGTTCTCAGTTGTTAACATTGTTTGCAATATGGTAATGATTTATTTAACACATAGGTTTTGGCTAGTCATGGAGGAACATGGATGGCTGTGGCAGGACAGATAAACATTGAATTCAGGAGAGTTGATAAATTTACAGCAGTATCTGGTGGATCTGGAGTTTATGTGACAGATTCATGGATTATTAAATCATCAACCTATACGATTCATGTTGCGCAACAAACAGATTCACATTTATCCATAGCAGGTAAACAATTGATTAGTTTCTTCATATTTAGGGGGCAAAGTATCCCCAAAGTATAGTAAGGAGCCTTTGGAATGAAAAGATTTTCAGGAGCTTTCTTAATTTTCAGTCCATTGATATACAGGGTGTCTCAAAAAAATTGTTTGACGTTTGATATTGAAAATTAGCGATATAATAAACGGGCTCCATCGAAAGACAGTCCTTCACTAAAATCTTAAAGTAATTTTAGGCACAAGAATCTTGCAAATCGGCTGAATGTTCATGGAGCTACTAACCCTTGAACTTCAAGTTTGTGCCAAAGCTGAAACTAGAGGCTTCTCCATAGCATTTGTAGTGAATGTAAGATGGGGCTATCGTTTCTTTTGTTTCTCGTTTATTTCAGAGCAAACCAAATGGGATTTAGAAAGTGTTTTGGATAACCAAACTCTCTCGAACATTAATTCAAGCGTGTGGATGCTTTGAGGAATTCTGTTGAGCAAAGTTTAAAAAAGCAAATTTTGACAATTGTTATAAGAATTAAATTATTTTCGAAATCCTATTTGGTTCGCTCTGATAGTAACGAGTGGTAAGGCATCGGATAACCTTCGTTTCCCTCGATTTTGCAGTTTTTTTGCATAACAAGTCACTTTGGGGTCTCTGGTTTCAGCTTTCGCACAAACTTGATCTTTAAAAGCTCATAACTCAGTGAATTTTCAGCGGATTTTCAAGATTCTTGTGTCTAAAATTAATTTAAAATCTTAGGAATAGGGGTATCTTAACATGGAGGCTGTTCATTTTATCTTTATTTTGCAATATTTAATCAAATGTCGAACAATTTTTCTGAGACCAGGAAGGAATATACAACATGGTTTTATTTATCTTTGTTAGTGATGATAATGGAATCTGCTAAAAATAGTTTAAGCTTTTGATGGAAGGGTCCTTTTGATAACTTTTGCTCAGGCCACAAAAAAATATTTTGTACCTGAGAACAAAGGCAAAAGTAACAAGATAGCTAACTAGTTTCAGGATTTTTTAGGCCTGCTTTTGTTGTGTACTTTCTGATATCATCACTTGGTCATCCTTTGAAGGGGCTGTGCAAGATTTTAAGATAGAGATCAGCTAGCCAACGTCACAAATTCAGTGAGAAATTCCTCTCTAATTGGCACATGGCATAGAATTTCTTTAGCCTGCAATGGCCTTTCCTGTGTTTAAGCTAAACACATCTAAAACTTGTGGCTCAGAATCCAGCTGTATCTCTGAAATCGTTGATGGCATGAACAATCTGATTGCACTGGCTAATTCTACGGAGTTCAAACATATATAGAAATATCTTCATTTGCAACGTGTTTGCTGCTATTTGCCTGCATCATGAGGAGAAAGTCAATAGTCATGGTTTATTAGAGGTTCAGCTCGTACAGCCCCTTTAAGACTGATAGGCGTGGTGCAGGACAGGTGATAGTAAAATGTTTAGAACAGTATAAAACTTTTTGTATGCAAACAAGAACTTCTTACTCAACTAGAATTTTTTCAAAGCAACCCAGATTTGTAGGCTTCTTGAAAATTAGACAACGTTCTTAAAAATTCTTACAGTCTTGCAAGAATTCTTAGCTAAAAAATCATGTTATTGTTCACATGGCCTTTGCTGTACCGTTCGACTTTTGTTTTATTTTGGCACTTTCCACTGCAAAATTGCAAGATGAGTTGTGACAAAACATTGTGCATTTTTTACTCACTTTTTTGTGCATTTTTTTATGTGCAAGCAAGCTTGGGTCCGGAATCAATCCGGGGTTGGCTTTTCAGAAGACACTTTTTCTACCGGGTGTCCCAAAAAAAAGTATACAGATTTGGTCGACCCTAGCGATGAGAATTTACCGTGAATCAATCCGAAAACATTTTTAAAGATACCTCGATGGTCAACTTGAACATAGATACCTTGTGTGTTGATATTGGTGCTTTGAGAATTGAAATATTAATCTTCAAAGGACAAATTTGCCTTCACCTCCAAACCAGAGCTTTGGCGTTTTGGCCTAAGCAAATTCTTGAAGCACAGTGAATAAGTCAACAATAGGCTTGAGAAAACGTGAAACAGGCGGAGAAAATTTAAAAACTGCACAACAGATGCGTTCTACAGAATATGATTTACGTGAAATTTATCATCAAGGGAGCTCCGAAGTAAACTTCATTCATTTTAAAGCCAACAATTTATTTCACGAAGTTTACTTCGGAGCTCCCTTGATAATAAATGTCACGTAAATCATATTTTGTAAAACGCATCTGTTGTGCAGGCTTTAATTCTTCTCCGCTTCTTTCACATTTTCTCAAGTCTATTGTTGACTCATTCACTGTGCTGCAAGAATTTGCTTAGGCCAAAACGCCAAAGCTCTGGTTTGGAGGTGAAGACAAATTTGTCCTGTGAAGATTAATATTTCAACTCTCAAAGCACCAATATCAGCAAACAAGGTATCTATGTTCAAGTTGACCATCGAGGTATGTTTTAAAAATGTTTTCGGATTGATTCACGCTAAATTCTCATCGCTAGGGTCGACCATATCTGTATACTTTTTTTTGGGACACCCGGTACATGAGAATTTTCTGTATCCATGATTCACAAGTAGCTATTGATTTTTGAATTGCTTCAATTTTAGGCAGTGATCATTTTGCTATTTCACATGAAACAAACCAGCCAACACAATATCTAAGCATTATAGTCCACAGCATAAACCCTGCCGTAAAGTCGTTCACACTCAGACTGAATTCATTTGATTATGGAGAACTCAAAGATCGGTTGCAAGCACCGATACGAAATGCAAGAGACATTGTTATTCATCAGTCACTCAGCGATAAATTCTTGGATGCATTCAAAGAGCAAGTCCATGCAAATCAGAGATATGTCTTACCTGAAGATATGCCAGTAAGTTTGTTTAATATATCGAATTTCCAAGAAAAATATTTGTTATAGTACATTTGCAGAAATCATCAGGGCTGTGTGTTTTATTTGATTCTACATTAAAGCGCAATGTCTAACGTAAACTCCAAAGTTTTTTTTTATATTCCAATAAGAAATTTACAAAAACATATTACTAATTACACTACCTACAAATTACTTTACAATACTACAAGTACGATACCATGAGGAGCAAAAGACTATGACTACCCCATGGCCATTACATGAAAAATAACTCGAAATGGTGTCACGAGCAAAACTCTTTTGTTGTTTTATCACGAACAATACACCTGACATCTAATGTGAAACAGAATTTACAAGCAAAATAAATTTACGTTAAGGGACTTGGTGGTTGCTTGGCATGTAACCGAAGTTTGGAATGATTTTAGTCAAAGCGACCAGTTTGGTGGATAAATTGTAAAGTCAATTCGAGTATTTCTGTTCAAATCATTAGAAAGGTCTTGATCACCATATAATAAAAGCTGCGTTAGAACATCGTTTGAAAGATTGGTGATTTGGACAAATGGTCGTAATAATTCAACAATTCCAGCGAGAAGATCTTCAAAGTATGATTTTCAGCACAGCCTAACTACGAAATGCGCTGAGAGTGCGCATAAAAAATTGGTTCAGAAGTGATTTGTGCTTTTTTCTTGAAAATTTAATAGACGATTGCCAAGGATTTGAATTTTGTAGATTAATTTTCTAAGGTGTTTTCTTTTGAAAACGGTAAACCTCNTTTACAAGCAAAACAAATTTACGTTAAGGGACTTGGTGGTTGCTTGGCATGTAACTGAAGTTTGAAATGAGTTTAGTCAAAGCGACCAGTTTGGTGGATAAAACGTAAAGTCAATTCGAGTATATTTCTGTTCAAATCATTAGAAAGGTCTTGATCACCATATAATAAAAGCTGCGTTAGAACATCGTTTGAAAGATTGGTGATTTGGACAAATGGTCGTAATAATTCAACAATTCCAGCGAGAAGATCTTCAAAGTATGATTTTCAGCACAGCCTAACTACGAAATGCGCTGAGAGTGCGCATAAAAAATTGGTTCAGAAGTGATTTGTGCTTTTTTCTTGAAAATTTAATAGACGATTGCCAAGGATTTGAATTTTGTAGATTAATTTTCTAAGGTGTTTTCTTTTGAAAACGGTAAACCTCGGAGAAAAATTCCTGAAGATCGCAAAGAGCCTCATTTAGGTTTGAAGATGTATGGAATCGTTGTGAATTGTCTTTAGGACTGAATTAAGAACAGTATTGTGCTTTTTAAATCTATTCTTGTTTTGGGATATTCTCTGCGAAGTGTACCGTTGTCAGAATGTTTCCAATACTTAAATGTCCAAAAGAATATACTGTTAATTTGTCTCCAGATTTTTTTTACCAAGTTGATGGATTTTTATCTCAAAACGTTTGTTTCCTTGTTTGCAGGATCCAGAACCTTGTATCGGATGCATGCAGACCCCATCAAACATAAAGCTACAAAAGAACTGTGAATCGTCAGGTGGCAATGAATGCCGGGAATGTTTCTGTAGGCCTATGTGGTGTATTGATTGCATGGGTAAATGGTTTGCTAGTCGACAAGATCAGAATGACCCTACATCATGGATGTCTAGTTTATCCCCTTGCCCTACTTGTAGGTCGAAATTCTGTATGCTAGATGTTTGTCTTATTGTGAGTTGACACAATTAAGCGCTGAAACAAGCAGTAAAGGCCATGTATAAATGTTTAACATAACCCCCAAACGACAGGGGACTGGCTCGAGGTTGTTAGCCGAATATCCACCTTGTGATAGTGAAACCCTACAGTATCAAAGTCCCCTATACGTGCCCCAAAGTAATATCAGAGCTAATAGCCAGCTCGAAGCTTTAGTAGTCCCAATAAATGCAGGTATTTATGAACTATACCAGAGTTTCATAATATCTTCACAGATAGTCTGTTTGGTGGTCGGTCTCAGTTGGACGGTGCGTTTGCTATTGGTCCGCTTTTGGGGCCGCGCGGAGACGGATGGTGACAGCATTTTCGGGGTGTGGCGGCGGCTTCGAATTCAGGGGCGTGACGTTGTGTTTCCTACAGATTTTCCCGTGGTTTTGGGCCGTTTTGGTGGTCGGTGTCGGTTCCGCAGTGTGTTTGCTGTTTGTTCCGCTTTTGGGGCCGCACGGAGACAGGTGGAGACGGGNATATTACTGATTACACTACCTGCAAATTACTTTACAATACTACAAGTACGATACCATGTGAAGCAAAAGACTATGACTACCCCATGGCCATTACATGAACAATTTTAAACTACATACAATTACACATAAATACTACAACGATTAAAAACTATTGAATCTGTCTAGAGTCTGTTTAACATTAGATGTTGTTTAACAGATCAGGGTTGCGATAACTCGAAATGGTGTCACGAGCAAAACTCTGTTGTTGTTTTATCACGAACAATACACCTGACATCTAATGTGAAACAGAATTTACAAGCAAAACAAATTTACGTTAAGGGACTTGGTGGTTGCTTGGCATGTAACTGAAGTTTGAAATGAGTTTAGTCAAAGCGACCAGTTTGGTGGATAAAACGTAAAGTCAATTCGAGTATATTTCTGTTCAAATCATTAGAAAGGTCTTGATCACCATATAATAAAAGCTGCGTTAGAACATCGTTTGAAAGATTGGTGATTTGGACAAATGGTCGTAATAATTCAACAATTCCAGCGAGAAGATCTTCAAAGTATGATTTTCAGCACAGCCTAACTACGAAATGCGCTGAGAGTGCGCATAAAAAATTGGTTCAGAAGTGATTTGTGCTTTTTTCTTGAAAATTTAATAGACGATTGCCAAGGATTTGAATTTTGTAGATTACTTTTCTAAGGTGTTTTCTTTTGAAAACGGTAAACCTCGGAGAAAAATTCCTGAAGATCGCAAAGAGCCTCATTTAGGTTTGAAGATGTATGGAATCGTTGTAAATTGTCTTTAGGACTGAATTAAGAACAGTATTGTGCTTTTTAAATCTATTCTTGTTTTGGGATATTCTCTGCGAAGTGTACCGTTGTCAGAATGTTTCCAATACTTAAATGTCCAAAAGAATATACTGTTAATTTGTCTCCAGATTTTTTTTACCAAGTTGATGGATTTTTATCTCAAAACGTTTGTTTCCTTGTTTGCAGGATCCAGAACCTTGTATCGGATGCATGCAGACCCCATCAAACATAAAGCTACAAAAGAACTGTGAATCGTCAGGTGGCAATGAATGCCGGGAATGTTTCTGTAGGCCTATGTGGTGTATTGATTGCATGGGTAAATGGTTTGCTAGTCGACAAGATCAGAATGACCCTACATCATGGATGTCTAGTTTATCCCCTTGCCCTACTTGTAGGTCGAAATTCTGTATGCTAGATGTTTGTCTTATTGTGAGTTGACACAATTAAGCGCTGAAACAAGCAGTAAAGGCCATGTATAAATGTTTAACATAACCCCCAAACGACAGGGGACTGGCTCGAGGTTGTTAGCCGAATATCCACCTTGTGATAGTGAAACCCTACAGTATCAAAGTCCCCTATACGTGCCCCAAAGTAATATCAGAGCTAATAGCCAGCTCGAAGCTTTAGTAGTCCCAATAAATGCAGGTATTTATGAACTATACCAGAGTTTCATAATATCTTCACAGATAGTCTGTCCCTTAAATATCCAGTGAAAATTGCCCCTCCCCCCGTCGTATATATTCGCTTGAAATGTTTTTGGTTATTACATTACGTTTCATGTTTTCGTCAGTCTCTGACGACAAAAATTTCGAAGCTCAACCCAAGTTTTGTGCCACCAAAGGACTTTACGGTACTAAAAAATGGGGACCAAGTGTAAAGAAATTACAAACATTCTGAACATCTTATACGAACAAAGCGGATCGTATTTTTCTCATAACTGTCCAGAGTGCCAATTTTGTGGTCTTCTAAGTTTACGCAAACTTTTTTTATAGAAATGTAAACATGTGGACATTGGTTTACAAAAATGTAAAATTATCACGAATTTGGATTGATAACGATCTCCTGCAGATCACATTTTAATCGAATGCTTGTAATGAGAAGATAGCGAATTATTTTATGTGCTTTCGAGATAACGACATCTATGTGTTATCAAATTCAAAAGAACTGGGAGATCATGAATGGCTTTTATCAAATGACCTTAAAATATTTGCAATTGTCTGAATGCGGTAAGGTGCAAACCCTGCTCAGTCTTACAGAGTGCAAAGGCTAGTATTGACTAGAAGGTATGGAACGATGCCCCCTGAGCAAGCTTCATTTATAAAATCGAAACGTAATACTCTCTGATTTCTGTATTATCAAAACATTTAAAAAATATCACCATTACAATTTAGCACCAAAGAGACTGCCACTGCCAGCATTTAAGCCTGGTTCACACTAGGTCGTTGAAGTCGCTAGAGTTGTTGAGGTCGCTGGAACAAACGTCCCAAAAGACCCAAAAGACCAAGGGTGGGCATGTGCTGTGTTTTTGGTGGTCCTTTGTATGTCTTGGAAAAACGATTCCACCAACCCATTTTTCAGCGTACCAGTACAAATTGCGCTCTTAAAAAGACTGGTTTTGAGGACATACATTTTTACAATATTCCGATAAAACCCAATTTGGGGACAAATATTGACCAACATCCAAGAAAATGAACAGTCCAAGTTAGTTGCAAAATGATGTTGTTAAAAAGAGTTAAAAATAAACCTGATTTTAGGGACAGACATTAACATAGTATGGGAGAAATAAACCGGTTATGTGGACATACGTAGGACCACTGTCCTCACTGCAACATGCCCACCCTTGAAAGACTGAATGTGAACGGCAAAAATATACTCCCCAAAGACCCTGACGACACCAACGACTGAGTTTTTGCTGTTCACATTCAGCCTTTTGGGTCTTTTGGGACATTTGGTCCTGCGACCTCAATGACTCCAGTGACTTCGACGACCTAGTGTGAACCAGGCTTTAGCAATGAAATGCATGCAGTCTTTAGCCTCCCACGACTCTTTGAAATGGAATGAAGAGAAATCAAGTTAGGTATAAGAGAAATTTGCTATATACTTTCATCGGACGCAGGTCACAGCCAATCGTCATGTATGAGGAAAGAACATTGTTTAACATTTAGCCAGTAACGAACACCTCCGAAGTTTTTTTTTAAACTGATCAATGACAAATGCATAGAATGGGTATCGTAAGTAATTGATTTCAAAGCGATGCACACGTTTATCCTCAGAGTACTTGAAGATTTGTTGTGATCAGTGTCAGAGAAATAGTTTGCTTTCAAATTACTGTAAACTATTGTCGAGAGTAAGTTCAAACTTAAGTCACATCCTTGGATGCACTCTGGGCTCGGTGGTATCTTTAAAACTTCGTCTTTTAACATTGCTGCACGTAGAGCATGTATATATCTTATCTTTACAGATTTATTTTAAAGTTGGAATAATGAATGTGTGAAATAGATTTGGGGTATTTTTGATGAGATTTGCATCATGAAAATTGCATAATTTTCACCATTTTCTTATATCTAAATGATATTTCTGGATTTATAATGTCCGATGATAATTTGGAATTTCTCTGGCTCTCTTTTGAGATAGCAGAGCAAAAGTTTCTCCCTTGTGAGAGAGTCTCTTGCAATTGATTAATCACTCACTTGATTTAAGTGAAGAAACCATGAAGAAATGCCAGTACAAAATCTAAGGCGTTACGCCTAAAAAACATTTCTATCTTTAGTTTTGTGTTTAAGAAGATGTATAATGTTTTAAAATATACAAAAATTGCACTGTTGTTTTGCAGATTCCTAAACATGACGTAAAAAAACGACAAAAATCCAATCTCCAGGTCCTGGTGGTGGTGTAACTGAAAAGCACAACTTCACCCTCTCTCATGGAGAATTCGTGGACAATTCTCAGTTTACGGTCTGATTAACCGTGATTTAGCGTGCAAAAAGCCCCTGTTCATTCAAACAAGATAAATACAGTTTTCAGGAACGTTCTGCTCTTTTGTGATCTTCAAGACAGCTGAAAAGGGGGACTGTAAGAACAGTGTCAACTGGGACCCGTCCGACATGAAACACTAGGAAATAATTAGTGCTGTGGTTAATGAACAAAAAGTTTCTAAATTTGTCTATGAGTTGAGTGAACAGACTATACATATGTTTTGAACTAGACAGGGCATCTTTTAAGGATTTCTTACTGGCGGGGAATCTATTGAAAGGGCAACTAAAGATAGCCCTTTAAGAACGTTTTATAAAATCAATAAAAACAGTTATTTTACGATTTAACTTGCAATAGAATCAGTGTCTGTTGCCGTAATAGCATCAGTTTTTGGAACTCATCCACAATGATGAAGGATTACTTTTTTTGAGCAAAAATTATCCAATGCCAAGTTAACATTAACGCAAACTGTATAATGAGAGGACAAATCTGATAACAATAGCTGCTGCAAAGGGTTGCTATAAAAATGGATATTTTGATATTCTATCGAGTCTTCTATCAGACCTGTCTTCAACTTACATTCATGATATTCTGAACACAGTTTTTGGTTGAAAAAGGCACTTCACTGGTGGGGAAAAGGGCACGACTGGTGGGGACATTGAAGGGGCTGGTGGGGAATTTCCCCACCACTTCGTATGCTAAAAGATGCCCTGGAACTAGACCTGTAGCGTTTTCGTATAGTTCGCGGTATAGTTGCCGGTGTGGTTTTGTACACCATCTTGACCTAGCAAATTCCGCAGCAAATCAAGCAAGACCTGGTTTCGCCAAGCACAAAAGATCTTTAGTCAAGGTTTGGGATTTGTGGAAACCGCCAAAGTATTGTGATTGAAGCAAATATGAAAACAGTTCGATGTCAGTGATCAAAAGTAAAACATCACAAAATCTCAATGAGCAGTCAAAGAAACTACATTTCAACACGAACATTTTAAGATGAGTTCAAGGTCAGGAGAATGGGCAAATAGTCAAAATGGATACGAGAGATTACCAACAAGTGAAGGTAACAACCGTAGCTAGACGTGTAATCGTATAGAAATATATATCGTAGAAATCGTATGAATAGATACGGTACCTCGTACCTAGAGGTTTCGGAGAGAATGGCCTAGCTCAAAGTCTGTAGAAACCTGTACATGCTCTAGCCATGCTCTAGCATATAGTGGAAAAGCTACACTCAAAGAAATAAAGGTGCTGAGAAAAACCCTAGAAGGTTTTTCAGGATCGTACATATACGTTACCCCTGGAGGTGCTCGAAAAAACCTTTTGATAAAGGTTTTCTAAAAAACCCTCTTGAAAGGTTTTTTTAAAAACCTCTTTGA
>REGM01000080.1:548601-565727 GCA_004194415.1 Aurelia aurita | reverse complement strand
GGTTAGGAAGTAAAAAGTTTACCTGGATTATCATTCTCTGAGGTATGTTCTTCATCCCAAACCAACCATTCTGCCAATAATTTTCTTGGGTAAGCCCCTTGGCAGCATACTGTACTGCAAATTAAAGAGACACGTTAACTCATCTTGTATTCACTTAATTTTGGATTTTTGATTTGTACCTTTGATTTGTACTTTATATAAAGCTCTTGGATTTTTGAGCATAGGCACTTAATCTTTAAAAAAGATTGCACAAATGTTTATTGTATCTTCCTTTTGATTTATGGCTTAGAAGCAACTTCGGGCATTTTGCTATTCTTGTTCATTTGAACTTTTTGATACCTTGATTATGTTCAGGATTATAGCGTTTTTTGTTTTGACTAGTTTTGAAGCTGTGACGTAATCAACTTGCTAAATCTTATTCATACAGACGACATGTCACGTGACTTGATCAATTCGCGCTCGAAAATCAGACTTGGGGTAAATGAAGCCATTACAAAGTATAGCGTCGCACTGGGATTTTGAGAGTGTCTCGTTTATTTATCGCAATAATAGAATTCAAAAAGCTTGGAGGCCGTTCAAATTATTCAAAAACTTTAGCAGATAGATAGGCGAATGTCTAAAAGGAAGGTTGACTTTGAAGAAGCGACGAGCAACTCACAGCCGACAGAGTTTGTGCTGCTAACTACGAAATTATCGACGCAAGGGCAAGTTTTTCACAGCTTTCTTGGCCTAAATTTTTGTTTTGCTTTTAAAAACAGAATGTTCGTGTGTTTATTTCATAGGTTTAGGTCTGACTGACAATTGCTACCTATCCTTTCCCTACTCACTATCGCGAGGTAGAATAGAGGAGCATTTCATGCAACTTTTTGCAAATTTCCTATAGATTCCTATAGAAATTTTCTGAACATTTACCCCAAAACAAGATGGCGTCGTGTTTTCAATGCTGCTGTGACGTCATGCCGTCTGTATCAATACCAAAAAAGCTGCAGATTTCTGCTTACCGCCATATTGTACCGGGTGAGTCAGAAAAAACGTGGGATGTTTGTCAATTTTTATTGATGCAGTTTAATTTGCAAATTCGTTTCTTTAATGTTCATCGCACAGAAGAAAAGCTAACTTAGATCGAAATCGGTCTTTCCGTTCCAGAATTACGAGCGATTTTAGTACAATGGTGTTTCGCAAGATTGATAAAATAGGCCTTCGATTAGATTTGTATTCATGCACGCGTGACCTTCTAAACCATGACAAACATACTGTTTCTCTGACAAAAAATTGAAACAACGCATGAATTGTGTTAAAGCACAAAAGGAAAAACTAATGTTACTTGTGGTGTATCCCTAGGGGACTAGTCATTTAAATTGTCATTGTTAGCAAGCTGAGAGTTCTTTTACTAGCGATACTTTTCACCAAAATGGCTATATCACAAAATTGCAAATAAATAAAGGAAGAAATGACCGATTTTAACAAACTAAATTTCTGTAACTAATTCAATCTTTTTTCTGCAATATAAAACTTCGATACTCCCGATTTGACTTGTTTTTCACCAAAATATGGCTTTCTGAACGCCCCACGTTTTTTCTGACTCACCAGGTAGACAGACCTTCATAAAGTATGGTTTTCTTGAAGATTGTGCCACTTTTCCTCAATCAATTTAGGATTTACGATGATTTTAATTTTGCTTCAAATTTCCCATGAACTTTTTCGATTTTTTCAATAAAAATAATAACGCTATAATTCTGACAATAATCAAGGTATCAAAAAGTTCCAATGAACAATAATAGCAAAGTACCTGAAGTTCCTTTTAAGCCATTAAATCAAAAGGAAGATGCAATAACCAATCGTGCAATCTTTTTTCAAGATTTGACGCCTATGCTCGTAAGTTTATGCTGTTGCTGTTGCTGTTGTAACTATGTTCTTTCTAATAAAATTTTGTGATCGGAAATTTCACTTAAAAAACAAAAATAAGTTCACTTACCGGTGACTACGCATGAACCCCATGACCTGATTACCATTTTCGTCCTGGAAAAGAGACAGCATTACATCAAAGGAAAACGTATTTTTCCTTCTGGTAATCTCATGAACGGGGTAAATTTTCTTTCAAATGAAGCTGTCACAATGGATCGTGAATCTTCAGGTTGAAATGTGTTCTCCCATAGGCCGAGAACGACCCATTTTCCCAACCTAGATACCGGGCTTACAAATAAATATAATTGTTTTATGGCCATTATTTATTTGATTCGGAAGCCGATTGTTAGGCGATTAATTGTCGTATGTTTTGGGTACGATTACAACACTTACTGCTTAGCCGCTGAACCAAACAAATAAATTGCCCGAGTCAACGAGTCAAACGTTTGTATATATCCTTCTTCTTTCGATATATGCTCATGCCTGCTCTTAAAAACCATTTCTGAAATGGACAAAGAGCGAGCTAGCTACCTGGGTTTCAGAGCAACTTTTGCGGCTTGCTTTGTTTTGTTCGTGACTTGACCGATCGGGCATAGAATTCACTTTGTCTGCAATCGCTAATCGCTTTGTACTTGGGTGTCAATCGCAAGTAGCGGGTCCCATTGTAACATTATCTATCCTTGTTGATTGTTCCAGTTAGAAGGAGGAACTTACCTTGTCATTCAGTGCACTTAGTTCCCTAAAAAAGAAATATCAATTAAAAGAAAGAACTTTTCAAAACACGAAACGTGTCACCCCTAATTAAATAAGCGTGACGAAAATCATCATTCTCCTGAAAGGGTAATCTTTTCCAACGTACCTTATTCATACAGACGACATGTCACGTGACTTGATGAATTCGCGCTCGAAAGTCAGACTTTGGGTAAATGAAGCCATTAAAAAGTATAGCGTCGCACTGGGATTTTGAGAGTGTCTCGTTTATTTATCGCAATAAATAAATTCAAAAGGGTTGGAAGCTGTTAAAATTATTCAAAAACTTTAGCAGATAGATAGGCGAAGGTCTAAAAGGAAGGTTGACTTTGAAGAAGCGACGAGCAACTCACAGCCGACAGAGTTTATGGTGCTAGCTACGAAATCATCGATGCAAAGGCAAGTTTTTCACAGCTTTCTTGGCCTAAATTTTTGCTTTGCCTTTAAAAACAGCATGTTCGTGTGTTTATTTCATTGGTTTAGTTATGACTGACAATTGCTACCAATCCTTTCCCTGCTCACTATCGCGAGATAAAATAGAGGAGCAATTTTATACAACTTTTTGCAAATTTCCTATTGATTCCTATAGAACTTTTTTGAACATTTACCCCAAAACAAGATGGCGTCGTGTTTTCAACGCTGCTGTGACGTCATGCCGTCTGTATCAATATCTGAAACAAACAAAGACAAATATTTTTTCTTGAATATTTGATCAAAAAGGCATTAACTAAGTAAATGAATTGTTTGCTTAATATATCCCTCTGATACTAATCTCTGACAATTGTCAGTTAAGATCCAGAAAAGCAAAAACGAGACTACCGGGTGTCCCAAATAAAAGTTAACAGATTTGATCCGGGCTAGCAATGCCAATTTAGCTCCAATCAATTTGCAATAAGTTTTAAACTCATCCTGAAAAGTTTACTTGAACATAGATACCTTGCACATAGAGTGAAATCTGTTCTTCCAAAGTTGAAAAACTAATCTTGAAAGTTTAAATTTGCCTTCACCTCCAAACCAGAGCTTTGCCGGTTTAGCCTGAGCAAATTCTTGAAGCACAGCGAATAAATCAATAGCCTTGATAAAATTTGAACAAAAATTAGAATATATTATACAGTATTTGTTAGAGCTCACCTATTATGCATTTCTTAATTTTTCTTTAATTTTGATTCTTAATTTTGTCTGCTTCATGATTTTTTTAGGCCAAAACACTAAAGCTCTGCTTTGGAGGTGGAGTCAAAATTGAACCTTTAAGAATAATATTTCAACTTTGGAAGCACCAATACCAATAAACAAGCCACCAATATTCAAGTTAACTTTCCAGGATTAGTTTAAAAGTTATTGCGAATTGATTGGAGCTAAATTGGCATTGATAGCCCTGACCAAATCTGTTACCTTTTATTTGGGACACCCGGTATAAGCAGTACACTTTTGATATTAGCCAATCATAAAAGCCCACCAAATTTTTGCAAGATTGGCAAGAAGAACAAAAAAACTTCTTGTTGTAAAGTGGGGTTTCAACATTGACTTTTACATAGCAGAGCTTGCAAATAGTATGAAAATTTGGTTCTTAGCTATAAAAAAGTTCATATTTTCAAGATTTCCTAACAGTGATGTTTCTAGGAATGACTTGATAACGAGTATCTAAGGAATAAAATAATGCGAGAAACCTTACTTTGAAATAGCAATCTCTGATGACATTTCCTCGAATGTCTTCTGTGCCGATCCATTTACTTCCAGTCCTCCTTCAATTGGAACGATCTGACAGCAAAATATAGAATAAATTGATTATATTCCGTGAATCGGGAAGAATATCAGGAAGAAAACATGTAAAAGGTAACATCTATTTTTCACAGGCGTGGAATTAAACATAAATACTTTAAATTTCGTCTACTTTACTTTTCTTCATCTGTAATTTTTTCCTTTGTATTTAATTCCTTAGTAAATTGTAAGTGTCACTCATTGTGGGAACTCGCTGACTACGTGTCCTTTCCTGCAATGAGTGGCACAGTAGTTGTATTCTGTTCTGTGTATTAGTGCTTGTTGTTTTAATTGATATAAAAAAAAAATTGATAATGTCAAATGTGTGCCACTTTGGAGCAAAAGCAAACTCAGAAATGTGTTACAAGATACAAAAATGAGATTTCAAGAACATTATCTAAGGTATCTGAAACAAATGGAGACTAAACGAACAGCAGAAATTTCAGACTATATTGACAAAGTAATTTTGTGCTTAATATAAAGAAATTTATCAGTCAATCGATCAATCAACCAATTAAACAAAAAGTTTTGTTTTAGGCCATTTGAGCATGAAAAAAAATTAAAATTTTGTCGAATAAAAAATTAAAAACATGTTTGTCGTCTTCATCTTGGTTCTACATTTTCTGACGAAGCTGAGTATTCTACCAAGCACACCTATTTCTTAATAAGCTTCTCATTTCAGGATGCAAAAATCGTAATGATGACAATTTGAATGACTAGTCCCCTAGGGATACACCACAAGTAGCATTAGTTTTTCCTTTTGTGCTTTAACACAATGCATGCGTTGTTTCAATTTTTTATTAGAGAAACAGCATGTTTGTCATGGTTTAGAAGGTCACGCGTGCATGAATACAAATCTAATTGAAGGCCTATTTTATCAATCTTGCGAAACACCATTGTACTAAAATTGCTCGTAATTCTGGAACGGAAAGACCGATTTCGATCTAAGTTAGCTTTTCTTCTGTGCGATGAACATTAAAGAAACGAATTTGCAAATTAAACTGCATCNGAATGACTAGTCCCCTAGGGATACACCACAAGTAGCATTAGTTTTTCCTTTTGTGCTTTAACACAATGCATGCGTTGTTTCAATTTTTTATTAGAGAAACAGCATGTTTGTCATGGTTTAGAAGGTCACGCGTGCATGAATACAAATCTAATTGAAGGCCTATTTTATCAATCTTGCGAAACACCATTGTACTAAAATTGCTCGTAATTCTGGAACGGAAAGACCGATTTCGATCTAAGTTAGCTTTTCTTCTGTGCGATGAACATTAAAGAAACGAATTTGCAAATTAAACTGCATCAATAAAAATTGGCAAACATCCCACGTTTTTTCTGACTCACCCGGTACAATATGGCGGTAAGCAGGAATCTGCAGCTTTTCTGGTATTGATACAGACTGCATGACGTCACAGCAGCGTGTAAAACACGAGCCATCTTGTTTTGGGGTAAATCTTCAGAAAATTTCTATACGTTTCTATAGGAAATTTGCAAAAAGTTGCATACAATTGCTCCTCTATTCTACCTCGCGATAGTGAGTAGAGAAAGGATAGGTAGCAATTGTCAGTCAGACTTAAACCTATGAAATAAGCACACTAACATGCTGTTTTTAAAAGCAAAACAAAAATTTAGGCCAAGAAAGCTGTGAGAAACTCGCCTTTGCGTCGATAATTTCGTAGTTAGCAGCACAAACTCTGTCGGCTGTGGGTTGCTCGTCGCTTCTTCAAAGTCAACCTTCCTTTTAGATATTCGCTTATCTCTCTGCGAAAGTTTTTGAATAATTTGAGCAGCTTCCAAGCTTTTTGAATTTATTTATTGAGATATATAAACGAGACACTCTCAAAATCCCAGTGCGACACTATACTTTGTAATGGCTTCATTTACCCCAAGTCTGATTTTCGAGCACGAATTGATCAAGTCACGTGACATGTCGTCTGTATGAATATTGTCGCAGTCTTCTGATGATGATCAGAACCACGTGAGCAATGATAGTCAGGAGAATGGAACACCTGTACGTCTAAAGAAACGACCTGTCAATGCTGTGCCAAAGTTGATTGACAATAAAAGAAGGCACATGGAAAAGTCCTTGTCTGCTGCGCAACGTGACCAGTTATTGCTTTCTGAAGCTAAAGAGGATAAGGAAATCAGGCAAGATCTTGCCAATTCTTTGTGGGAATCATCAACCATGTTCAATACGGCTTTGCAAAATATCAGTTCATCAATGAACGATTTTGGAGCTAACATTTGTAAATCCATTGAAATCCTTGCTCAAGCTATGATTGCATCAAACCAGCCACAGCCACAGCCGCAAAGGAACCAAGGCATGTATTTCCAAAATCCAAGCATCAATGCACAGACAAGAAGTTTTAGCAACAGCCAAATGATGCACCAGTTGGGTGAAAATCACGTCAGTTCTATGAACAGCTTCAAAGTAATGATGATGATGTCTACCAGTCTCTATGAAAACCGCATAAACATTAAGTTTCAAACTTTCTAAAGAAATAGGGCACATACTTTTGTTTTCTTCGCCAACAAAACGAAACAATCCATTGAATGTAATATAACCGGAATTGAGTGTAATATAACCGGAATTGAGTGTAATATAACCGGAGAATTTCACAGAACAATCATGTTGATAATACTAAATACACATGAAATTCACAAGTCAAGAGCTTATATAGAGTCTGAAGATACAACATAGTCTGTTTTTACGAAATCAAATGATCTGGAAGGTTGAGTCCCACATACTTTGTAAGAATGTCTCTGACAGCCTCTCCCTCATTACTGTTACATGAGTATACTGGATCAGGTATGTCTTTGTCTTGTGCTGCTGCTGCTACTTGGATGTGGGACCTGACAAGGTCTTCATCAATACTTGTGTTGTTTATCTCACAAAAGTTGTGCAACACAAAACAGGCATATATCATTGTTGATTGTTGGTACTGTTTTTAGATCTAAATCAACTTTCTTAGTTAAAACTGCCCACCTGGCCTTAAGGCGACCAAAGGCACACTCGACCGGGTTTCTTGCAGACCTAAGAAGATTGTTGAAGATCACTTTTTCATTGGTATCACAAGTCTCATACTCCTTCGAGCAATGGGGTATAAGAGGGTATGCAGGGTCTCCAATCAAGTAATTAGGGACTTTTTCATAGCCAGGAATTACAGTTTGGTATGTTATAGGCAATTTGCCATTTCTTAAGCTCTTGCTGACTTCTGAGTTTGCAAATACCTTTGCATCATGGACACTACCTGGCCAGCGGCAGTCCACATCCATAAAAATCCCTCTAAAATCACATACTCCTTGTACATTTATGGAATGGAAAGCTTTGTAGCTATAGTAGTCTTGTGAACTTTCTTTGGGTCGTTTAATGTGTCCCGTCAACACAACCAAATGCCTGCACCATACCAAATCTTCCCTCAAATTCAACAACTTTCCTCATCATTTCGGCATTATCTTGTGGCAGGTGGATATACTTGGGTCCAATAACTGTTGATATGGTCTTGCACACTTCAAATAAAACTGAGGAAATAGTTGGAACTGATAGTCCAAAAGTACTAGCTGTCATCTGGAGGGAGCCAGTGTCCTTTAAATAATAAAGGGTGGTTGCAAGCTTCTTTTCAGCACTTAAAGCAAGATAGTTTGGAGATTTGGGATTAGGCGAAATGTAATGTCTTAGTTCTTCTAACAGTTTCTGCAACTCGTTCCGTGTTAAACGAAAGTTCTTGCGCCACATCTCTTCTGGTGCTTCACCATCAAGCATCTTTTACCACCACTGTTCTGTCCTCCCTGAATTGTACAAGTATTCTCTCTTCTTTCTTCGCAGATTCCTCTCTCTGGCCTGTCTTGTCTTTTGAAGATAACTGTTTCGTTTTTTCAACTGAGATGCAACAAATCTATCCACAGTATACTTTTGATAGATCGCCCATAAAATCAAAATTCCTTGTGACTGGCGAACAAGAGCGAGTATCCCGGACAACTGTGCAATCAGCAGCGATACCAAATAGGACCTATGCGCCATTTTACTGAAAGTTTGATTGCAAGTTCTGTGGCGCCAAAATTTTAAAAGATCTCGTTTTCAAAACGCGAAAAAGAGACCAGCCCACCTGAGTGGGATGGAACTCTTCTCATGTAAACACTCGTGAAAACCATCCCACCCCATGTAAACATGCCCTTAGAGACGGACGCCACATAGCTCAGTTCGTTCATTTTAATTCAGCATTTATGAGCTATATTTTGGCAACATCCACGGACGCCTTCAATCTTCAAGTTATGTAATTTAAGTAATGAAGGAGGGCTCAAGGTACTTCAAGTTATGTAATTTAAAGGATCCTAACATACAATAAGCCACCGCACTGCCGAGAACCTTAAGTCTTGCCACAGGTCACGCCTCAAAATAGCTTCTTCGTTTAATGTGAATTCGCCAAATTTACCTAAACAATGCCAGTCAGACGATAGCGAAAAAAACAAAAACTGCCCAAAGTTGATGTTAGAATCCTTATCCCACTGGGACATCTTCACATCTTCACAGTCAGACGAAAGCTAATAAAAAAATCCGCCTAAAGTTGATGATGTTAGAATCCTTATCCCACTGGGACATCTGCACCTTTCTGAAATATTTCTAATACAACGTGACTACATAGAAGGAACTTTGAGAAAAACATCGGCCCTTTCATTAATCTCTACACTGTCTTCTGCATCAATTAAACGGGAGATTCCCGTTGAAGAAAATCTATCAAATTATATAACAAAAAATTCTCCCTGAGCTAAACCAGCTGCGCCAGAAACTGTATCCACTGTTGGCTGGCATTACACTACTGGCTAGGCCGTTTATCAAGATTGACGACTTTATCTTATTTTTCGGAACACGGAGTTCTAAAGTATTTCATATTTTTCTGTTTTTTATTCATATTTAATTCCATTAAGGAGGGTTGCCCTTCAGCAGAAGCTGGTTTTCAAGGGGCCCTCCAAGTAGAGATCGTTGTCTATGGTAAACTTACACTACTGGCCAAACAAATCCAGCCACCCGGCATAAACCGTAAAAATGCATTTTTATTGTAATCGCGTGCGACTGATTTGGCTAGTTTGTTACTCTCTATCGTCTTAGGTCATCTTTTCATGTAGATTCTGAATATCGATGTTGTTTTGTGAAATTGTTCAGCATTTACTTGTGATGTCACAAAGACGTTTTAGAAAACCTTGGGAATGATACCGGGTGTCAAAAAAAAGTACTCCTGTTTGGAAAATCTAAAAAATTCGACTACATGGCCGATCTTTAAATTTCTGTTTTTGGCAAGTAGATCAAAGACCAAATTATGTTCCCAGGTATAGCTGATTTTGTGATTGGTTTTAAAATCAGCAAACTAAAGCTCTTTTTAGGGCTGCCTAGTTTTGACGAGTTTCAGAACTCCCTTATTTAACTAAATCCTTATTGTCGCCAATTTTGATTTCTAAAAACGACCAACGACAATATAACAAATAAATGATTAAAGTACCGTAAATTAGCGCAGATGTAAAAAACACGACGTTTCGAGCATGTACTCGTTCAGTTTAGTACGAGACAGAGTTGCAATCAATACTCCTTTTGGATTATTATTTTGTTTTCTATAACAACTTTTCTCGGTTCCTATTTCATTGGCTCAAATGATATTTGAACAGCATGAAATAAAGCATTAGCTACTTGCCTTTATGGCTTTTCTGTCCCGATTATGTCCAACTGCTTCATACACTTCTCCATACGTTCCTTCTCCAATCTTTTTGATAGTCTCCAGCAGCCTACAAAATAATTTCAAACAAAACTGAGAACAGTACCAGACAAAATCACCTAAAATTAAACCACGGGCTGTAGGAAACATTCGGATTGGTCTTTGGAAAATGTTGTGGTCAAAGGTTACGGTTTGTAAGATAAAATTGGTCGCCATGTTTTCATCATGGCTTTCTGTTATTTAGTAGCCACTCGAAGGTTGACCCAGCAGACGCTAATCTGCCCATTTTTCTGTTGGAGGAGTTTCCATTTGAGTGGAATAATGGCTCAAGGCCACGTCAATCTGCCACGCGCAGCATTTGCTGGGTAAACCGCCGAGTGGCTACTAAATAACAGGAAGCCACTGTTAAAACATCGCGGCGAATTAAATCTTAAAAACCGCAACCTATGACCACAACATTTTCCAAAGACCGATCCGAATGTTTCCTACAGCCCGTGATTAAACTCGTCCCTTCTTCACCTACCTTGGCGTAAAATATTCTGTTATACCAATGATTCTGTCTTGGTCACATAACTCCAAAACTTTTTCTTTTGGTGATAATGAATTGTTAAAATTCACTGGTGTAGCTCTGCTGTTTGAAAGATCATGTGATTTATCTTGGAGTTGAAACGGAGTTAATGCTTCCTGAAATTATAAATAAATACCTTATCACAGGAAACTAAAGCTTCTAGAAATTAATATAACGGGTGGGCCCAAAAAGGTAACCCCCCAAGATTAAAAATTCTCCGAAAAAATGCAAAATTTTAATACCATTTGTATGGCACTAAGCACACCATAAAACACACCTACTGAGTGAAAATCAGTCCATTATCAGCTACATTTACATAGCCTGCGTGCAGCCTCAAACTCCTCCTAGGAGTTTGAGGCTGCACGCAGGCTACATTTACAGCGGAAAGGGCTTTTGAAAAATAAAATGATGGTCAAGAAAATCACTGTAACGAAATCACTGATCACCAGCAACAACCCACAAATGCATTTTTTGATTATTGAATAATTTCTAAGCAAATAACAATTTTCCAAATTTTTGTGGCAACGAGAGGGATTTTTAGATTGATCTTTGCACTGTTGAAAAAACTGAACGTATCTTTTAGTAGGATACCACAACATGGTCCGTAAGTAACACAATTTTAGGGTAAAAATGCAAATTTTCCTAATTTTGGCATGTTCTATCATTATTTTTTAATGCCTCTCTTTTTGTAGCAGCATCTTGCAATGTAGTGATTATTTTACAAAAAAGAGAGTAGAGGTGAAAACAAAGCTTGACAGGAAAAATTCATTGTATTGGAGACGTTTTGGTTGGTCAAGTTGTGCTTTTGATGATTAGTGGTTTTGTTACAGTGGCTTTCATGACAATCTTTCTTCAAAACCTCAGTTCTCTGTAAATATAGCTGATAATGAACTGATTTTCACTCAATAATTGTATTTTATGTTCTAATTAGTGCCATATAAATTGTACAAAACCTTGCATTCAGAAATAGTTTGTTAGGAATTTTTTATCTTGGGGGTTACTTTTTTTGGCCAACCCATTATATACAGTACAGGCGATAGGCATATCATTAACACTGTTTTCTTGCCTAAGAACCATAAGGAAATACTTTCAGAAATCTTGTTCAGAAATTCTTGCTGTCTTTTACACAGTACGCCTAAAAAATTCTAGCTCTGCATTTGAAGAATCTTAAGAATTCCTTGAGAAATGTTTGATGTTAATGTACACAATACGTGTGCTGGGTACTTTATTGCTAGCAAGGACAAAGAAATTTAAAGTAAGTTGTAATTTCCGACCTTACTTAAGGTTACTGTAACCCTTCAGGCAGCGATTAAGAAACTCTATTTTCCACGGCCGTTCCTTAAACTATACCAAACAAAATCATGTTATTCGAAGCAGAATTTTACGCGGAATACCATAAAAATATAACCAGTTGATTAAATAAAAACGCGTATGATTTGTTCCAGATTTTAGGCGAAATCAACCACCTTTGCGAAAAAATCTTGGTGTACCCCATCGGGCATTGTTCAAACAAGACTAGCTATTTACCAAAGACTTAAGGTCCTGACTTGCAAAAGTGTGTCACGAATTGCTAATAAAATGTACTGTCTTGAAATAATGCCATATTAAATTAATGTTAATGTCTGAACTCTGAAATGTCATTTTTAACTTTCAAACCCTTGTAAAAGTCGGCCCAGTGGATCTATCATAAATCATTGACACAGTTTTGTAGTTATATGCTTTGTGACCCTGTGTGCCAAGTGACAAGCGATTTGATTGGCCCGTTAGTTACGTACGCCAAGATTTTTTAGTACCCACTAGTACCCCGGAATCTTGTTTCGAGAAATCAGGCTTTTATCAAATTGAAACAGAATGTGTGGGAAAAATGATTATGCTTGAAAGTGCAAACAGAAAGCCGTGTATTTCAAGCAATAAAGTTTTAGAGCGGTCTTGGTCAATCGTTATATCAATAAAATAGCAGCATGAGATGTTATGAATATAGCTGCAAGGTCAAGTGAGTTTACTTTAATCCCCCAATGTATATTCCCACAATTTTTGAGAAATACGGTTGCTTCTTTTAAAATGCTCAAATTTCCCAGTAAATGCGGTTATTTCTAGAAGCGAGTTGGTTAAAACGGTACTCAAATACTTAAACCATCAGATTATGACGAAAACGAAAAATCAAGAATTTTTTGTCTGAAAGGTTATAGTAACCTTACAATTGCTTTCATTTATCATACCTTAAATATGTCAAATTAGACTTACCAAAAATGAAAAATGACTTTTGTTGTTGCACACAGAATGAGAAGCTGTGTGAACTCTCTTTGGCAAACAGGATAATCGTGATTCAGCTAACTGACTTTTGCCATCAGCTACCTTGTTTGAATCTAAACTTTGTTGGAAACTTGATGCACCAGTAGATTCATTTTGCAACTCTCCATGAACTGCATCGCTATCAAACAAGATTGGACTGCTGTTCACAAGGGAAAGTGCATTTACTCCTTTTGTAAGATCCTGCTCTTTCGTTTCTGCATCTGACAAATCAATCCTTTCAGCTGAAGACTTTCCATTTTTTGATATTATTTCCTTTTCAAATATTTGTTTTCTTAGGTCTAAGTTCTTGCTTTTAGCATACAATTTCTTCTGACAATTTACTCTTTTTGATGAACATGGAGTTGATGCCAAATACCAATTTGTTACTCGCTGGTGTTTGATTGGTTCATCTTTAATGACAGGTGAAAAACTTGCATCAAATGTGCTTCTGTGCGTATCAACCTGCAAACTTTTCTGGGGGATTTGGCTCCTAAAGAGGAATGTTAAAAAATATATAACAAATGCCATTCAAATGAAAAAAAGGCTAATTGAGAAAAAAAGTACAGGCATGCAATCTATTTTATTTTATTCATCTAAAAATTTACAATATATACATGTTACAACCTACTAAATTTTCTAATTACTATACAACTATGCAACACTACAGGGACGATACCACAGGGAGCAAAAGACAATGACTACCCCATGGCCATTACATAAAGACATACAACAAGGAAAGGAAATTTTCAAATACAAACGGAAAACGAAGCTACAAGTTAAGGTAGCTTGCAACCAAATACTTTCGAGTATAGGTTTAGAGTTTAAAACTAAACATTGTATATTCCAAAATGATTATTTGGTTGCAAACTTCCTTACGAAATCACATTACAGAATCAGAATTACAAACAAAGAGGACTACTAAAACAAACACATGGGGTTTGGGTGTTCTATTTAGGGATATGAATAATCTTCAATCAAAGCGTTCTGTTTCAAAAATATACTTAATTGTTAGGTTTAAGATGAATTTGTTGGCTTCCAAGGGCACATTTTCATTTCCGTATAGAAGAAGTTGCAAAATATTGTTGTCTGGAGCCTCAGAATATCTGTAAGCCTCGAGTACACCATTGACACCAGCAAGAAGATTGCATCTACGCTCTCTGAAAGAATTGCAAAGCAGCAAGAAGTGTTCCGTATCTTCTATGCCATCGTTAATTGGACACATTGGGTTGATTGTATCTTTAAAGTTATGTTTGAATGTGTAAAAATTGAGTTTGCTTAGCCCCACCCTTAATTGAATTAGATACGCAATCCCTTTCGGATTATGAATACCATATACGGAATTAGCAGGAGGAGCGGTCAACCATTTTTAGGCCAATATATGAGCACAGCATGCAATATAGAAAAATATAGGTAGAGTCCGCTAAGGAAGGGTGAAGGGGAGTCAAATGCCGCTAACTGATCACGAGTGGATTGTTGGACGACCCCTAAATATGATGAGTAGAATTTCAGTCAATTGTTTCAATTTTGTACATTTTCACAATAGTCAAAGTCTCAAGACACGACAATTGTTAACAGAACCAATTGTTTCATGAAAAACATTGCCACAGCATCATCAGACAGAGAAATTCTAGAAAGAAGTTCTTCTCTGCAAACACAGCAAAAAAACGATGCCAGAACAGATTATACTGCCTGTTTTTCTAGGTATATCTCTTAGTTTTCTACATTTAGGAGTCTTCATACTAAAAGTAAGGAACTGTTTATGCCAAATTAAAGAACGCCATCATAGGCCTGTCATACGGTGGCCCACAAGTGCAAACCAAAACTTTCTTTTCAAAACCAAAACTTTCTTTTCAAAACCAAAACTTTCTTTTCAAAACCAAAACTTTCTTTTCAAAACCAAATCTTTCTTTTCAAAACCAAAACTTTATTTTCAAAAGCAAATCTTTCTTTTCAAAACCAAAACTTTCTTTTCAAAACCAAATCTTTCTTTTCAAGACCAAAACTTTATTTTCAAAAGCAAATCTTTCTTTTCAAAACCAAAATTTTCTTTTCAAAGCCAAATCTTTCTTTTCAAAACCAAAACTTTCTTTTCAAAAGCAAATCTTTCTTTTTAAAACCAAAATTTTCTTTTTAAAACCAATTCTTTCTTTTCAAAACCAATTCCCTCTTTTCAAAAACCAAAACCAATTCCTTCTTTTCAAAACCAAACTTTTCTTTTCAAAACCAAATCTTTCTTTTCAAAAAACCAAAACCCAAAACCAAATCTTTCTTTTCAAAACCAAAATCTTTCTTTTCGAATGAAGAATGTGGAATGGAATTTGGAATAACGGAATGGAAGGGATCATACCGGAATAAATAAAAACTCAAAATTGTGCCAAAATAATAGAAAAGTATTTTTTCCGTGTATTTGACTTTTACTTTTGGAAGTTATGAAAATAAGTGTAGTTTTAGGAAATTATAAATGTCATCATGGGCGGTAGGAGACGTGTGGATTGCTCTTTCGAAAAAGTTGTGGTCAGTGCTTGTTCTCGTCGTGCTCGTCGTCCTCCTCGGGTGGTCTCTGTCTGGGTTAGAGGGGCTAAATCACATCCGCTTTCCTGTCATTTTACAAGGATTCAATAGGGATGACAGGTTTACGATAAAAGTTCGAGTTTGTGCCTCCGTCCTTCTGTATTGTAGAAACTCTTTCTGTTAGTCTTTCATATATATGGCAAAGCGCATATGCAGACTCCTAGACTGATGATACAGCAGTGTCTTCTGCGCTTATCTTTGAAGGATTCTTGAGAACGGAGAAAGACACTCAAATTCTACCTTGTGATTTCCTATCGAATCCTTGTAAAATGACAGGAAACGGGCCTTCATTGTATAAAATTTCGTATCTCCTTGCCTGCATTGCCTGCCTACCTCATCCTCATGTCCTAACTCTGTCGTAACTTTTGCAGCCATTCTAATAACCCTTACCAAATACTGCCCATCGAATTACAAGCAGATAAAAAATAAGAAAAATTGCCTGAGTTGTTAGAGAAAAACTTTCCTCCAGCGCAAAGGTGACGATAGATGCTAACATAGATGAGACACAGCCAACCCAGACAGAGACCACCCGAGGTGAATAAGCACAGCAGGCTCATTGGGAAAATGACACAAAATCAAATGGGGATGACCTGGGGTCCTGAGTCTCATGGTCCGGTCTCATGGGTCATAGGGTCCTGTTTTTATAATATACCCGATGTTTTCACAGTGGCTTCCTGTTATTTAGTAGCCACTTGACGGTTGACCCGGCAGACGCTAATCGTCGATGGGCAGATTAGCGTCTGCCGGGTCAACCGTCCAGTGGCTACTATATAACAGGAAGCCGCTATGAAAACATCGCGGCTACTGTAATCCTAAAAACCGCAACCTATGACCACAACATTTTCGAAAGAGCATTCCAAACGTCTCCTACCGCCCATGGTCTTCCTAGGGATCGTGCTTCGGGAAGGATGCTGATTTTGTAGTAATTTGCAATGAGATTTCGATCCACGTCTTTGCACAGGTTCTGCCTTGGGATGTATAGATGTTAGATATTGAGATCTGGTGATAAGTCTTTAAGTTATCCGGGCAGAAAAGAAAGGTAACGTTCATGATATTCCTCTATAAGTAAACTTATTATTCTAATTACCAAAAAAAGTCAAATACACGGAAGGAATACTTTTCTATTATTTTGGCACAATTTTGAATTTTTATTTATTCCGGTATCCATTCCATTCTATTCCAATATTCCACATTCCATTCCACATTCCTCATTCCAAAAGAAAGATTTGGTTTTGAAAAGAAAGATTTGGTTTTGGGTTTTGGTTTTTCAAAAGAAAGATTTGGTTTTGAAAAGAAAAATTTGGTTTTGAAAAGAAGGAATTGGTTTTGGCTTTTGAAAAGAAAGATTTCGTTTTGGAAGAAAGAATTGGTTTTGAAAAGAGAGAATTGGCTTTGAAAAGAAAGAATTGGTTTCAAAAAGAAAGATTTGGTTTTGAAAAGAAAGATTTGGTTTTTTAAAAAGAATTTTGGTTTTTAAGAAAGAATTTTGGTTTTTAAGAAAGAATTTTGGTTTCTGGAAAAAGAGTTTTGGTTTCAGTAAAAAGAATTTTGGTTTGCACTTGTGGGCCACCGTA
>REGM01000080.1:464856-544571 GCA_004194415.1 Aurelia aurita | reverse complement strand
GAAAGCGATGAATTAGAAGGATGTGGAGCTTTAGCTTGCTGCGATCCTCGCCAAGCTCCCCACCGTTTTATGGTACTGGCCTTCATTTGTTTCCTGAGTTTTGGGAGTTACTACTGTTACGACAACCCAGCCGCCTTGCAACAAGTTATCATAAAAGATATGCACGTAACGCACGAACAGTTCATGAATCTTTATGCTTGGTATTCATGGCCTAATGTTATCATGTGCTTCTTTGGTGGGTATTTGCTTGACAGTGTTTTTGGCATTCGAATGGGGACCTTGCTATTCTCCCTTTTCGTCGTGGTAGGCCAAGTGATTTTTGGACTTGGTGCCTACTACAATAGCATTTATGTTATGTACGTAGGAAGGTTCATATTTGGCATTGGAGGGGAGTCACTCGCAGTTGCCCAAAACACTTATGCTGTTGGATGGTTCAAAGGAAATGAACTCAATATGGTATTTGGTCTTCAACTTAGCTTCTCTAGAGTTGGCAGCACCGTTAACATGAATATTATGCAACCCATTTATACAATGTTATCAGCTGAATTCGAAGAGCCTCCTGGTCAGATGTACAAAGTCCTTGGTTATACGCTATTATTTGGTGGGTTGTTCTGTCTACTGTCTTTAGCCGCAGCCCTCACCATGGCATTTTTTGATAAAAGAGCAAGCAGGATTTTAGGAAAGGATGATGCCAAGACTGGAGAGGTGGTCAGATTAACAGATGTGAAAGACTTTGGTATGTCAGCTTGGCTCATCTTTCTGATATGTGTCACATATTACGTGGCTGTATTTCCATTCATTGGTATTGGTCTTGCATTCTTTGAAGCAAAATGGGACCTTACACCAAGTCAGGCAAATATTTGCAACAGTCTGGTTTATTTGATCTCAGCCGGTGCTTCCCCTGTTCTTGGAATCCTTGTTGACAAAACTGGGAGGAATCTGATTTGGTTGATTGTTGCTGTAGCATTTACACTAGGAAGCCATGCAGTGTTAGCCTTCACTTTCATCACACCATATTTTGCAATGAGTGTTATGGGTGTATCCTATTCTCTATTAGCCTGTGCATTATGGCCCCTAGTTGCTATGGTGATACCAGAATACCAGCTGGGCACTGCCTATGGCTTCATGCAGGCAATTCAGAATTTAGGACTAGCCGTTGTTGCAATTGCTGCTGGAAAGATCTGTGATAGTAGTGGCTATCTTATCCTGGAGGTGTTCTTTAGTGCTTGCCTCTGTGCTGCATTGCTTATAAGTGTGTTACTCTACATGTGGGATGCTTCAAAAGGAGGTGTGCTGAACCTCTCGGCCAGACAAAGAGAGCTCAACAAGTTAAAGAGAGAAGCAATGAAAGATGTTATGTCAAAGAAAGCTGAAAGGGAGCCACTGATGTGGAAACAAGAAGACAACAAAGATGACTTCGCTACATATAGAAGCCCAATACGACCAGCATCTGCTGGAGAAATCAGAAGCCGATTTTTATCAAAAGTTGGAGGGACATACCTTCAGATTCCAGATTCTTTTAGAACATCAGCATTTGTATACCCCCATGTTCTTAGATGATTCAGAGTTCATGTAATTGCACTGATCAAGATGTATTTTTCGTTAGACAGTTTGAAAATAGAATCATTTACCGTGGAATGAATTTTTGTACAGGAGGACATACACCAAAGGAGGGGGATGTCTGTCTGCTGAATGTACTAATCATATTGAAGGACTAAAGCAGCAGAGATCAAGCTAGCCAGTGATTTTTAAAGCAAATTAATAGATTAATCATCCATATGTTAATTACTGCCACTGTTTGATTCAGTATCATGATGCAATACGCGATTACACTAAAGATGGCGGCCAGGAACTTTTTACCAAAATGTATATATTGTGTTCTTTATTCAAATCCCTACAGAATCATCAAAAATTCCTAATTAAATCCAATGTATCATAGTAAAAAGTTCCACGGCACATCAAAATAGGAGAAGTTTGTTTCCCTATTCCCAAAACATACCTGCATGCACCCTTTACAATGTACTTTAAATCTGGGTGATATTCCAAGGTCCACTGTAGCGTTATGTTTTCAGATCGCTGGAAAATGTCCATCCAATGAAAATATTCAAGATTTAATGGAAGTTGGGTGTTGAACAGTCATTGCATCAATCTCCCAACGCTTTCTTTTAAACAGGACTGTTCTATAGCAATTTCTGATGCTTCAATCACCTACTCAACGTTGATGCATTCCTTGGTAAAAGCTTCTCATTCGTAGAAAAGGTGGCCCTTTCTGGTAAAAATGGGGGCATTGTCGCAAATTTTTGAAGGGGGCCCATCGGGCTCTGCGGATAACACTCTGAAACACTATGAAGGATCTGAAGCCTGGACTTGAAGCTTTAGTATTAGCTCAAAACTGTTGAGGAAGATTTTTGAAAGGGTAGATGCTTGTTTTGGCTGAATGTTATATTAGTACCGAGTAAACCTGACTATGATCTAACACAAGAAAACCCTGATCGCTTCTATTTGTTTACTAATAGTTATTTGTACTTTAAGTCGTATTCCGTGATATTTTTGTACACATACTCTTGAAATCAAATTGACTAGTTTATGTGATGTCAGATTTTAGCTTAGCCATGAGTTAATATGTGATTAGATTATAGTTTAGCCATGAGTTAAAATGTGATTTATGTGATTATTACTTTAACGATTTCATGGTGCTATGTACAGCAATTTATAATGCGGTTGATATCGTCTTTTTTGAACCTTTGAAATATGAACATACTGCCGGGTGAGTCAGAAAAATGTTTAGACGTATGAAAGCATTCCATTACGCATGGAACGCTTGTATCTCGATGATAAAGTTTACCGCAAAGAAGAAAAATTGCTGATGAAAAAGGAGCGTTTTGAGATTCCATACGCAAAAAAACTTCCTCTGGCTTCAAAATTGTCCAAAATGGCACCCAAATAAAAAAGAAATGTTTACTCGAATCTTTCCCACTAATTTCCAGACGCCCCATGTCAAACTTCAAATGGTTTCGTACATAAGCGTACGGGAAGAAAAAATCTAGGGGGGGCTGTCTGATGAAGAGTCTATTGTTTACGAAATTTTTGCCCGACTTACGGCCAATTTTCGCCCGAAATAGGCAGATTTTTCTAAATTTCTTGAATGTTGGGGCGCTGCCGTCCCGCAGCCCCACTGGCTCGTACGCTTATGGTTTCGTAGGCTAATTGTAGACTTATTACGTTGAGTCCTAATAATCCCCTAGCGATTACTAGCACTCAACGTAATAAGTCTAGGCTAGCTGATGTGTTTAGCATTTTTGATACGTGGAAAACCAAAACCATGTAAACGATTTGCTAGCCTGAGTGCAGACTTGCTTTTTGCCTTCTTGTTGTAATGAAGCTTATTTTGTGATATTTCTGCATTTCATCGTTAATTTCTTAGCATTTTCAAATGTTTGTGTAATTAAAGAATCATTTAAATATTTTTCGTTTCATTAAAATTGCTTTGATCTATTCAGATCGATCTGTTCTGTGTAAGGAAAAGCTTTTTAAACGACAGCTATAAAACCTTGAGGCTTGTGTACTGAAAGTATAGGTTAAAAACAGGGATTAAAATATGTGCACATTGCGAAGACGCAAGCGCGCATTAGACTTGTTCCAAGTCCCGCTCGTCACCGAACGAGTTTCCGAATAGCGAGCGAAGCTAGCTGGAAAGTTAAGTCTAGCGCGCATGAGCTCTACTTCAGTAGAATAGAGACTGGCAAGATCTTTACGATCTTATGTCAGTTGAATGAGCATAAGTTAATGAATAGCCGATCAAGGGACCGTTCATTATTTAGAGAGGGGTTGGTACCGAAGAGAAATGTGTTGGGTAAAAGAAAATTTCTGACATAAAAAGGTGTTGATAGATGTTTTTCCATCACCTGTTGAGTTGGGTAGAAGATTTTTTGGACCAGAAGACATTCCTCTTCAGTACCAACCCCTCTGTAAATGATGAACGGTCCCTGACCCCTGATGTTTTTTTACATTAATCTTTTTCAATAGCCAAGAAACGAGCGTTGTTTTGATATAAAGATCAATATCCCTTGTCTTATTAAAATACAAACAAATTATTTAACTTAGAACTAAGTATAGAAACAGTATACCTTCAGAAAAATTGTTTTGTTCTTCTTTTTATTTGAATCAATTGATTGAGTGAAATCAGATGTGTCAAATCTTGTCATGAGTGCATCAAGTAGCCTGAGATCAGGCAGGGATTAGTTCATTTAATTTTTAAAAAGGTCTGTTAACAGGCTAGCATCAATTGTATCGAACGCTTTATCATATCGGAGACATGAATCTTTTGTGTTACAAGATTTACTGTTGTTGATGAAGAGTGTGTGCAAAGAAAATATGGATAAAAGAACAGGCTATACAAGGCAGACTAGTCTTTTATCGAAATTAGCTGTGATTTGAATCGCAAACGAAGTCANAAAATCTTCCAGTTCAAGCTGATCATCAGTACCACATTGTTGAGTCCCCAAGGAAATTAAAGGAACAGTTGGACAAAAGTAAAGAACACATTGATAAACTAAAGAAAAAATTGAAATCGTCTCAACAAAAGTCTCGCCGTTTAAAAATTAGAGTGAAGTCTCTCAAAACCATTGTGAAGCACCTTCGAGAAAAGCAGCTGATTTCTACTGGCTGTGAAGAAATGCTGAAACAGACTTTCTCTGGTGTTCCCTTGGAGATGATGAAGAGAATGACATCAGGAAGGAAATCAGGAAAAGGATGCAAATATTCTCCAGAGCTTCGGTCATTTGCACTAACACTGCAGTTTTACTCAGCAAAGGCATATGAATTTGTTAGGAGAACATTCAATCTTGCCCTCCCACATCAGAGCCAAATTAGGCGTTGGTATAGTAAGATCCCTGCAGAGCCTGGATTCACTCAACCTGCATTTCAAGCGCTTTCTGCGAAAGTCTACGAGGCTGAAAAGGAAGGCAGACAAGTTGTTTGTTCCCTTATGCTGGATGAGATGGCCATTAAGAAACATGTTTCCTGGGATGGCACAAGATTTCGGGGATATGTTGATCTTGGCAATGGTGTTGAAGATGATGACTCTTCCCCTGTTGCAAAGGATGCTCTTGTTTTCATGGTTGTCTCCATCAATGGATCTTGGAAAGTGCCATGTGCTTATTTCTTTGTTGAAGGCTTATCTGGATCTGAGCGTGCAAACTTGGTGAAGATATGTATCAAGAAGCTTCATGATGCAGGGGTTTCAGTTGTTTCTCTCACCTGTGATGGACCATCCTGTCATTTTACCATGATGAGAGAGCTTGGTGCACATCTTGAACCCAACAACTTGCAAGCCTTCTTTCCCCATCCCCTTGAGCCAAACAAGAAGATACATGTCTTGTTGGATGTCTGTCACATGCTCAAGCTTGTAAGAAACACCCTTGGTCATGGAGGCATTCTTATGGACAAAGATGGCAGCAAGATATATTGGAATTTTCTTGTTGAGCTCCAAAAGCTACAAGACAAGGAGGGACTGAGGCTTGGAAACAAGCTTAAGGCTGCACACATAAAATGGTACCAGCAAAAGATGAAAGTCAACCTTGCTGCTCAAGCTTTTAGCTCTAGCGTTGCTGATGCCATTGAGTATTGCACAAATGTCCTCAAGTTGAAACAGTTTGAAGGTTCTGCTGCAACTGTCAAGTTTATCCGCCTGTTTGATCGCCTGTTCGATATCCTTAACTCACGCAATCCATGTGCAAAAGGATACAAATCTGCTCTTCGTGTGAACAACAAAGGAGCATGGGGTCCATTTCTGGATGAAGCCTTTCAGTATGTTCTTCACCTCAAAGATGCAACCGGACAGGCTATGTACACAACACGCAGGAAAACAGGATTTGTTGGGTTTCTTGTAGCAATTGAAAGTACCAAAGGCATTTTTCATGACTTGGTTGAACAAGACCAGGCACCTCTGAAATATCTGTTGACATACAAGCTCAGCCAAGATCACATTGAATTATTCTTTGGTGCTGTCCGTTCTGCAGGAGGCTTCAACAACAATCCTACTGCCCAGCAGTTTACAGCAGCTTACAAGCGTCTCTTGTTGAGGAGCAGTATTGGAGGAGGTCAAGGCAACTGTCAACGACAAGATCCAACTCAGATCCTTCATGTTCTGGATGATACCTGCAATGTCAATGACCAAGATGTTAGTATTTCAAATGCGGCTCTCGTCAGGAAATATGACCTTGCAGAGAAAAGGCCCATGCAAAGTGATCATGACTACAGTGATTCGCCAAATATGACCAATCTGACTGAATACAAGAAAGCTGCTATTTCATACATAGCTGGGTATGTTGCTAAGATGGTTATGAAGAAAACTCTATGCAGTCGCTGTTGTGAAGCCCTTGGATCACGGAATCATGCTGCAAACTCAAGTTTCCTGAGACTGAAAGACAGGGGAGGACTGTTTAAGCCAACACAGAGTGTAGTCAAGATCTGCGAGAAAACTGAACAGAGATTTCAAAGAATGCTTGCCTCCACAAATGGTAAACTTCCACGAGGTAATATTTTACAAGTTTTTCACATAATGTCTTTACAGTGCAGGCTGTTCACATTGGCAACAAGAATTCTTAAGAATTTTCAAAAATCCTTCATAGTCTGATAAGAATTCATGAGATGTATGAAAAACTGCTGAAAACAAGAACCTTCGGATATGAAGATTTTTCATATACAAATTCTAGTGTGTTCAAGGCCTGGACTGTAAGGGGAATGAAAATTTAATCCAAATCTACATACAGTAGTGTCTGTAAGGAACGGTATCTCCTTTTTCTTAATTTGTTCTTAAGTTCAATTAATATCACAAAATTATTGGATTATGATGATTATCACTCTCTCAAAAATTCTTGGTAACCAATACCTTAAAAAACTTGAAAGAGAAAAGTCTAGTGTGTTGTTGTTTTCATCACTTATATAATCAGTCTCAGTTTGATTGGTTTCTTAAAGCTTTTCTATTTTGGTTGTTCACATCAGTAAGAAATCTCTTGGCCTTCTCAAGTATTTTGCAATCAAGTTTATAATGTTATCTTCCTCAACACAAGCAATACTAGGTAATAGACCTTTTATCTACTGTATTCTACAAAAGAGCCTGGACTGAGAGATATTTTTATACATTCTTATGCATTTTTATACGAAAGGTTTGATTGGGTCACATTACAACTTCTATCACTGTTGTCCACATTAAAAAATTCTACAAAATTTATGAAAATATCGTTCAATCCAGATTCTTTTTAGGATAGCTAAAAGGTCTATTGGAGTACCCAGCCCAATCAAGGAAAGTTTCTTGAATAGTCCTTTCAGTTTCACTCAATTTTTTAGTGATCTCAGCTCAGAGATTATCTTTTTATGAAGAGTTTCTTATAAATGATACAGTATATCTATATATATCTATGTGTTTATCCCACAGGCAAAGGAATTCCAAATGCAATTGCTACCTCTGTGTTGAGTGAAACTAACCTGTCTACAGTTTTTTGGGAGCTTGAGGACCATATGGTTGACACTGCAGTAAATGAGAACCACATCTTTGGGCTGATCAAGACCATCACAAAAAGCTACTGCAAGATCAGATTGTACCATCTTGGCAAAGAGTACAGCCAGAGTCTCACAGGTGAAAGAGTTAGGAAGAAGCTGAGCAAGTTGGTTCTTTTCAAGCATCAATAAAGATCAGAGCATTGGCTCACTCGACGTATTTTTGAGATTACACAAACAGCTTTTTTAAAAGCTACCAAGAGTGCCAAGCCACTGGCCGATATGTTTCTCACACCGATATGCCCTTTTTGTCTTTGTGGCAAAATTTCTTAGTTGTCTCTTTCTGCAACTTTATCTGTATTTTAGGCAACGTGAAGCATCTTAATAGAAACAAACACATGCCATAGCCCTTATTGCATGTAAATCAAGCTCAAGGTACGACATAAAATCACTCAAGATAGGCTGCGTTAGGTTAGGGCCTAAGCGATCTCTCAACAATTCTGCGTTCCAGGTTCACACAGCAAAATACAGCCAAAGAAGCCGGTTTTTACCAAAATCAGAGTTTCCTAAGCTTTTTTGATGGTTTCCAATTAAAAAAATATCAATTTAACCTACCTTATTTGATTCACAGTGCGAATAACAGTGGTCTGATCTGCTTCCTTATTCAGTATCCTCATTGTAAACAATGCGTCGAGGTCTCAAAAGTGGTCCCAACAAGATGGCCGCCGCGATATTTGTGTGGCTTCACTTTTGAAACAAAGGAAGCTCGATCCAGTCTTTCTTTTGAGATCAGTGGTTTGGCCGAGATGAAAAACAGTTTTCTTAGAATCGCCATTATCTCCGGGCATTTAGAAGACTGGGCCGACCAAATGTTTACGATTGCTAGATTGTCACAGTGAAATAAGAGGCGTTTGCCACGAAAGCTAGGCGCCCACAGAAAGCAACATAAATATACAGGGAAAAGTTCTTTCCATTGCATTACTTTTTCTTTCACTGCTTCCGACCATCTTTGTCAGACCCATTCCCCGTTGTTATAAATTCCATANGTTGATGTTTTCCTGTTGTTACGTCAAAAACATTTCGCAATCTCTCGACCCAATCTCTTTCTTTGCGCGGTAATTTTTATCATCGCCCCAACTTCTAGGGGCTTTTTGGGGCTCTTATTGCCAAAATATCGCGTTTTTTACGATCTTATCGAATTCAGCTGCAAATAAATGTCTATTCCACACGTTTTCGCGAATGATGATATTAGCCCTTTAATGAATAGCCGATCAAGGGACCGTTCATTATTTAGAGAGGGGTTGGTACCGAAGAGAAATGTGTTGGGTAAAAGAAAATTTCTGACATAAAAAGGTGTTGATAGATGTTTTTCCATCACCTGTTGAGTTGGGTAGAAGATTTTTTGGACCAGAAGACATTCCTCTTCAGTACCAACCCCTCTGTAAATGATGAACGGTCCCTGACCCCTGATGTTTTTTTACATTAATCTTTTTCAATAGCCAAGAAACGAGCGTTGTTTTGATATAAAGATCAATATCCCTTGTCTTATTAAAATACAAACAAATTATTTAACTTAGAACTAAGTATAGAAACAGTATACCTTCAGAAAAATTGTTTTGTTCTTCTTTTTATTTGAATCAATTGATTGAGTGAAATCAGATGTGTCAAATCTTGTCATGAGTGCATCAAGTAGCCTGAGATCAGGCAGGGATTAGTTCATTTAATTTTTAAAAAGGTCTGTTAACAGGCTAGCATCAATTGTATCGAACGCTTTATCATATCGGAGACATGAATCTTTTGTGTTACAAGATTTACTGTTGTTGATGAAGAGTGTGTGCAAAGAAAATATGGATAAAAGAACAGGCTATACAAGGCAGACTAGTCTTTTATCGAAATTAGCTGTGATTTGAATCGCAAACGAAGTCAAATAGACGATAACGCTAAAGATGGCGACAGGGAGCATTTTACCAAGAAGAATCCGTAACGATTCTATAGGAATTTGATTAAAGAACGCAATGCATCTTGGTAAAAAGAAAAAGCTCCCTGTCGCCATCTTCAGCGTTATCGTCTATATATATATATATATTTATCTCATTTGTAGCGATTCCTATCGATATTTCAACAAATGTCAACATTCTTTGACCGGAAAATGAATGTAATTTCAGCCCTAACTGAAAATAGATATTTGTTTGAGCATGTAAACAACTGTGGAGGGGTAAACATGTAAACAACTGTAGTAGCCATTTCACTTTCAATTCTCACTACTTGAAAATTCACTTCGAAATGCCAAATTTTCGTCACTTGGTTCTTTTGCAGCGAAGTAATTGGCTGATTAGCGTGAAACTGGATGATTTCCGCGTGATTTGGCAACCATTAAGGATTCGTACATTTAGGGTGTGTTTGATTGTTAATTCTAAACCTACCAAATTCTAAAAAAGTTAGACTTTGCAGAGACGGAAACGTACTTTCCAATCAAACAAAAACAAGTCAAAAACGGTAGGTTTCGGATTCACCACTGCAATTCGCTAATGAAAATAAGAATCTTTCCGACGTCTGCCAAACCTTCTGCCTTTTGGAGCAAAAGGTTCAGAAGGCCTCCCAAACCTACCGTTTTCAGAACTTCAGGGTCAATCAAACATGAATTCTGAGTTTACCATGTCTACCGTTTTCAGAATTGGTACCAATCATAATCCAACACCACACCCTTAATGTTGGTTAATTTCTAGCAGTGTCAACTTCGTATACAATAGTCAGAAGGGCGTCTACCCAAACAATCAACATGCGTAACAAAACGCCAGCTTGCGTTCGGTAGCATCAAGAATTACATTTCATTACAGTAAAAAATCTGGACAGATAGATTTGGAAAAAATTGTTGGACAAAGATTTTCACGGAATTTCGGACGGTTTTAGAGAAATTTCACACGATGGCGAATAACGATTTAGTTTCAGCATTTTGCCTGTTTCGTAATAAAATGACATAATTTACTGATCTTGCATATTTTTTTCAAACGGTCCTAGTCCGAAATTTCCATTGGATGAATAATTATTGTTTGAGGCGAGGATAACGAGAATGATTGCTGAAATAAAGCTCATAAAATATAGATCGTTGTTTGACTATTATGTACCGGGTGTCCCAAAAAAGTACTCGTGTTGGAAAAATCACTAAAACTTGATTACATGGCCGATCTTTAAATTTCTTTTTTTTGGCAAGTAGATCAAAGACTACATTATTTTTCCATGTATAGCTGATCTTGTGATTGGTTTTAAATTAGCGAATTTAGCTCTTTTTAGGGCTGCCTGGTTTTGAAGCATGATGCAAAAAGCACTGATGATTACCAGATTAATCTATTTTTGTATCTTAAGCTTCTATTGGTCATAAATGTCAGAAAGAAACGTAAACTATCATTGTTGACTTGAAGGATAATTCTTTTTTAAAGAGTATAGCTCAGAATAAGGTTTTTCATCCTTTTTGTTTTATCCCCTTTAGGTAATGAAAACAAACATTTTATCATCTTTAAATATATTTGGATCATTGACAAAGGAGATCAAAAATAAGATTTTATGATAGGTTTGATAATCGGATTTTGGTGATTTTTTAAACGGGAGTACTTTTTTGGGGACACCCGGTAGTTCTCTCGACAAGTTTTTTTTCCAAGCAAACTATTTTGTGTTTCAATTTTTCTGTGCTACAGTAAATATATTGGACCACAAAAATTCGGACATCCTTCCTGTGTTCGATGCAAATTTCAAGTACCGTTTAACTCAAATCCATTCTGTGAGAATATAACACAACGAAGGCAAAATATTTATCCAGCTGATAATATCATGTTCATAATTTACCATCTCAATTCATACTTTAAATCTACTGATTATAATCCTGCTATAGTCAAAACGGAAAAGAAATGATAAAAGTATTTTGAACTCGATTGCCATTGAACCATTTACCAGAGCAGTTTTCAGGCATTTTACACGAGCTCATAAAAGCTTCATCGAAAAGAGAGCCTAAACCCTCAACAAAAAGTGGGCAGCAGTGCTTTTCAAAAGGCCAAGGAAAACTTATGCCATGTCATGAAATATGTACAATTTTCAATATTTTAGATCCACAGCAAACAGCTAAAGCAACCTAAAAATAGTGTTCTGGACGATGGTTGCCCCAGCAGTCTTGCGAAGTTGCGTATACCGTAGTTATCATCATTTTATCGTGATAGAACAACGTTGATATGAAAGGGAGAGGGAAAACTGTTTTTAAAACTCAAAAGAGTTCCAAAGACAATTTACTTCAACCTTATGGCTACTTAGAAAGTCTTGTTAAAATGTGGACAAAACGCTTTTTCTGCAAATATTTTTCAGGCTAAATTGGTTAGGTTGCTCACCTATTGACGAAACGACATAGTCATGGTAATACCATAGTCAACACGGTGTCCCAAAAATGTCGCAACGTTTGGCTGAAGGATTTCCTCCTGTACAGCAGCTATCGGTGCGTTCTTTTGGACAAACAAAATCAGCCCGCACTTTCACGAAAATCAGCATTTTCAAACTGCGTCGAATCTAAAAAGCAACGCGAAGTTGTAAAGACAAATTACACGAGTCCAAAAGAACGCAACCTTGTCGTTTTCACGCTGCAGCCAACATTACTCTTAAAGACCCATTGCTAACCATGCTCCTTCGTGGCGCCAAAGCACTGAGCGCCAAAACCAACTTTCGTATTCTCTGAAAGTCGTTTTTGGCCTAGATTCTCTTTGTTTTGCTTTTCACTCGGCGCACAAAGGATCATGGTTAGCAATGAGTCTTTAAACGGAGGAGCGAACTACAGCAGCAATGCTGGAATACATCCCGTGATTTCCCAGAAATCGTCCATAATTAGGGACCGTTCATTATTTACAGAGGGGTTGGTACCGAAGAGAAATGTTTTCGGGTCCAAAAATCTTCTTACCCAACTAAAAAGGTGATGCAAAAACATCTATCAACACCTTTTTATGTCAGAAAATTTCTTTACCCAATACATTTCTCTTCGGCACCAACCCCTCTGTAAATAGTGAACGGTCCCTTAACACATTACAATCAACTACCTATTCTACACGATTATATACTTTGTTTACAGTTTTATTTACATATAAAAACCAAGGACTAACTCCCCAAAATTGATAATTTTCCTCAAATATTTAGTTTAGTGCATATGAATGATAAAGTCAGTATCAGGTAAATGTAGGTTTCATTTTGATGTGGTACATACACGGGGGAGGGGGGAGGGGGGTGTTCTTCAGAAAATTTCTATAGGTTTCTATAGGAAATTTGCAAAAAGTTGCATAAAATTGCTCTTATATTTTCCCTCGCGATAGTGAATAAGGAAAGGATAGGTAGAAATTGTCAGTCAGACCTAAATCAATGAAATAATTGCACGAAAAATAAGCTGTTCTTGAAAGCAAACCATTAATCTATTCGAGGTTCGCCCATCTACCCGCTAAAGTTTTGGAATGATTTGAACGGTGGTACATGACGTAATAGTGTGATTACCAGGCCATGATTATTTTTAAACCCCTACCCAAAATTTGACCAGTTTCTTTCCAACCTCCCCTGTTTATACCATTTCGGAAATCTATACCTGCGATTTACACAAAATGTTATGGGTTGACCATTTATTATACAAAAAATAGAAGATTACAGTAAGGATGGCGTGCGAAACTTTTTAGCAAGATGCATTCCACTCTACGATGGAATGCTCTTAGAATCGCCAAAGATTCGTAATTCTAAAGTAATTCATCTTGGTAAAACGTTCCTCGCCGCCATCTTTAGCGTATCGTCTATTACAGAAATGGCAGCGTTTAAACGTGGATAATTTATGGCAACATATGACAGGCTGTCATTTGCTGCGCATTATACGTGCATGGTCATCTGAAAGGACAAAGAGCTAGCTGCCTCAAGGGGTTGGAGAACGTTACTTTAATTAACTGACGCCCTAGTCGTTAGTTATGCCAATAATTTTGGTCTGTCTCAAATTACATGTCAGGTGAAAATGCCCGCGAATAACAACAATTAACGTGTTTTTCATGAGTAAATTTGCATTCTCGCAAATCTCACCTGACAACCAATTTGAGACAGAATTTGGCTGCTTCTGTTTCAATTTCCACATGGAATAGACCATTAATGAATTTCGTTGTGAATTGAGACGAAAACAGCAATAAAAACCTAAATTAGAAGGATTTTCTGATTTTAACCCAATATTAAGTCGAATTAAGACCGATTGAGAAGATTTCTTGTCAGTTTATACACCCATGAAAGTTAGAACTGCCTGACTATAACGCAAGCAGATAGTCGTCGATTCGGAAAAGGTCTCTATTTTAGGGAACTACCAGAGTTAAATCATGGACCTACAAATTCTTACAACTATGAATACCTTGTAAATATTCCAAGAGCAAAGAAATAAGCCTGATTGTTCAATTGAAGAAGCGAAATCATGATGGACAAGTTTTAGGAACTTAGTATTTTTTTTTCTCTTACCCTTACCTTATTTACGATCCTATTCTGATTCCAAAATATACTTTAAACATTCAGATCTTAGTTTTCTTCCCCCGAACAGCAGCTTTGTCCTGACAGCACACAGCCTCCATTGCATCTGAACATTCCCATGTGACCCAATCAATCAACATCTTAATATGTTTGATTAAAATTGTCAACTTTAATGTTCACACACATGCCGTTATCAAGAGTACTTTTCTCGGCTTCGTATTTTGAGATGATTGCCGCGATGGGCAATAAATCTCCCATCTTACTAGAGTACTTTGCTTCAAATCGTTGAATGTCTCCATTACAATCTACTTCGAATATCTCCACGATTTTCTTCCACCGCGAAATTTTACTCTGTTGGCGTACCTTTTGTTGTGGCAACCAAGTTCCAACTGGTGGCACATTTTTAAGGCCATGGTGCCAAATATGAATGACATCCCTTGCGGATACTTTGTGACCATTGATCTTTCGCGGTAGTATGTATACATTTGTATCTGGATTGGCTCTCTTCATATCTAACATAGGAGGGTTTTGTTTGTACGGGGCTGGCGGCCTAGTTGAGAGGTTATCTTGGACCGGGCTGCGTTGTGATTCGAGAGGGCGCAGTAAATGTGTAGCTTCGAATAAGTGCAGGATCTCTGAAACACGCAGCAACCTTCCTTGCTCGTCGGAATATTTCTGAGCAAGAATCTGCTTATCAGAGTTGCAATTATAGTTAAATATGTCGATGAACTTTCGCCACGCCACAACCCGTGGGTGCATAATTTCATCATCGTTCACATCAAGGAATCTGATTGGCGGACAATGGTCATTTCCGGTCTCCCACAACTTAATCACCTCAAAAGGATCATCAGAATCTGGGAGAACTGTGCAGCTCGAATTTCTGACATTCGTGGCAGAATTGCCTGTCGTCGCATCACCATCTTCTCCTCCAAACATGATGACTGATTTGGGTTCCTCTCGTGGGATTTCACTGCTGTTGCTGGAACTTTGAGGTGACCTTTGTCTCTGACTAATGCCACTCATGGATGACCTCGAGTTTGGGAGACCATCGTTTGGGAGACCATAACATTCGGAGGGAGCCACGCTTGGAGAGCTTTCTGTCCCTGTAATGTCAACGTCCCTGTTGCTACTGCTATCGCTGTTTTCACTTTCGGGTAAAGGTGATGACTCATCGAGGTCTTCCGGTGTAGGTAAACGACTTTTTTGTGTAACGTTTAGATCTACTCCTCTGATTGCGCTGTATTCTTTGAGAGACAATGTGCTACTTTTGTCAAAGTCCTTACTTTGAAGTGAAGGGGCACCGCCATTTTTATTGATTGTGCTGTCAGAAATACCCGCCTTAATGACTGAGGAAGCAACTTCTGGGATGCTTGTGTTCTTTTTCGTGTTTAACTGCTGTTGATCAGGACAGGACTTTGTTGAGTCATTCCTTTGGCTAATCGAGATTGGCACGTTTCTCCGAGCATCGCTGATACTACTAAGAGACTTGCGACGTCTATCAACGCTGGATTGTATGCTGTCACGTTGCCAGTTTTCAACCTGCATGATTGTAAATGCTCTTCGGTCACTACAACTTTGCGCAACTTTGTAATCCCATTCTTTTCCCAACTCATACAATCGCCTGTATGATCCCCAATGTCGATCGGCATCCTCACGCGGGAATCCACTTTTCATCGTCGAAGGCTGCCTTACATTCACGGTCGTCTGGTTGACATTGAAAACAGATTGATTAATGTTGCTCATGGTGGGTTGTTTCATTGAATCAATTCCGGGTTGGTTTTGCTCATACTTGGTAATTATTGCTGCGATGGGTAACAAGATACCGCATTCATTTGAATACCGGTGCTCGAACATTTCCATCTTTCCACTGCACTCGGATTTGAAAATGTCAACAATTTTCTTCCAGCGCGAGATCTTGCTTTGTTGTTTCAATTTCTGATTTGGTGTCCACAGCTTGACTGGTGGGATACTGCCAAATCCTTCCTCCCAGATGCCAATCACATCTTTAGCCGACACTTTCTGGCCGTTGATTTTGCGTGGCAATGTGTATAATGGTGTACCTGGCTCTGCCTTTAGCACATTAACAGGAAACTGATTCATAGCGGCACTGAGTGTTGCACGGCTAGGAGAAGTTATTTCAAGATTGTTGTTGTTAGTTGCTATGGGGCTGGCTTGTGTCATCTCACTACCTGCGGTATAAACGCTGCTGGCAACATTTAGCTTCTGGCTCATGGCAAGAATATCAGAGACATTCATCAGCTTTCCGTCAGCGTTGGAATATTTATCGACAAACATTCGCAGGTTGCTGCCACATCCGTCCTTGAACAATCTGATTATTTGATGCCAACTCTTGATGACTTCACCTCCTCTGGAAAGTTGTGCCTCATCCCACAATCGAATGGGTAACATCTCATCGGTGCCGTGCTCCCAAAGATAGATAACATCAACTGCCGACACTGATTCAGATTTCAAGAAGTGCACATCATTGGGACTGTTTATGTACTCTTGTGGTGGTGTTTCTCTTGCGAAATCCTCTGTAGGTGTTTGAGTGGATGTTACATTTGAAGATGGACCTCCCTCTTGACTGCTAGAGGTCCTTTCTCCAAATCCATCAGAATCAAAGTCCTCTGATGGCGATTTTGTACCACTGTCAGAGTTCGACTCTCTCGGTTCAGCTTCCGAGGTTTCTCCATTTTGTGAACTGCTAACCTTGGTAGATGTTCCATTTGCTGTTGACGGAACGGACAGGCTTGACGAAGCATAATTAACTTGGGAATTTGAGTCTACTTTGGAGAATCCCGATGAATACCCTGTGAATACTGGCATCTGCTGACTGCATTCATTTTTGAAGCCGTTAGCTTTGATCAGATTGTCAAACGGTGGCCTGTCAAGCGGGGATTCTGGCATGTTTTTAGTAATAAACTGAAGCATTTCTCGGATAAGTTGCACCTCCTGACCAATCCAGTCCAATTTCTTCTCCAGGACCCGAACACGAGTTCCCAAAGCCTTGTTAGGTGGTAGGTTGTTTTTTGGCTGCACTCGAGCTAAATCATCTGTAGGAAAAAGAAACACTAATTGAGGTTCACGAAGTACATTATAAGTGAGAAGATCATATAAAGTTTCTTTATTATCATTATTTCCACATAGCATCCGATGGTAGTTTCAAGACACCGAGAAGCTAGGCTTACCGAACGGTGTCCTGGTCCTTCCTCTCGATGTGACCACACCTCGTGATTCCGATAGCCTAGAATTACAGAGAGCTGGCGACTCTTCTCACTATACATAGCAGGTTTGACAGGGTTGGGACTTAAACCACCAACCTTCAGATTGGTAGTCAAGCACTATACCACTGAGCCATCCCCGCTTAAAGTTCATTGGAACCATATATAAAGTTCATTGGAACCATATAATGCTACTCAATCGGTATCCAAGTTGGGACTGATTTCCTTCGCCCTTGTTTCCTTACGTTCTTTGGTTTTGAGAGGTTCGGCTAAATAGGACTCATAACATTATCATATCATCACAATTGCTGTCCTCGCAGACTGGTTTAAACTCGCTAATTAGATTGCCAGAATCCACCTCTTCGAGATTAGATCATAAGTTGCTGTCCTATTTTTCGTTCTTTTGTCCCATAAAATTTTTAATATCTATCCAGGTTAATAAGTTTCATTGACATGTATGGCTTGTTGGCACATCCAGTAAAAAGATAAAACAGGACAAAAAGTGCACATACCTCCACTGCTGCTGCTTCCAGTGCCATTCTCACGAAATCCGGAATCGTGTGATGATCTATTAGTGATAGAGACATTTTCCCCACTGTTCGATTCCGAATATTGATCATCAAATCTTTTCGCACGTTTGGTTTCCAAATAATTACAGCTTTCTCCTTCCCTATGAAGAAATTTACAAAAGCATGTTATCAAACAGGCAGGGCATCAAATAAAATGAAATCCCATCTTAGAATTTAAATATACTTCAAATGCCACAATAAAGGCAAACTGTTTCCAAGAAATGAACGCTAAAGATCATACACAAAGTCGACTATGGCGCCACAAAGGATCATGGTTAGCAATGGGTCTGTAAACCGTGTAACTCGAGAAACGTGAAACCAGTAAAACACAACGGTAAAGATTTACGCAAACATTTACCTCTTACGATTGCCACAAACTTCCATCTCTGTATAATGTTCTCTAAAATAGAAAAGATTGGAGGTTAGAAGTCGCACATTGTTTCCCGCCAAATTTTGTTTTTATGTGCCTAGAAACGTTACGTTTGAAATCTCAAGCTGACCTCACACTTGGGTTTTTCTGATGCCCCCAAGAAAGTTTTGCGTCTCCAAGCGTAAGGCTCATGAAACATACGCCAGCCATGAGCGCCAAGAAAAATGCTTAAGCGTGAAGTCAGCTTGAGCAGCCACACAATGTTTTCTGCACCCACAACTAAGAAACAAATCAAGAAACTTTCACAAGCAGTATTTTTTTAATAAGTTACGAAACCGTGAATGCTTCACTTCCTATAAAAAATTTGTGTAAGCAATATTGTAAAACTGGTGAAACTGCAAAGAAAATGCGACCTGATTAGTGAAAAGAGCAATGTCCAAGTGTGAAAAAATAATGTTTCACCATCGTTACAATAAACATACGCTATATTGTCAACCTGTAAAGAAAAAAGTAAACGCAATACAAAAAAGAGCAATTGCACAAGTCTTACCAGATTTCGATACGCTATCCTCTTATCTTATCAACCTAATCAGTCACTGAACTAACTGATAAGAGAATCAAGCATTCATTGCCAGCTTTTATAGCTTTCTTCGTATCCATCTGACTATCTACTGCTGTTTAATCTATCCATTTTAATCTTTATGCTAAATTAAAGAGTTAGAGCTAATGGAAAGTATTAAGTTTATGTGCTTGAAAGTAGGTGGAGCCTTTGAGTTGGTCAGAGAGCTGAGCGTTGCACAGATTACATAAACAGATGCGAGACAAGATGGTCGAAACAATCTGCAACTACATCCATTTGACCTTGCGCACAGTCTCAACTCTCTTGGGGGGGTTTTCACGCCGAAAGGTAACTAATTTTCAACTAATTTTCTACTCAGGTTTACCGTCTTGGGAGCCTGAAATTTCATTTACAATTTTGAATAAATCAAAGGCGTGGAAGTAGGATAGAGCTTTTTGAAATTATGGTGACAATTCGCACTTATTGATAGAGTTGGCTTTTCAAAACTAACATGCCAAAGATATTTCCTTGAACGTACAGTGTTCTTTAATAAAACTCAAATTCTCTGCCCCAATCTTAATAGTATACCCACTCATCAACAGAAGCTCATTATATATTTGACGTCTAATGAAGATGAACTTCTTCTGCAAACATTTTCTGAATTTCTTCAACCTTAAAGGGTCTGTTTCAACCAGCATACTTTGCACGTGTCATCTCTTTGTTGTCGCCATTTTCATGGCCCATGAAAATGGCGGCAACAAAGGCCAACCAAGAGATGGCACGTGCAAGGCATGCTGGTTGAAACAGACCCTTTAAAAGCGGTCTGAAGAAAATATGCTGCTACACTTTCGACACCTTGAAAATAAACCCTTTGCATCACACTGAGAGATGGAGCAGAGTACTCTTCAGAAATAGGAACACAGAATAGTTAGAGAAGTCAGCATAGATTTGAAGGACGTTCAAAGTCATGCTAGCCAATCATAACAGGGGCAAGACACATTAAGAAATCAAGAATGATCTTTCTATTTCCATCGGTGGGCCTAAAGGGACGACTGCGCTTTGGCGGACTAGCTTTATTCTATATCTTTCAGGAACGTATTTGACCTCAAATTAGATGTCACCTGAGATTTGCAATAACGCAAAATTACTCATGAAAACTCTTCAATTGTTTTTATTACTGTATTCGCGGGTATTTTCACAGACTTCAACTAACCTAACTTAACCTAAAGCGTACCCTTACTAATCCTAACTTACCATAAAAACCCATCTTCCAAACCCTGACCCTAACCCCATGACACAAAACGTGCCGATATTGATATATGGTCCGCTAAAGTGCAAACTAGCCGGTCTGAGTAGTTCCTGTAAGTTTGAATTGAAAATTCTGTACAATTTCTACCTTTATCCTTGATAAAGGAGTCAAGATTTAAACCATACCTAGTGAAACATTTTAGGAAGGCCTGAGCGTTTGGTTCTCTTTTGGACTGCACTTTAGCCATCTGCTCTCACTAGGGACGAAAACTTGGAAAACTTCCCCGGGAAGAGCGTCCAGATCTCCAGATATCCCTAAAACCGGGGTTTTTCTAGTCTACCATAAAAAGCTAGTCTTTTTGAACTGATTTTTTCGGATGGATTTGATTTGAATGGGCATATTATGGGCATATAAACTAACATAGCATTAAAAAGTATATCAAGAAGGAAGCATAGCATTGTTTCTTGCTTCAAAGTTTTCCGCCTTAAATTCATGCCATAATTCGTGCCACATCTTTCTTTAGAGAAGAATGTACCGGAAACTATTCCTGGCCATTCCTCTTTAATAAAATGTCTTTATTGTCGATGTTTGTAGACTGTGTTTCGAGCAGCCCCGCAGATGTACATTGGCAGTACATGCTTGATGATTAATGTACAATCCACGCCGAACATTATGCCAAAGAAGAAGTAATCTACGCTAAGAAAATAATAGTTGTATTCAATTCAATCAAATTTCAATTAATTACTACTATTTGTACACGATTTTTAACGTCAATGCGCCAAGAAAGTTTCTTTTCCGCGCCGAAGATCTTCCACGGGCCTAATAAGTGCATTGAATGCGCACCCTGAGGGTACAACTCCTGTACAGTAGCTATAAATTTGGCAATAAATTCTACCCAATCATTAAATGCTATATTGAATACCACTTCTAATACCCAATTAATCTACGAAACCCTTTTATTAGGTGAGCAAATGGGGATCTCACAAACAATTTCCTGAGCGCATTCAACGCCAGCAGGTACACTTTGCAACAATATACTCACGAGTATGCTTCACGAGATTTGATTACTTCGGCACATGTCACATGCACGAGCGAGAACTATCCACCTCAATCTTTATTTCTTCTCAATTTTCTTGAAATAATGTATTTCTTCCGCGTCAATATACTAGATTTTAGCAAGGAAACAGTGTAACGGATAGCAAGCGTACGATTTCGTGTCTATCTTTTGAGAAATAATAGTAATTCTCACGAAAATAACTGAGGCGATCGAAGAGTTGTGTAACTTAAGAATGATTTCGATTAGCCTGGAAAGGAGATATTTTCAAACTTCGAATTTCCCGCGCAAAAATATCATAGAAAACGGGGGCTACATTATCTTTTTAGAGATATGTATGGGGAATCTCCGAATACGTAACATTGGAATTTGTTCTCTTTTGACTTTGGACAAACAAGGCTTCATCTCAAGTTGAAAATATTTTCAATTTCATATTCATAACTGAAAATGGTAATTCCCCTGGGTAATCACTTTCAAGGTACACCTGTGTCTTTCAATTCAACTCAAATGTTGTACTTTATTTTCGTCGTATTTTACAAATCATGCATCATGGAACATGTCCAGATCATATATGAAGGTCAGTAAACCTATGCTGTCCAGACACAAAGGAACACAGATTTCACCAGATGAACGGCGATATAGCGATCTAATATCTAAACAGAAAATAGAAGAAGACCACGTGCCCACCATGTGCCACTTATGTTCCTGTTGTTTAATAAATCGAGAACATCAAATACAATAGGCTATATTTGAATTGCCCCAGTCCCCCTAGCTAAGCTTCTTTTAAAGACCCTCTGCTAACCATGAGGCTTTGCGTGCTGCGCATGAGGAAATAGCACAACACCGGCCTAGCATCAGAGACTTTCAGATAATCTGAAAGTCCATTTGGAGTGCATTCTGGGACAGCAACGGCTTTCAAAGCCACATGGTTAGCAGAGGGTCTTTAACTCCGCTGATTTACTTTCAACTCAATACCAGTGCACTCTGAACAGACCCCTACCACCGCTGACCGCTCATAACTTTTTTTGAAATCCACCCAGGACATCGTTATAATCACTTACAATAATTTATTCCTTGAAATGTGAAATGTGAAATGTGAAATGTGTCTCGAACTGCATTTTTCGTTTTCAATAGCTTTTTTTATTATTCTTAACTTCTTTTGATATTCTTTAAACATTTTTTACATTTGATGAGACAAGCGATTCGAATTCCCGCCAAAATCAACTCGCTCCAAGAAGCCTCTTTCCTGAATGGAGAAACGACGCCAAGAAAATGGCAGATGGAACAGGTGTTACAATTAGGCAGATTGCATGCAAATTGCTTTCGGAAGAAAGTTCGTACTACAGGGTTCGTTTTTGAACTCTTTGGACCAAAAGGCAAACCAAATATCGATTTTATCATGATTTTATAAGGTTAACAAGACCTTAATGATGATATACTGTAGAGATTAAATAGGCTGGTCAATGACGTTGAACACTATTGCTCGTTGCGGCTATTGCGGTTGGTCAAGTTTTCAAAAACAAGATTTAAGTTACGTAACTTTTCAAAGTGAAAGATGAAGCCATCGACTGAGGGGAGATCCTTTTAAAACAGGGGGTTATGATTCGAAATAGTGAGGCTAGGTACTCGTCGATTTCAGTCTCATCTACCGCGTGTCTCAAAAAATAGACCCCCTGTTTAAAAAGCACCAAAACTCGACAATGAAACCTATGATAACATTCTATTTTGATTTGCTTTGCCAACGAAACAAAAAAACATTTAAAAATGATAAATGTTTGTTTTTGATATTTAAACGGTATAAAATGACACGCCGAGTAACCTTATTTTCAGCTATTTTTTTAAGCAGCATAATAGTCAATTTTGCCTTAGAGTAAGAGCCAACATTTTCGGATTCTTTATTATCCTTGAAGTCTCCAATGATAGTGCGCGTTTCTTTCTGTCATTTATTGACATTTATTTATTTACCCCATTCACACTGGCAAGTTACACCAGCTTAAATTAAACCAGGTTATCGAATGTTGCATTCTAATTGGCCAATCCAACAAATCGAATGCATTTGATTGGTTGAAATGTAACATGGTTTAGATAAAGCTAGTTTAACTGTGTCAGTGTGAATGAGGTTAAATTGAAATCTTGATATGAACAAGAAATTGATCTGTTAATCATCAGTGCTTTCTTGCAGTATTATTAAAAAACCAGGCAGCCCTAAGAAGAGCAAAACCTGCTGATTTGTAAACCAATTACAAAATCAGCAATACCTGAGAAAATAATTTGGTCCTTGATCTACTTGAAGATCAGGCTTGTAATAAAATGTTGGTGATTTTTCAATCAGGCATACTTTTTTGGGACACCCGCTATATTTCAGCTAAACCGCGATATATTACAGTAGGCGCGTTTTCACGTGAGGGAAAACATTTCTGCGCGACCTAAAAGTAAAAAGTTGAACAGAATTCGACTTTCAAAGGACGGTTTCTTTTTGCTAGAGACATTCTTCGTCTGATGTAAGCATGCATAGGTATCAATGGTATCAATCAACAGAAACTTTGTCGCTTTCGCTCAACACTTATTGAGTGAACATGCACCCCAAGATACACAATAAATGATGGTACTACTAAAAGATGCTACTCACACAACACAAAAATACTTTAATATCATCTACTTTAAAGTGAATTAACTGAGCTAACAGAAGTCTAAACACGTCACTGTTTCTTTGGTATCGTTTTGTTAGTGCACGTGTCAAGATTATGGATATTTTGAGTGATTTTTTCACAAAAAGTCTCTTTGAGCTGCCTATTCTGTTTAATATTTGACCAAAGCCCGGGGGTACACGACTTGTGGATAGACGGGGGTCTGCCACCCGGTTTTCAGAAAGCCACCCACTTTTATGATGAATTTTAGTAGAAAACTACCAATTTTTAGCAATTTTTGGCCATTTCAGCCAAACCGACCCATGTTCATGGAAAATCTGCCGAAAAATGACCCTTGTTTAGAGAATGCGGCACATACCCGTAGCATCAACATGTTATGTACCCCCCCCCCCCGGGGACCAAAGTCAATAAAGTCAATAGAAAGAACTTTGATTTGACCCACTGCCAACCAGCATAGCCTCCAAATCTTTGGCATCTTTAAAAAAACATTGCACGGAAGGTTAATGCATCTTCTGTTTGATTTAATGGCTTGAAAGGAACTTCAGGTACGTTTCTATAATCCTACATGCAGCAGTTCTGATATCTTGATTATTTTCAGAATTACAGCATCTTCTTCGCTTGGGCCAGTTTTGAGAATGTGACGTCATCAAATTGCTAAATTGTAAACTAGAAAAGCTACAGATTTCTGCTTGCAGCCATATTATAGACCTTTCATAAACTATAATTTTCTTGAAGATTGTACCGTTTTTCGTATTTTTATTTAGGATCTACGATTATTTTATTTTTTTTCAAAACTTTGCAAGAGTTCTTTCAATAGAAAGAAAACCGCTGTAATTCTGAAAATAATCACGATATTAGAAGTGCTGCATGTAGGATTATAAAAACGTACCTGAAGTTCCTTTCAAGCCATAAAATAAAACGAAAGATGCATTAACCATCCGTGCAATGTTTTTTAAAGATTTGGCGGCTATGCTCTGCCAACCCACTGCATCTTCCATTCGCTTCACTTTCATTTCTCCGTTGCTTTTCATTTTCGTCTTTTGTTTCCCTTTTTAATTTCGACCTTCTTTTCCTTTCTCACTTTCCGGTCCTTTTTCTTTCTTTTTTCGGTTTCTTTCTTTTGTTTTCGATTCTTGTGGAAAATTGTTCTATCATTTGAATTAATCCTTAGTTTTTGCAGCTGGCCTAAAGGGGAGATCATCTGAATTTTGCAGAATTTCCGAAGAAATAATCAAAACAACATTTATAGTTAGCTTTTTTAAAACTTTATGCAACAAAATAGTAATGAAACTTAACACTTCTTAGTTCATCAAAAGCTATCCAGCAAAGTATAAAAACGATAACAACAATGAACACTTTTAAGTTCATTAAAAGTCCAACTTAGTCGAATCCAGCGGTGTTTATTCTCTTCTTCGATCAACGGCAACGCGCCAAGCAGCGGCCAGAAGGGCATCGGCTGAAGTTATGAATACTAATTACAATATTACACTGATAAAGGAAATCCCGAAGTAATTTCAACTAACCAATGCTGGAAGTGATTGATAAGGCAGCGAGTATGGAACATGCGACTGTTTAACTTTGCTGTACATCGAACTAGTGGTGTTTATAAGGACATTTGGTTCTACACACCAGACTTGGAAGGGATTCCCCGAGGTCTTAACTTTGTAGAAGATAACAGATAACAGATTATGTAACGTAAGTGAAAACGTACGTGAAAACGTAAATGAAAATGGAAGTGAAATTGAACAGAAAAGAAAGTGAACATTGCCGACTAGGAATAACAAACAGACAAACAAATAAATGTGATTGTATAACAAAAGGTATCTAGTATTAAAAAATAAATAAAAAATTACGTTTCGATAATATCGCTTCATTTTGCTTCACTTAATGTGGTAGGATGCACGATGGTGCGCCAAAAGTAAAGGGCTCTTGTCTGGATAGTGCACATTTTATGAGCATACATAGGCATCAAATCTTTAAAAAAGATCGCACGGATGGTTATTGAATCTTCCTTTTGATGTGATGGCTTACAAGGAACCTCACTTTTGCAAAAGATAGCCATCGAGATTCGCACAAAAATGCAACGAAATAGGTTTCTCAGAAGGGACTTGTCAGATCAAGTGTTATCATGTAATGAAAACCATCTAACAACTATTCTTACCAAAAATCTTGAGTAAATTTAGCAAAAAGGTCGTTGCCTACGCTTTCCGAGAGTTTCCTTCAAAGGGCATGGTCACGCGAAATTTTCCTGGGTCTACGTCTCAAAATTTTCCATGCTAACATCGATAAGATTGAACTAAAAGTAGAACAGCATGTCATTTTAAGCCACGAAGGGTACTGGCCCAGTGAATATTTCAGATTTATTTATTTCATATTTCAATTATTAGGGAGGGTGACCCTTCAGCCATGTGGGTGATTTTCAACGGGCCCTCCACATAAAAACTTACAGAATATACAGGTTAAAAACATCTAAGAATTACTTACAAGAAAAATATAGAACTAAATCATCAATATTAACTGTGAAAAATAAAAGCATAAAACCTATTGCTTGGGAACTTTCTCCGACCATCCAGCAACCGGCGGCCCAACCTTGACTTCCTTGCCCAACTTTTGTTTCCATGCCTAAACTCCGCTTCCATGCCCAAACTCAGCAAACGATTAACGACATCTTTGCATACGTTAACTTTTGTAATGTATTTATTTATGTGGTTTTACCAACCACAGGGGGTCCAGTCGATCTGGAGTGACAAAATTATATAAGAAGCTCAAAAGCACTCACCTACAAAACACACAAAACAAACATAACATACGAGAAATTCATACAGACGACATGTCACGTGACTTGATCAATTCGCGCTCGAAAACACGACGCCATCTTGTTTTGGGGTAAATCTTCAGAAAATGTCTATAGGAATCTATAGGAAATTTGCAAAAAGTTGCATAAAATTGCTCCTCTATTCTACCTTACGATAGTGAGTAGAAAAAGGATAGGTAGCAATTGTCAGTTAGACCTAAACCTATGAAATAAGCACACGAACANTAAAGCCCCGTTAAAACGCTCTCAACATTTCACTGAACATCGCTCAACATTTGTAGAGTGCGATGTTCAGTGAATGTTGAGAGCGTTTTAACACCCTGTTCAGTGATGTTCAGTGATGTTGAGCGGTGTTGAGCGATGTTGAGTGGAGTTTGGAAGAAGTCAAAAATGTTCAGTAGTTGACTGAACATTTCTATTGTCCTAGGTGTTGTTGAGCGATGTTGAGAGCGTTTTAACACCCCCTCCAACAATGTTCAGTCGGCGCAAGCGCATTCGAGTTTTTTTTCGCGCCAAGCACAAAAAGCTTCATCGAGATCTCATTCAGTTCAAGTTGGCAAGAGAGAAGTTGAATTTTAGAATTTTCCACTTCATCATCGTTATCTATGAACTCTAGCACCGTTAGGGCTGCAAGGACTTTTCGCTTTTGATTTAATGACACCGCCATTTTGAACGCAAACAACCTGAATGGGATATGGCGCCTTAGCGCCAAAACGATTTAAATAGAGGCTTGCCTCGTCTTGGATCTCCGAAAGCCGAAGCTCAACAAATGTTGAGTCAAATTGTTGAGAGCGTTTTAACACCCCCGACTGAACACCACTGAACATCACTCAACATCGCTCTACAAATGTTGAGTGATGTTCAGTGCAATGTTGAGAGCGTTTTAACGGGGCTTAAGAACAAAAATGGATTTTGTAAATGGTCATTAGCAAATTCATCTGTCGTACTATAGTACTATATAAGATCTAATGCTCACGAATACGGGACCGATACATTTTTAAGGAAAAGGTGACGGGGCAGTTGGTTTTTTTGCAGTAATTTTATACGGGGTAAGCAGATTTTTTTGCAAGAATTTTTCTTCTCCACCGGCCATGTAATATAATAAATTTTGCACTGTCCCTAAATAGTAAAGATATACAAACAAACAAACTATTGAATCCTTGTCAAATTATGTAAGACTACCCTCACATGAGCAAACTCAGACCGGTCTGAGTTTCAGATCGGGGTAGTGTCTGCTAATTCGCCTCCCCCTCACATGAAAATTTTCAAACTAGTTTGAGTTCAGCTCACTTACTCTGCACATGCGCATTTCACAAAATCTTTCCTGAACATAAACAAACATGGCGCCAATTGGTTTGAGAATTCATTTCGCCCCGAAACGAAAAAAATTTCTGCTCACATGAAAATTTCAGGTCGACCTGAAAACTCAGACCGACCTGAGAGACCGAAACGAATTTCAGGTCGACCTGAGTTTCATTTCGCCTTCGTCATGTGAGCACTCCAAGGGCTTTGACCGTAGACCGAAACGAATTTCAAACCGATCTGAAACTCAGACCGGTCTGAGTTTGCTCATGTGAGGGTAGTCTTATACTCGGTGAGTCAGAAAAAACGTGGGGTGTTTGCCAATTTTTATTGATGCAGTTTACATTGCAAATTCGTTCCTTTAAAAATCATTGCATAGAAGAAAAGCTAACTTAGATGTGAAAATCTGTTTGGTCGAAATCGGTCTTCCCGTTCCAGAATTACGAGCGATTTTAGTAAAATGGTGCTTCGCAAGATTCAAAACATAGGCCTTCAATTAGATTGGCATTGATGAGCAATGACAAACATACTTTTTCTCTACCGAAAAATTGAAACAACGCATGCATTGTGTTAGAGCACAAAAGAAAAAACTAATGTTGCTTACGCTGCATCCCTTGGGGGACTAGCCATTTAATTGTCATTGTTAGCAAGCTGAAAGTTCTTTTACTAGCGATACTTTTCACCAAAATGGCTATACCACAACGCAAAATCGCAAATAAATAAGGAAAAAATGACCGATTGTAACAAATTAAATTTCTACGACTAATTCAATCTTTCTTCTGTGCGTTCACACTGCTCCACCCTGAAAACGGAGACTTTTGAAAACGCACTTTGAAAACGGATACTTTTGAAAACGGATACTTTTGAAAACGGAGACTTTCGAAAACGCAGTGTGAACACCGAAAACGCAAAAATGGATACTTTTGAAAACGCTAGCAACTACAACAACACAACAAAATGCTTAGCACGTGCCAATTTCGACAAATTCTCAACATTGCTGAGTCACTCAAGGCTAATCTAATGCTTGGAGAAATCTTTGACAAGTTTGTCACCAATTTTCAGGGCATTAAACGTTGGTCTCGTTTTGATAGCGTTTTCTTTTTTATCCGGAGCAGTGTGAACGCTTCATCGTTTTCCCAGCGATTTCATAATTACCCAAAGCAGTGTGAACGGGTAAAACGAATCAAAATGAAAACGGATAAAAACGAATACGGAGCAATGAGAACATAGCCTAAAACTTCGACACTCCCGATTTGACTTGTTATTCGCCAGAATATGGCTTCTTAAACACCCCACGCTTTTTCTGACTCACCCGGTATATGTGCTTTTGTGTTAATAGTAAAGATACTAAAGACAAAATATTTAATCCCTGCTAACTTATGCAATCTTATACATGAGCTGATGTATAAATAGTAAAGCTATACCAAAAAACAGACTATTGAATCCTTGTCAAATTATGCAATCTTTTATATGTGCTTTTGTGTTAACAGTAACGATACTAAAAATAAAATATTAAATCCCTGCTAATTTATGTTATCTTAAACATGGGCGTATGTATATGAATTGGTACTAATTTTGAAAGTACAGTAAAAACCCGCATATAAGAACCTTCCATTTATTAAGAACCTGCAGCCTGAAATTTGGGATTTCTAACCCTATATATAAGAACCTTTTCACCCTGATTTTCTGTTCAGGTTCTCATCAAATGATATTGGTTTACCCAAAAATAAAGAAAAACGAAATCGGCCATGAACTTTATCAATATAGTGAAAGTATATTTCAATTTGCTCACAGGTATAGATAATGAGTCTTGATGTTCCAAATATTGTAGTTATATTGTGCATTAGTAGCGCAGCATTTGCAGTTGATGTCAAATGTTTTATATATCTAAGAACCAATACCCCGTGTTAAGAACATACAGCCTGATTTTGCAATACCCCCACATACATAAGATCCCAAACAGGCTGATTTTAAAAACATAGGTTCTTATGTGCGGGTTTTTACTGTAGTAGACCAGTAGACTTAGTAGACTCAGAATTCATGTTTGATTGACACTGAAATTTTGAAAACGGTAGGATTGGTATGTTTGGAAGGCCTTCTGAACCTTCTGCTCCATAATGCAAAAGGTTTGGCAGACTTTGGTGATAAGATCGTTTTCATTACCGAGTCACCATCATACAATGCCACCATGAATCCGAAACCTACCGTTTTTAAGCTTTTTGTATTTGGTTGGAAAATATGTTTCCGTCCCTGCGAAGTCTAGGACTTGGTACTATGTTTGGACTTGGTCTTTTAGGACTTGGTACTATGTTTAAAATTACCAATCAAACACACCAAAGATGAAATAATTCTAGAGTTTCGCCCGCTTCATCAGAGCATGAGCAATGGCATTAGCTACTACAATGCCTTTCATTTTCTTTGTGTTTGTTGCCCTGTGGTTTCGTGACGATGCTGCGCAGGAAAATTTGATGATATACTAAATATATCATCGTTAAATGCCATAAATATTTCCATTCAATTTATTTATTAATTTGGCTAAACATATGTCTAACTAATTTTAATTTTGCAGGTACTTGAATTCACGAACAGGTATTTGCCAATTGTTTATTCTGAAGAAAGACTGATTTATTCTTCCCTTGGCTAAACCGCCACACCACCTGTCTCCGTGAGAAATAGAATTTTGTGTGTTTTCATTTTCTTTCTGTTTGTACACCTGCGTCTTCGTTACGATGCCGTTTGTAATGAATTGTTTTAGTTTCTGCGTCCTTGTTTCCCTGTGTTTTGGCGCCCATGCAGCCTAGTTATATAAATGCAGCGCAGCGTCGTCAGGAAAACACAGGGAAACAAACAGAAAGAAAATGACAATACACAAAATCCTATTGCTCACGAAGGCAGGTGGTGAATAAACAATTCGCAAATACCTGTTTGTGAATTCAAATACCCGCAGAATTAGTTAGACCTATGTTTAGCCAAATTCATAGACATATTGAATGGACGTATACTGTTAAAGGGTTTGTGTTTGTGCAAGGCTAAAAGCTTGTAGTTGGAAGGAGCAAAGAAATCTAAAAATATCTCATTACATACATACATACATACATACATACATACATACATACATACATACATACATACATACATACATACATACATACATACATACATACATACATACATACATACATACATACATACATGGATTTTTGTTAAGGCAGGTCAGGTCTGTGGCAGCCATTCGGCTGGTGGGCATTCATTGAAATCAAAGTGTGCCGCCTGAGTGTTTTTTTCTCTCTATTTATAACAAGCCTGTGTATAAAGATAATGATAATGATAATGATAATAATAATAATAACAANTACATACATACATACATACATACATGACGTAGAGTGTTGAAGGGTTTGTGTTTGTGAAATGCTAAAAGCTTGTAGTTGGAAGGAGCAAAGAAATCTAATACATTACCATACATACATACATACATACATACATACATACATACATACATACATACATACATACATACATACATACATACATACATACATACATACATACATACATACATACATACATACATACTACATACATACATACATACATGGATTTTTGTTAAGGCAGGTCAGGTCTGTGGCAGCCATTCGGCTGGTGGGCATTCATTGAAATCAAAGTGTGCCGCCTGAGTGTTTTTTTCTCTCTATTTATAGACAAGCCTGTGTATAAAGATAATGATAATGATAATGATAATAATAATAATAACAATAACAATAAAAAATGGGTGTGGTAGGCCTATGCAAATTTGCAACTTTTCAAATAAGCTGTACATCAAAAGAGCTGCACAGATACAAGTTTTTTATGATTTATAGCAGCCCTGGCCTGACATCTAATGTTAGATATACTCTAGTTCAGTATTTATTAGTTTTAATCATGTGTTGTAGTATAAATGTATAAATGTGTAATTGTATGTAGTTTAAGAATTGTGCATGTAATGCCGTGAGGTAGTCATAGTATTTTGCTCCATGGTATCGTCCTTGTAGTATTGCAATGTAGTTTGTAGGTAGAGTAATCCGTAATATGTTTTTGTAAATTTTTAATGGCATCGAAAAAAAAAAGAGATACAAGTATTTTTCATATAGAAACTTAGGTCCAGGGTTGGTAACCAGTTTCTTAAATTTCAGACCATTGTTTGGTACCAAAGGTTTCTTATGAGTTTCTTAAATGTTCAATGCTTTAAAGGAATAATCAAGTTAGCTTTGTCAAAAGGGCTTCAGAAGTACCTAAAACAATCTCAAAACAAGTATTAACAGGAATCGCACTCAAAAGAAGGTCAAAGGACTTGTCACTGCTGCAAACTGCCAAACACATTTTTGCGGGACCTGGGAAAATTGAAGATGCAGATGACAAAAGTTTCTCAGCTTTTTGGATTTACGTAGCCAGGTTTCTTGAATTTTGAAAAATTGAGCCTACATTTTCTTATAATAAGCTGTTTCTTATAAAAAATAGGCCTATTGCAGTTCAAGACGAAGCCAGGCAATGCAAAGAAACATACCTCACTTCGGCAAGGCCTTATCTTGATATATACAACCAAGGTTTGCGTGATGTTTCATTTCTTTTTGAGTCACTAGAAAACTTTATCTTCAAAATCCAGAAAGATGTTCAAGAAACTAGATCCAAAATATCAGTTTTCTCGTGTTCAAATTTTCTTTGGCTCCTTCTTTTCTGCTACTGTTTACCTCTAGCCTCGCAAACAACCACGAACAACCATATCAACTCCATCTGAAAGACTTTCTGTAAGAGTTTTCAAAACGAAACAATGTGATCTATTCAATCAATTTCTGTTTACTTCCTTCGCTTTCTTTGTTAATTTTATTTCGTTTTCTATCTCGATAACGTGGAGGATAAGCGCGAGTTCTTAGTGGATCACGAACATGTAAGATGAACGAGAAAGCGAAAATCGAACAAATGAAGGTTATACCGCAAGCACTGTCATCCAGACGTGGAATTAATCCAAAAAATTAAAATGGAAGAATAAGATATCTGGAAGTATTCAACAAAACAAACATTTCTTAAATCGGAGTTTTGAATCCAGAGATATGATTTTTTGAAGTTTGACACAAAGTAGTGGAAACAAAGAATCTTACCAAATGTAACTCTGAGCAAAAAAATTTAACATTAAATGTGATGCCTTGGGAACATTTTTGCGAAGCGAAAATGAATATTTTCATGACCTTTCCATTTTCGCTTCTTCCTTGAATTTAGCATATTTTCTCTTTCCTATCCTGATATCATTTTATCTTTTTACCCTTTTACAGTCTTATCAAAAAGCTTTGTACTTGTATAAAATTCTTCAATGTATGATAAATAACCATTAACCAAACGGATGAAACTCTTCTTTCGATCTATATACGTTTTTATATAAGAAACTGGTTTATAAGAAACTAGTACTAGGACGGCCGAAAATTTTAAGAAACTCTAGTACTAAGTTCGGAAAGAGCTAAGAAACTTTCAAAAGCAAAATTCAAAGATGTTATCATGAATATGTCGTTGAACCCTTACCCTTATTCTTGAGTAATATTAACCAAGTTTTATGTTTTGAGCGTAATAGAACACTTTTTCTTCCCACCTGATGTTTTACATGTCGAGAAACATATCTGCAGCAGTGTTGGAAACTACATGATAATTCATGCATTTAAAGAAATAGTAAACAAATTAAGAAACTTTTAGTATCAAAATGCCGCAATTTTCCTGTTAAATTAAGAAACTTTTAGTACTATGGCCTGATCCAAGTTTCTTAAAAAAAAAAAAACGTGTAGCCTATCCATGTGCAGAGGTTAAACTTGACGAAATATAATCAATTAAGGTTAGGAACTTTCCTCTGATCCAAGCACTTACAGATAAGTAACTTCAAACCTATTTAAATCCTGGGATGTTCACTAAAAGATTCATCCAGTAAAAACTTGCATATAAGAACCTATATTAATCAAGAACCTACAGCCTGATATTTGGGATTTCTAGCCCTATACCGAGTTTGAGGCTGCACGCAGGCTATATACCGAGTGACTCAAACAAAATGAAACCTTTTGAAAAATCATCAAAATTGATTATGATTGCGAAGCATCGAGATGGCTTTGAATTTGTGAGGATTTGTGCTTTTAGAAGCTACCTGGTTTGAAGCATACTCCGAACTCACAAAAAATGATAATGAAATTGAATTTGAATGCAACACTACCACTTCTTTTATCAAGCTCTTATATGTCGTGTTGTGCTTGAAATTTCATATAAAATACTAAATTATAGATTTCTGGCTAAAAACGTCATGTTTTGTAAAATACTATTGCTCAAAATTAGATTTTTCATGCGGTAATTTTATGTCTCTCTCCTGGAAGAACAAAATAACGACCACCTTTCCAATATATTTGGTCCTTGAGACATATACAGGAAAAGAAAATGTAAAGATCGGCAACATAATAAAATTTTGGTGAGTTTTTAAAAAAGTTTCACATTTTATTGGGTCACCCTGTATGTGAAAACTTTTCACCCTGATATTTCGTCCAGGTTCTTGTTAAAAGATTTTGGTTCACAGCAAAAATCAGAAAAAACGAAATCGGTCACGAGGTTTCATAATATAGTGATAGTCATAAAGGCACCATTTTGAGATATGTGCTAAGTTTAATTATTCTGAAAAGTAGAACCACATATTTCAATCAGTTTACAGAACTAAATAGCCAGAGTGTGATTCCATAACTTTGCTATTGTTCCAGATAGTTACTTTCCTATATATAGTTGTAAAGATCCAGCATAGCATTTGCGTCTGATATGAAAAGTTTCATGGAAAGTTTCTTGAATAGTTTCTTGAAACGTTTCTTAATTTATCAGAAATTCTTCTTCAATCTATGTCAAATCTTTGTTTCTCTAAGACCTCAAAATGATCAAACTTGCGACAACGTTTTCCACAAGGATCAGTCCTCTGATTCAAACACATAGAGATTTTAACTTCAATGATGTAAAATTTGTTGAGCAGTTTCATTTTCGACGTAGCCTATGGTGTATTTCTCTTTTATTGAGACTCTATAAAACTCACAACTAACGCACAATATCTTTAAAACGAACATCTATCTGGTGATTTATAGAAATCTACAGATTCAGTGTGAGACTGTAAAAAACCATGGCAGGCTTCATGCATGTTGCTAGAAAAGTTTCTAGATTTGTCAGAAATTCTTGTTCTTTCCGTTTATCTAAGACCTCACAATGGTCACTTCTTCTCTGATTCAAGAATTCAAGAGATCTTTAACTTCGAACAAGATAAAATTTGTGGAAAGCTTCGAAATTCTAGTTTCGACCTATATCATTTTCATCAAAGCTCTATAAAAATGACAACGCTAACAACGAACGTATATCTTTAAAAGAAACATCTATCTGATTTAGGCATTGGAGATCTTTCACTTCGAGACTAAAGTTTCATGACAAGCTTCTCGAAAAGTTTCTTATAATTCTTGTTTAGACATATCCTTCCTTCTCTTACAACAATGGCCAAACTTGCCAAGCTTTATCCTTGTAAGAATTATTTCTCTGATTCAAACATTCAGAAATCAATAACTTCGAGACAGTTAAAATACTTGGAAAGTTCTATTAAAATCATTAAAGTTTCTTCATATCCAAAATTCTAGTTTCGATCTTTGTCCTATTCTATTTGAAAGAGATGGAGACTCTTTCTCCAAGGCTCCATAAACACCAAAGTTAACCCACACCAACCTTACAAAAGAATATTTCTCTGTTTAAGCACTAGATCTGAATATTTCTTAAAAATCATCAAAATTCGTCAGAAATTCTTCTTTCCATCAATATCCCAATTCTCGTTCTCTGAGACGAGACCATTTCAAGGTTAAATTTAACATACGACATCGTTACAAGGACCTTCATCTGCATTAAAATCTTGAATGTTGTGCTTGTTAAAAACTCATGTAGTTTTTTATCAAAATAACTCAATTTTCGATCAATCAAACTTACCAATATTATCGTTATGAAAAAACATTTCATTTCTTTCAAGCATTAAAGATGTTTAAATTCAAGCGCATCAAAATCTTGGAAAGTTCCATTAAAAGTTATCTAAATTTATCAGAAATTGTTTTGATGTATAATCCTGTTTCTTTTTCCTTCTTCGAACCCAAAAAATGTCAGATGTAGGCAAAATATCTTTTAACGAACTCCGTAAGGCACTACATAACATGTACGCTATCAAACGTTTTGTCGGGAAGATGAAGTAATGCCTGTGATGAAGACATTTACTTATGATAATAAAGTACTCTCCATCAAAACAGTTTCTTATCAGACAAAACACATTCTGAAACGTTGCAGTACTTATATACCTGGTGATCAAAAATATATATTAACTGTTTGAAAAATCATCAACTCTGTTGCATGATTGGGGCTTCAACTTAATGTTTGCAATTTCTGTATTGTTTTTAGTGGATTTTGTTGCTCTCAAATACAGAATTTCCCAAAAATTGCTTTTGCTGGGCGTTGGCGAAAATATAGCATGGGTAACTCAATTCACTCTTGAATCATTGAAATAGTAAATACTGGTTTCTTGCATCGACTATTTCTTTAAAATGACAAGAAAGTAGAAAAAATGCACACATATTCTCTCAAGACGGAAGAGAAGGTGTGCCAGAATCTGTATCAGAAGAACAGCAGGTTTTTGACCGTTTTTGAGCCAATCGAGCAAAGTGTGCTTTGCTAATAATTAACTTTCACGAGATGTAAAGCATCTAAACTGTCTAAAACTATGCGAAAGATATATCAAAAATTATTTGAAGCCCCATTGAGATAAAGGATTTAAAATTTTACGAAATGGTAACGTAAAACGAAGGTGTCGCAAGATAATTCATTCCGACGTCCAAAAGTAAGTCAAAAGCGAAATTAATTTCGAGTTACCAAGGCGATTTTTCGATTCGCAAATGGGAGTTTCTTCTGATCCATCTACAAATATGATGTCAGGACTTTCCGCTAAATATATTTCAAAGAATTTCCCCTCAAAAATCCAAAACGTTGAGCTATTGCTTTCGGAAGAACTTATTCTAATTTAAAGTTGTAGGTAGTCGATTATTATGCTCCTTGTCACCGTTCATAAGCTGATTATATCTTCCACAAAATAGCTGGGAAATTGCCGAAAGGTATGTGACCAACAGCTACCGATTGGGTAAATTTTGTTTCTTTGATAATTTGATATTACGGAGATCCATCTTTCCTTGCCACACTACATTTGAGGCCAAAATTATGAATAACCCAACCCAATAAACCTAATACAGCCAGTAAATGCTGAAAGATTGCGACATCAATATTAGGTTGTTTTCTCCCTGTAATGCAAGACTCGCATCTGAAATCGTCAAACCAACTTTTTTCTTGAAAATTTACTAGAAATAACATCGAGTTTTCCCATCTATTAGCAACTGCAAGAAATATATTCGACAAAAATCAAGCATATAATTTTCCTGCCATGATTTTTCAAGCCACGAAGCTTTTTCCGAGTCACTTAGGAATACCAGAACAGTTCCGTTCGTTGAAGCTCTTTCTTGTCCATGATACCCTTTATTTGAAAGTCATAAAGCTTTCTCTCAACTCGTACAGCCATGCTCAAACTACATATTCAGTTAATTGGCCGAATAATACTGCATGGAAGTGCCTCTAAGAACATAATTAACCAGACATTGCGGTGTTAGCAAGTCAGACAAATATTTCCAATGTTTGAAAAATCGATTTGTCGAGGTCAGCCACCAATTTGTCAAATTACGAATCGTTCGTTTCGATGAAAGTTCACCACTAACAACCAATCATGAGTTTAAAATGCCTCGTTTCAACCAGAAATAGGTCACTTAATTTTGAAACATTTGCCACAAGCTTTCCTGAAATAGTCAAAATGCACTTTTGGATTTGTCCTGATTTTTACTCATCTCAAAAAGGCTCTCTTTCGTGCAGGGGCGTCGCCAGCTTTAAAAAAGTGGGGTGGAAAAAGTAAGGAATTATGTCCTAAAAGGTATACCCAGCCTTTTTTACACCGTTTTTGCTTATGAATGAATATTACCCTCAGAAAAACTGGGGTGGTCGTGGCGACGCTCTTGCTTTGATGCCATGAAGGGTTACATATCTGTTACATTTCATTGGTTCCAGTTGCAAGGAACTACATGTATTTTTCATAGGGACTAAGAAATCGACCCAATACTGAAAATTTCTTAAACTTATCAGATTTAGAGTACTTAACAGTTTCTTAGAAGGTTTCTCAAATTTTAATGTTTTAACTGTTGGGGATCTCCTGTGCCTTCGTGAAGATTTCATAGCCAATTTCATGAAACCAAAGTAATATCGAGATATCTAGTAATAAAGTACAACAAACAAGCAGAGGTATGCTTCAGATTCCTAGGCGAAAAAAGCAATTCTTACGTAATATTTTCCCAGTACTCCTGTTCCTGACTTTTTGGGTGATCTGACAGTTGTGTTTCCTAAAGAGAGTTTTATAAGAAAAATACGTATACCTTGAGTCAAAATTATCGTCTGTAAAGTTTGAACATTTGGAATATCTCAAATCGACTTTACAGTCTGTTCACACAACTTATTGACCACATAAGGCACATTAACTGCAGCCTTAATTAGTTCTGCTTGTTTCACGCTGGACACGCTGGTCTCAGTGGACACCGTTCTTGAAGTCCCCCTTATGAGCAGTTTTTAGATCACAAAAAGCGTCGAATCTAAAGAACTAGCTGCTATCTATCTATGTATGTATGTATGTTTGGAATGAAAAAGATCATACAGTAGCACCCTAAAACAGTTTTCTGAACTATCTAAAAATTGAGGAGACTCGTCGGAAAATCGGCCAAAATTTGCAGAAATTTTTACGAAAATATTTTCAGTCCATTTTGTCAACAAATAACGCCACAGAAATGGATGCTATAAATTATCATTTGGATAAAAGTTATTGGCTCAGTGATAGTATCTGAGGAGACATCTAAAAGTTCTACCACATGAGTAATAAAAGAGCAGGCCCGTAGGAGCGTTTTTACGACTGCGGGGGCGCATCTCGTGCTGAATGTGTGACGATAATAGGGGTCTGGGGCCTAGCCCCAGAAATTTTTTTTAACCACGCCCTTTACTTTGGCTTAGAAAACCACTCCCGACCCCATGTTTTCCATTGCTAAAATAAAAATTTAGATGAATTTCGTAGTAGTTTTCTGTAAATCTGCACCAACAAGAAAATTTTGACAATCCTTACTTTGGCTTAGAATGCATTTTTCAATCCAATATTACCCTGGGAGCAAGACACATCTAACCCAAGGGAAATTTTTCTTTCAGGGTGGGTCAGGTACCCATCATTGGTCACCCACCATCGCTAAAATCGAAACTCGGAAAATTCTGCAAAATTCTTGCCCCACCCAACTAATTGCTAGATAGATGCAAATCTTGATAGGTAAAAGTTTTTTGCGAGTTCTTGCATTTCGCAGATCGCAGAAGATTGGCTACGCCTTGTTACTTTTGCCTTGTTACTTTTAGTTACACCTGATGAAGCCTTTTTTATGGAAAGAGGGATGAGCCTTCCGAAACTTGGCTGAGAATAATTTTGCAACTTTTGGAATTTATTGGGGGCCCGGGGCCGACGGGCCCCAATAGGCGCCACGGGCCTGTAAAAGAGTACTAACGTTTGTAAGAATAAGAATATACAGTCAAGAAAAATGCTCCAAGTTCAGAAAGGCTAAAACTTAGACGTGAAAATATATTTCACTAGGTTTGTTCTTATCGTTCTGAAGTTATTGATAATTTGCTTCGAAGCTGTTTTTGGAAGAGCTTGAAAAAGGACCAGTAGTAGTTACAAACAAGTCTTCAGCTTTATAAAATGATTACCGCTGCATCAAAATCCTCTGAGTGAGCAGCTAAAATAAGCCACGCAAATACGAGGGACACCAGTATCATTTGCTTTCTATACGTTATAGACTGATCGTGCCCATTGCCACTGTTCATAAGCTGAACATTCGCAAAGATTTGGATCAATATTTCTAGTCCTTTGTCCAGCATGCTCAAAAACAGGTCCGCAACAAAATTTCTAATAACTCTAGAACGACATGAGCTAATTCAGGGAGATACACTTTGACATCTAAGTTAGCCTTTTCAATATAAAATGGCATGCAGTACGATGATATTGGTGGATTGTTCGTAATTGTACAGTTTTTCAAACACCTATACTTTTCTTGGACTCACCCGGTACAATAATTTACAGTACTAAACGAGTTGTTCAACCGAGACATAAAGTGACGCATCAAGAGTTGTGCGAAGTGATGTTGTGCGAAGTGATTCATAGAAAGGTCTCCTCTTTGAATTATTATAACAACAACAATGCTTGAACCTTTTCATCGAAAAGGTTTCATTTGATAACTAAAAGACTAGAATAATTTGTGAGAAACTTTGGTTATTATTTAAAAGGAAGGAGAAGTCTGTCAAATTTGAGCTTCGCGATTTTCTATGCTTGGAGAAGAACTTCAAAATGGCTGAACATGCATCATCAAATCTTTGAGTCTTCGATCATTTAGTTTGTTGCGACTTGCGAGAAAGGCTAACAAACTTACCCACAATACAGTGCATCTCAATAGAATGTATTGTCATTAATTGGCTAAACCAACCAGCTTTTTACTCTCACTTGAGAGACTCTGTTGATAATTGCTTTTGCCTAAAACAGCTTTTCTGCAAGATTCAAGATTCAAAATAACCAAAAGGACCCTACTTTGAATGTAACAAAAAAAACGTGCATCTTTCATATATAATACTTATATCTTTAAACAAGTTAACGAATTTTGTTGCATGAAAATTGCACAAAACGTTTTTGCAGCTACAAATTTTCAAACAAGGAGACCCTTTATGAGTTACCTTGGACAACACATTACAATTGTGTGAAACATTAAATTCATTTCGACCTTCCACCTTTGGCACTGATGAATTCGTTTGTATGTAACAATTACATGTTATGTATAATCATTCATTAGTTAGTATCAACAGGAGAAAACATCTCCCTGTGCAAGAAATGAAAAATGAAATGAAATATGGCAGAAATTAAATTTTTATTCCGTTTGATTAACCATTGGGAAAGGCGACCAAATTCCATAGACAATAGTAAAGTCCGAAAGATACAAAAGCAGTGTAACTATCTGTAGTTAATTCCTGACAAGAGTTAATTCCTGTAGCTCCTAACAGATAGCTGAACACTTTATCGCAAGATCTAACAACACCACGGTTTAACTGGAATTTGAGATCAAGGAACTGGCATCGTGCATATTATAGAATCGAAACTGATAACGTTGCATGCAACGTCATGGAATAAGCTTTGAAAAAGTGTTATCTTTTCTAGTTATCGTAATATTTCTCACGCTAAAGTAATCCTAAAGCTAGCAATGGTCCTGCTAGTATCAAACTGTCTATTCCCTACGTTCTTCAAAGTGTGCGAATGTGGGTTCTAATACTTGAACGTTATGATTCTTATGTAGAAGGAAGGAAGGACCAAGACAGCAACACGAAATTCTTGCTGTTCGTTGTTCGACTTCAAACTTCCGTTGCAAACAAACCGTTGCAACTTGCTGCTTGTGATGAAGCACCATACATAGAAGCAATAACACTATATCTAACTTTCTTTTAACATTAATTGCATGCATGGAGGGTGTCTAACAATCAAAATTCCATTAATCTCACTTTCATCTCTTGCGACCAGCTAGTAGAAATCAACATGGCTGTTTGGCAGCCATTATTTACTCGCTAAGTAAAAAGTCGTAGTCCTTGGGCGGCGTTATGGCGTTATGACGGCAACAAAATCAAGCATTTATTGCTCCAATTTCTAAATGAAATAAGAAAAGGGTACAAACCTTGGCTTGCCAAATTCTGTTTTCACTTGGACGTACAATGGGGTGCAGCATTCTTCGCAGGATTTTACACTGAGCCTAAATAGTGGGGAAACGAGAAATTTATGTTTACATTGAGCACTCTTCACGCAACTAAAGACAACTAAAATTCAGTTTTACATTAATTTATCATACCTGTGGCGCATCATTAGTCTGCATCTACATACATTATGTCCGTTGTACATTTCTGAGGATATAAACAAATGTCAGGGAGGTCAGGAGCATGAGTCATACGTTAAAGTTCGTCGTGCAAAGGTTACATTCTGCATTGCGTATTGTGATCAGAAATTATCTTGATCGTACTGGCCATGACCAGACAAACTTTATTATCCTTCATACTTACATACAGGATGTATCAGGCAACGTTTGTTCTCGTGCACCTCTTTCTCAACTGAAATGAATTTCGAAAGACGAACATGGATAAAGAAATAGAACCGGCCGCTGGTTGTCTTATTTAACAAAAGACTTTCATATTTGAGCTCTGTGCGGCTATTTTCGGAATAATAGATCTCTATTTCGAAAAGATAAATACCACCCATTATAAGACAGGCAGGTCGAAATCTTTTGAAAGGATTAGCAAGCAGGAGCAAAAGAGAAACGTAAAGCAGGCTCCGCAATTCAGGAGTGCTTGAACTTGAAAGGTAAGAGAGAAAATAAAACAATTCAGGGAATATCGTTTGAAGCTATTTGGAGAGCCCTGAAGAGGGATCCTGAATCCCATTTTCCCAGCCTCTGTTTACGGCCCAGTCACTTTTTAAAAGATACAAAGTCGGTTGATACAATCCCATTCCCAGTCCCAGTTCAAATCCCAATTCCAGCAAAATCAGGACCCCCTCTTTGCAGTAGTATCGAAAAGGGGAGGTGGCTGATAAAATAATTGGGGGCTCCAATAAAATCCTCGAGGATTCCCACAGAATATGGGGCACCGACACCCATTTTGCCCCCAACAGCACCCTGGCTGGTCTCTGTGCTTTCAGGAGAACCCAAGCTCTTTAGTCCCATTTGCATTGTCTGTAAGATAAGACGTCAGGGCCTTTTCTATTATTCTCTGTAACACTTTTGCGATAGCGATATATCCCAACAACTGAAATGATACCCAGTACAAGCTGAAGAGAACGAGTGCCGAATTATTTCCTCTTGCATTGCAATGAATGTCCACCATGGCCGAGTTCATGTATTTTCTATATAAAAGAAACTAAGAATTTCACGCAGTACTGAAAGTTTCTTAAAGTTCTCATTATTTGAATACTCGAAGTAGGGCCGTAGGAAGCATCTTAAACTTGGAAGGGCATGACACTTCAAGTGCACTTTTTTCATTAAGCTAAAGGGGCATTTCCTCAAACAAAAAGGGTAATTTCCTGCTTATTGCAAAATGTTGGGGGGCACGGTGGCCCCAGTGCCCCCGGTTTCTACGTCTCTGACTCGAAGTTTACTGAGGGTTTCTTAGGAGTTTCATAACATTCTTGATGTATGTTTACATCCTGTGTGCTCTTGTGAACAGTTCACCCCATTTCAAAGAGAAGTATAACGAAGCCGTGCCATAGTCTAGACATTATTCAGGTACCTTCCAAGTAATACACTAAAGTCACACTTTCAAGAAATCACTTTATAAGAAACGCAGACCCTGAATTTTTGCAAAGACAATACAGTAAGGCCCCGCATTTAAGAAACCAATTTTTCACACCTTAGCCTAAAGTGTTTCTTATGTCTGTGGTACTTTTTCATTTTTAGGCTAAAAGTTTCTTAAGTTTCTTATTTCTTTTCTGGAAAGTCCTGAAAAAATAGGCTACAACAGAATGGGATTATTTATAGATATATTAGCCCTATGTGTATGTCATCAATGATCAAGAAAATCAGTTAAAATTTAGGTAAAAATATTTTAAATCTAAGATATTTTGGTAGCAATTTCTTTCTTAAGAATTTTGTTCCATTTCTATTTTATCAACCAAAATACAAGAAACTTTATATTTGGTGTGAGCCTCAAGTGTTTCTTAAACGTAGGGGGACTAATTATTTTTCTGTAGCCTAAAAGTTTCTTTTAAGTGGTTTCTTAAATGCGGGGCCTTACTGTAGGATAACAACACAACAAGATTTAATTTCTTAAAGGTGGGACTTCACTATACAATACAAGAAACAAGTGAAAATAATGGATGCTATGGATTTCCTTATAAAAGTATAGAGTATAGAGTTATTGCCAAAAGGGTCTAAATTAGGCCACAAAAACAAGTCTCGTAAATTTAGTTATTTAGCAAAGAATAACACACCCTTCGTTTTCAAACCTAAATTTGATGCCAAATGCACGAGTGTCTGCAACCAAAATTCTCAGAGTTGAAAATGTCACAGTTAAACACCAAGGAATATTAATTTATCTCGAATATATTTAGAACTTCTCCTCAAGTTTGGCGCAATTTTCGAAATAGAACTTAAAAGCAAGCTGTTAACATTTCGTCTTGGCGTCAAACCGTCAAAACGTCAAAAGCGATTGAGCAAGGACATACAGGTTTCCAAGGGGACCTAGCTGTTTCAGATTATTTTTGGAATGATATTCTCCAGGATGACGCAAGTTTCCCACCAAATGTCAGTTTGTCTATCAACACAAACTTGCAATAAATTACAGCAATATTTGCCTATCAACACGAACTTGCGATGAATTGAGGTAATACGTCTGAAAGTACCTGGGGGCAATATGTGCCCCATACGAGAATATGTGCCAGACTATTATTGAAAGATCACACCCTTTACTCGGACATGAACCACATGAATGCCAGTTGGTCTATTAACGAACATGTGTTATTGCGTAAACTCTTGCTGTTATTTCTATCTCAATGTATCCTATTTTAGAATCAGATACTCTTTGAGGGGGAGGGGCGAATGGGGCTCAATATCCCTGTCCTAGTAACCAGTTGTAACAAAAATAGTACCGTTGAGACGCGTCAATAAATAAGGGTATGCCCTTATATAAATGTTCTTATATTGAGAATCTTACTTATATGTTGGTGGCAGGTGGAAAGTTAGACTCCAAAGTTATTGGGAAAAGGAAAACAAAAGAAGAAATGGACTTGAAGTGCAATGTACTTACTTTTTAAGGAACCAAAGGAAACTATGCAAAAGGAGAGCTGTTGATACGAAACTATTTAGCAAGAAATAATAAAAATCAGTGTAAATATTGCATCATCTCAACCTGGTTCCGAGGGCCAGTTTCCTACGTCAATACTGCAATTCTACGTCAATAATTCCCAAACAGGCTGCCGTGCTGGATTTCAACAGCCTCTTTTTGGGTCATGGGAACGAGGTTGGCATCATCTCTCATTTCTGTGATTTTCTCAAAACAGACTCGTATATAAGGACATTGCCCTTATATACGTGGTGCCCTTATATCCGTGCCTATACGGTACCCTGAGTACTAGCCATGTAGACTGACGTCTCTCATACAAGGACTCGCGACCAAACAGATTCTAAACAGAGACTAAAATCTGAAGAAAAATCGAACGTCTTCTATCCTTCGAACGTCGATAAGCAAAGTCGAATGTCGCTTCGAACGTCGCTTCGAACGTCGCTTCGAACGTCACTTCGCTTCAAAAAGTCGAACTTTGATCTAATCAGCCAATCACACGCTAAGAATAGGCACGTGGTCTAACCTTATTAAGAGAGTCGAGATTTGATTGGATGCGCCCTAAATGCTGCGCATTAGGCCTAATTAGTCTCTGTTTTGAAGCTGTATTGCCATGAGTTTGAAGTCAGTTTGAAGTCAGTTTGAAGTCAGTTTGAAGCCATAACTATCATTCAATTCAATGCGGAAAACTGAGACTCATGTAATCAGTCTACTAGCCATGGTGGGACTGGTCCCAAAGGTACACAAATTGATGAGTACCAGACAGCGGCGGCGCCAGCCGCCACGAAGTGGGGGGGTAAGTAATGATGGGGGTCCGGGGGCGAAGCCCCCGGAAAATTTTTCAGGGCCACGCCCTACATATCTTAGGGAAACGCCCTTTTTGAACATAAATATACGCCCTTTTTAGAAAGATTTAGAGAGAAAACAACAGACGAATTGCATGTGAGAAAGTTCAAATCGCATCTTGGCAGTACGTGACTAAGAAAACGAGATTGAAAACTGAATACACACCTACCCCTACCCTATGGTTTTGATGTCATTTTTGGCCGAATCTAAATTACCATATTTTCAGAAAAGTGGGGGTGTATTTACCCCCCCATACACCCCCGTGGCTCCGCCACTGGTACCAGATACCAAAATAGGGCCGCCAATGTACTCGCCCAATTCATATCTATCTAGGAAAATTTCATGTGGACAAAGTCCATGAAGACAGAGGACATCTACAGACAAATGCCAAAAGACACAATTTTCTAAGAATATAGTCAATAGAATCCAGAACATAACACAGCAGATGTTTTGAGGTATGGTTCAAACACTTCAAATCGATGAAATATCATGAAAATGAAACAAATTTATTCTCCAAATATTCTACGTAGATAAGCAAAGTCCACAATTTTTCTACACTATCGCCTCAAAAACTGGTATTAAATTGCAATGTTTTCTGGAAATATATTTCAACCCAATTGTTTCGAAACCTCGCTTCGAGATAGCGGGGTTGAACTGTATCCTCGTCAATGGTAGCCTGTGTGCAGACCTTGGTCACTGGGGAGGAGGGGGGAAAGAGTTCCTTTATTTCCCTCCTCCCCAGTGACCAAAGTCTGCGCGCAGGCTACGTAAATGGACAAGTCTACTTTTGGTTTACCAAAACAACTACATTCATACACAAAATAACATGTATGTATGTTTACATGGAAAAACTTCACCCCATTCTAGAATAAGGGATTACTTTCCAAACAACAACAACAATTTTTATCTGTGATCCTAACAGTGAGTAGGCCTAACATTGTCTGCTGGTCAGCGCCTGCCCAAAACATACAATTATTACCCACTAAGAATTGAAGTTGCCCACTTGGACGCCTTTTCTGCTGCGAATCCTCATTCCAATAGGACTGGAGGCTTCTCTGTGTGTGGAGAGCTTTCATGACGTCATTCCTTTACTAACTCTTGATTCCTCTCTCCAGTTCCTACGTCATTTAGGGAAACCAGACAATTTGTGAATTCAAAAATGGATGCTCCCGCTGCTTTCGTGTCTCCGTTGAATTGCCAAGACTGACGTAAGGGGCAGGGGGCAGGTGAAACTTCTGTTGTACATTACGATAACTACCATTACAAAATTCATCTTCAATGCATTGTTCAATGGAAAGCTCTGGAAAAGCTCTGAAATTGGTTTTCCAATAATAATAAGCCTAAAGACGTAGTCCTGAAAAATTGGGCTACAGCTGAAAAGTGAGAGATACTTCTCTAGCATAAGCATAAATCGTGTTTTACACTGGGAACATTGATTTTGCGCGTTGCTGCAACAGTTCGTGAACAATTTGCCTGCGCGCAACATGGGAGTCTTTTGTGAATCGACATTAGAGAAAGGACAGTATTTTGCATGGGCAATCTGAGGCAATTGGCTTCTATCAAGAACCGAGTCTTGTGTCTGGGACATAATAACGACTACTAATTTCTTTGCTTCTTTTGCAACAAGAAGTAACTAATTTCATCTCAATATTCAAATTCCTTCCTATTCGAAAGATGCCCCGTCAAGCTGAATTTATCAGAAGAATTGAATTATCTTCGTCTTTCCAAAAAAGTACCCTGGGAGCAGTATCATAGAAGGGGCAGGGGCAGTGCCTCAAATAAGAAATTTTACAGGCCCACAGTTTGGATAAATATTGGGCGTTGTCCTTTGTTAATTAACCCAGTGATAGGCGTGGCAGATAGAAAATTACAAGAAAGTTTTGACTTACAACTCCACGAAGTGAGACAGGGGCACTGGACAGGGGGCCATTTTCGCTTTTCGTCCACTTCGTTGGGATTTTCTTCAAGAATTATATCATCTTTCGTCTGGACCTTTGATTGGCCTACCGTGCCTACCAGCTGACTGAATTTATTAGCAATGTCTAATTAATGATTGAATTAGCATCTCTGTTATATTTGAATATATTTGTAGGTTTATCGTATAATATCTGTAAAATAACTTTACAAAATAAAGGCTGTTTCTAGATAATCATGTATCGGAGAGTTTGCTGCTGCGCCACTGCAACTTTTGATAGCTGTACCATAGTCAATGTGTACTGATTGCTGATTGTAATGAAGTTGGTAGTAGCAGGGCCGTCGAGAGACGGCCGGGGCCCCAGGGGCGAAACCCCGACATTTTTTTGACCACGCCCTTTTACCCTTAGGCCACACCCCCTATGCACTGTCAAAACGCTGTTTTTAGATGGAAACGCCCTCCTTTACTTTCCTGAAGGAAATTTGACAACAAAGAAAAAATACATGCCTACTTCCTTGCGGGCCCCGGGCCCCCTGGTAACTACCCTGGCTACCCGACCCTCTCGACGGTCCTGGGTAGTAGTATAGTGGTAGCAAAGATATTAGGCCATCATACAAATGTTGCTTGTCGTTACTATTTTGTACACTATCGTTACTATTCAATACATTCAATGCACACAAGCTTGAAAGATCTGTGTCTTGCATAATTACAGTATTTAGGTACAGTGTGGTGCTTCTAAAATTGATCATAAAAAGTTTCGCGTTTCATGTTTAGTCGAGTTGCTTCCCTAATTATTGTGATTAAAAATGAATCTAAGAATATGAAAACATTTTAAAATCAAATCCCTTCTTTCTCTTATTCAAATCTTAGCTAATCAACCTCCCTGGACAGCACATTGTGTACAAATCAGCAACAATTCTTTTGTCTATTTTGGAATTGCCTCGTTATTTCTGGTCGATTTTAAGAAATCAACTATTCTTTTCTTTCACAAATTCAAGGTGGTTTCGAACACCATGCTTTCTCTTGCGAAGCCCTTCTCAATACCAGATTTATATTGCAGCTGATTGCACCTATTGTCTCTATTGAGGCAAATTTTCGCTAATTGTCTTGGCTCAAGACGAAATAATGATACCTGATTTCAATAAAAGTTATAATTAGGGTTTCGAGCTAATTGTGAAAACATGCGGAAGATTCTCTATAGAAAGTCTTTACAAGCTTGCGGGTGCTGATATTAGGGAATGTTTGTAATTCAAGCATAGGTTCCAAATCTTTAAATTCGCGTAAAAAGGTCGGTTTAAAATTCAATGACATATTTCTTTGAATCGAATGGCTTGAAAGAAACTTTTGCTTCTTTGCTATAACTCTACCGTTGGACTTCTCAGAAATCTTGAATATTTTCGAAATTACAGCGTATTTCATATTTCAACTCATTTGAGCATGTGATGTCGTCAAATTTCTAAATCGCAAACCAGAAGAGTGAAAGACTTTTGCTTGATACCATATTGTAGACGTTCATAAACTGTAGACGTTCATAAATTTAGGAATTAAGATGGTTTTAAGTTTTTTTCAAAATTTTCCTTGAATTCTTAAAAAAGAAGAAAAGCACTCTAATTCTGAAAATATTGAAGATTTCGGAAAAGTCCAATGGTAGAATTATTACAAAGGAGCTAAAGTTTCTTCAAGCCATTCCATTCAAAGAAATAGGTCACAGAATTTTACACCGACCTTTTTCAAGATTTGAAGCCTATGCTTGTAATTCATTGTTGGGAGCTCTGTAGGAATCCTGACGAAACCATAAAACACGCAAATTTAGCAAATTTTCAAGTGCAAAATTGATGAGTCAAGAAGCCAATCGTCGTGAAAAGGAAATGTTCAAATATAAAACCTTTTGTCCTAACTAATTCTATCTGGATATTTTTCGAAAAAAAGTCTACAAGGCAAGAATACATCAAAATTGTAGCAAAATTGTTAGAATCTGCTCATATATCATGTAAACTAATATAAAGTAGGAAAGGATCTCACTTTTGCTATCTCCTATTATTATTATTTATAGAGAGAGTCGTTTGTCTTTAATGAGATTCTCCGTACTAACTGCAAATTTGTGATAGTTGTAAAAATCTATTTTCTACCGGGTGTCCTAAAAAAACACAACAGATTAAAAAAAATAATGTAAACTGTTTCAGACTCATTATCAAACCATTATTTTTATTCAAATCTCTACAATAATTAGATTAAATTTTGATATATTTTCCAGTATCTTTGGTGACTTGGTTGTAGAGTTAAAAATCAGCAACTATCCAAACTATCCACTATATCCACTTCAGATTATTTAACTAATCGATTTCTAAATCCCCAATCACCAGGACAAAGTTTTTTCTTTGTCCATTCGAGTCTCTAGAAAATTTGATCCAGGTTTTTTTATTGTTTTCAGTGTTTCAAGACCAACAGTTTTAAGAAACTCGCTAATAGCTCAAGAAACAGAAGACTAAAATAGTTTAAAAAAATCCTGGAATCTCTGGATTTTAGCTAAAGATTTAGTCATAATCTCCAAAATACTGATACTGTATTGCTACGGAAAATAACAACTTTTAGGCCACTATTTTTAGGCCCTTTTCTTTATATTTTTCGAAGTTATCATACTGGTTTGAAAGATAGGCAAAGAAATTTTTTAAATGATCACACCTCACTTGTTGCTGAAAAACCGAACATGTTTACTGAATCTGAAATTTCCAGCCAACACACAGTCTTGAAGTAAAATTTGATTGAACGAAAGCTGTATTTGTCATGGTCTTGTAATTATTTTCATCTTGTAATTATGCGAAGAACTAGGAACACACAACAAACTATCGGTAATACGCCAATATACCAAATCTTGAAATCCCTAATCCTATGACCCTAACCCTAGCCCTGACCCTTCCCGTAACCCCCAAACTAACCCTAACCCTCATTTATTTCAATGTTAACCCTAACCCTAATCTATTTAAAGGTTTTGATATCACAGGTTTATGCGTCTTTACTGGTTTTGTTTGGTTTATCTGGTTTAAAGGTTTTGATATATTGGCGTACTGCCAAACTATCTCTGTTCTCACTAAAAACTACTTGAGGTTTCTGAAAATGGGAAAGCAGATGGCTAAATACAGCGGTACGTGTGGTATCTGAATAACAATTTAACAAAATTAACGAAGATAAACAACGACAAGATATTTGATAAGCTCATGGGGACAAACGACTGTTGTAAGGTGGAAGATAATCATTGTTTGGTCTCCCTGTGCTCCTACAGGAAAATGCGAAACGATTTGAAACAGGAGTTTTGAAATGAAAACATGTGAAATATGCATTCTATTTTCATAAAGTACAATCATTTTCAAATCACTTTCTTTCTCGGCATTATATCACTTTGTAATCCCGCGTGGATTCGTTTTTCAACAATCAACCGATATCCAAAAATAGACCAAGCGGTCTAAAAATAGATTTGTTAATTCCCTGTCCATTGAATCTCACTGAATCCAAAATCGGAATATAGGTATCTTATTGTTTACGAGCAAGCGTCTGTTTGTGAGAAGGTTTTTTGTCTTTAAAACATGGAATGGGAATGCAGGAATACGGAACACGGGATGTAGAATCAAACAATTTTTTCATAAGGTCTTCAATTTGAAATGTTTAGCACTAGACATGATAATGTATAAAATCTCTCTTGAGGTCAGAATTGTATGTGCGTATTTTAATCCTCATTTGTCATTAGATTCTAGCTCTGTTTAGCTGCAATGTTTACTACAATGTAGGCAGTGCATTTTCGCTGATTATCATAGCTGACTTACGACTTGCCACCACAAATAGTCCTTCTTGACTAACGGGGCAACCGTGATTAAAGAATTTAAAATGAAATGAAAAACAAAATGGAAACACACCGGTTCCCATCTGAAGACCGAAGGTAAGCATGGTTGGGCCAGATCATTGCCAGGATGGGTGACCTCCTCGAAACACCTGGTATTGTAGGCACAACACATCGCCAATGTGTAAAATTGGTACCTCAGTCATGAAGGCAATAAAAACATCAGACGCACCAATTACAAGGCTGCATGCTGTGTCCACAATACTCCCCAAGGGAGACAAAATGCCTGAGCTGAGGGGGTAATGGAATAGACGATTACGGAAAAGATGGCATGGGGGGCATTTGACCAAGATGCATTGCATTCTATGATAGAATCTACAGTGATTCTATAGAAATTCGATCATCAAATGCAATGCATCTTGGTCAAATGCCCTCCGACGCCATCTTTTCCGTAATCGTCTATTGTAAAGTGACTTTGAATATTGAATTATAGTAAAGGCGTTAGATAAAAATAGCAGCTTTACTTTACTCTATTATTAATTCCAATTGATAGCGGCAGCCCATTTTCTAAACAAGAATCAAATCTCCTGGGGTCCAAGATATGATGGAGGTCACTACATCCTAGCCTTGGTAAGAATGTATTGTGAAAACAGGATATTCATAAAGGAGTTGATTGGATATTGGATATCTTCTTTTTGACAAAACATGAGCACAATCCCAACATGACTATGAATCAATCGTTCAAATATTTGTTAATTTTCCAATTCCATTTTCCGCCTTCCGCATTCCTCACTTCGTATTTCTCATTTCATGTTCTACTCACTCTGAATTCCGTGTTTTGAAAATAGACCATAAAGGCACCGCAGTTTGTTGAGCTCTTTCTATCCGTATGCCTCTCCACAACTTCCTATATGCAGAAAATTGTTGTCCCAAAGTTGACATCATTCGTAAGAGCGTAAATTTATTTCCAAAAATTTACGAAAGGTGACCGACCACCTATATTTCAATCAGTTCACAAATCAGAATGAATTGCGTCTGAGAAGTCACTGATGTCGCAATACCAGTAGGGTATCATTGATTCCAGCTAAGCCATTAACTGCCGTTGCTTGGCTTCAAGTGCCATGCGGAGAGTGGACCGTGTTTTTCTTTTTCTGACCGCAGGGAGCTACTCCGAGGGTGGGCATGTGCTGTGTTTTGGTGGTTGTATGTGTGTCTTGGAAAAAGTTTTCAACAACCCATCTTTCAGGGTAGATACAACAATAAATTGCGTTTTAAAAGAACTCTCGTTATTCTTGGCTAAATTATTTCATAGTGAACACCCAATAAGAAACATGATAAAAATTGAATTCACACATTCCTTGAAAATTGAGTGACCGAGAACTCTAGTTTCACTTATGGGAGGTTACATACGAGCGAGGGGAGTACCACCGCCTCAACATGCGTACGAGATTTCCAAGAGAACAAAAGGATTTCTGGGGGATTCCAGGGATTTCTGGGATTTCTCGTAAAAACAAAAAGATTTCCGTAGAACGTGTACGAGATTTCTAGAGAGTGATTTGCCCCTCGGTTACACTACACACCTATGGTAAATGAAAAGGCAAGGCAAAACAAAACTGACGATAGAAGGCCTATAACTAATAGTATGAAAGAAAAAACACAAGTGTGTGTCTGCTCCCAAGTTTTCCAAATTGTAACTTCCTGTTCATCTACCGGGTGACCCAAAAAGAAGTTCACAAGTTTGAAAATTCGTTATACGGACGGAGAACACTTGATAGCTTGATAGATTTGAATGAATCAAACTTTTGATGATAGCTGAAAGGCTGAAGTATTTTTTGTGATTTTCCTTCTATCTACACGATGACGCTGCCCTCTATACCGGACTGTCTCAGTGCCATAATTAACTGTATGTACAATAGGAAGTAAGAATGTATTGTATTTCTCAAATTATAGGCGACACTTCTTTGAAGGAAAATTTCATTCATAAATCTGGTGTTTAGATTACTATTAGTTTTGAAATTTCAGTCATTNTTGGGTGACAAGTGACAACAGCGATATAATTGAAACGACACAAGGAGACTTGCTTGGTTCATTATTTTCATCAATATTTTAAAATGCATTTGACCAGCAAGATGAATGCTAATGCAAGGAAATGCTTTCCAGTGGCTCCACGTTAGCCCAAGCGAAGGCAATCACGCTGGTAGCAAAACGAAATTTCCAGTAGGTGCAAACATGCCGCCTGCGCCACATTCTCAATTGAATTGATTGGATGGCTCGATAGCCTGCGTGCAGACTATACTTTTCCACTGCGAAGGAGTGACAAAGAGGAGAACCTATAGTATGGAAAGTATAGTCTGCACGCAGGCTAATGACTCGAATGCAACGACAATCAAATAGAGGATCATGTTGAAATTCGTGGCACGTTATACCTAGCGGAAATTCAGATATAATATAGCCATGAGCGATAGGACACCATGTGCGTATCAGTGTTAGATCTTTATCAGTAGTGACCCACCTTAACCTGTGTATGTGCTTGTAGTCTACGTATACACTTAAGGTGGATCTGCACTTAAGGTGTCTCACTATTAGAAAAATAAAATTCGTTGGTAAGCGATGAGGTGGCTCAATACTAATCAAAACTAGATTTCAAACACATGAACTATGGGTTAAGTTGGCTCGCTACAGATAAAGAATTAACACTGATACACATTGGGTGTCTCATCATAACCTGAAGCAACACATTTTTGCTTAGGCTAAACTTAGCAGTCGAGCCTGTTATAAAAAGTGCAGCGTAATCAGGAACTCTACAGTATAGCAAATAATAAACAGCGTTTCAAGGCGAAAGAAACTCCTCCTTTACTCTTGGCGTCTTTTTACTGGATACGCAGAAAAGATCTCTTTCGGAGTTTATAGGACAATTTTATCGGTAAAACTCAAACAAAGATATTTACCAAATAGATCTACTGTTCAAATGGTATTCGGGCTCAGTTCAACACCTTTTCAAGAATGCAGCTGTGTTATAACCATCATAACCATTTTACCTAAACCTTACATTGAGCTGAAAATGTATTCATGCATGGCATACCACAGGGATCGTACCTTGGACCACTTCTGTTATATTGACCTCGGGAAATAGGTAGATAAAGCTACCCCAACAACATAAGCGGGGGCGTACATTCAAATTGCTTTCCCTATCAATAAGTTTTAAAAAGGTTTAGCAACTCAGGAAGAAATCAGTTTCAGATTCTGTCCGACGCGCTGGTATCAAAACCGGAGGCCAAATCCAGAGAAATGAAAAGAGAAGCATGAACATTTCTATTTTCTAGAGATGAGAATACAATTATTCTTTGGGAGGCTGTTCACGAGGTAAGTTTCTCACAACTCATTCGACAAAATGTTGTTTTGTTTTTCTTTCAAACATAGTTATGACAGTTATGATAGTTATTCACATAAATCTACCGCGAAAACAAGATTTCATTAGCTAATATTGTATCCAGGCCGAATTGCTGGCAGAAAAGTTTTGCTGAATATTTCTTTTAATTCAAAGAAGAACAATGAAATATTCACGAAGACATGATGCTACTAATAAGACACGATTTTCATACGAAAGTCGTTTCTGGCCTAACTTCTGTTTCTTTTGCTTTTCATTCGGTGCGCAAAGGATCATGGTTAGCAATGGGTCTTTAATTTGCAAGCATCACAACTGGGCGTATTCACCGGTAATGTTGTTTCTTTGTCTCTGACTGGCACAAGCTGGTTAACGTCTGTTAAAAAGCAAGACACAGCACTCCAGAGAAATTTTGCATTTCTAACTCAACTCAAAAAGAGAAGAAACTTGATCATATACCTTTTGACCAAAAACGAACCATGTCTCTTCAAACCACTCATTACAACCAAATTACAGTATTTTTTAAGTTCAATATAAAGTGCAAGACTAATTTGTTGCAGTGAGCCCTGTCTTGAATCACAAAATCTTCGTTTTAAGAATCTGCATCTTTATTTATCTGGTAGCTCAAAATAGTATTTACGCTCTTCTGTGGCAAATAAAATACATAAGACCAACAAATGTTAATCCTGATGTATGCATGCACACTTGTTTTTAAAAGAAACCAGCCAGTATTTTAGGTTCAGCGTAATGTGCAATACTATTTTGTTGCACAAGCCCTGTCTCGAATCACAAAATCTTCGTTTTGAGGTTGAGTTTGACTCTGAATCTTTGTATGGTTCAAAATAATATTCAGGTTCTTCCGTGGCAAACACAATACCTGAGACTAAAATTTGTTAATCTTTGTGAATTTATAGACACTTGTTTTTATAAGAAACCAGTTTATCAACGTTTGCAAGCCTGTAGTTTGCTCTCTACTCATCAGATTCCTTAAAACTGATTATCATTGTGTGGGTAACATGCCAACTTACATAATGAAATTTAGTTGGTTTAAATCGGTTATATCTTTCTCGAGCTGCAAGTGATTTTATAAAAGTTGTTTTATCTCAGAATCGTTCAAAACAGGCCTAAACATCTGGGTCAAGTCTTCTAACATTTAAACTCCACAGCGATGGAAATGAAACTTAATCGGACTATCATATTGCCTAGGCAATCAGTTGTGTAGGTACAGAGCCAGCTCTACTATTGTTTTCACTTGGGAATTTTTTCAGATAGTTTTCAGTATCATCATGCTGAATTGTTAGCAAATTTGATGAAGGATTTTAGGCCTGTTTTGAAGCATTCTAATTTTAAGTTAAGACTCTCTCCTATGATTAAAACCAATAATCTTTAAAATCGATCGACTGGATCAGCTTTACGATCGTTCAAAATTCAAAAGTTGCAACGTTTTTTTCTGACTCATCCTGCAGCTCATAGCGATATCATGGTTATCTAAGGTGGTCTTGAATACCGTGTGAAGGTGAAGGTGAAGGTGAAGTTGCGTTTTTTAGCGCCAAGCGCTGGGATCGCAGAAGTAGAGAAGTCCTAATCGAGTCCGCGACCCCTTGTCATGACGCTCAAATGGTGGGGCTCTACCTGGGATCGAACCCTGTCCGCCTGACTGTTCTGGCTGCAAGTCAGAGAATTACACCATTGCGCCACAACACCTTCGTGTACGAGGGTAGGAGGATTTAGTTCCTCTTTGAAGACAAAAGGCGAGCATAGAAGATTGATAAGATGCTATCAAAACTCTAGAAATGAGATCTAGAAATGAAATCTGCATGTAAGATATTCTGATAACCTAATTTTAAAATCAGATGATTTCAAAATGCCCAGCAGGCAACAAACTGCATTCACGCAATAAGAAGTTTTTTGAAAATGAGTAAAATAAAATCTCATGTCGCGATGTGAACTACCTACTCAGTGGGTCAGGTAAAATTGTTTTGCTCTTTGCTTTGCATCTACGTGTGCCACTCTCTGTTGTTGCAGGAAAAGTATAAGATTAATATCATCTAAAAATAGATTCTGACAAAATGAAAAAAATCTCTTTAACCCTATCTGACCTGGGGGGCGGATTCCGCCCCCCTAGTACATATTTGTTTCCGCTATGTTCGTTATATGTGGAAGGCTGCTGAGATTTAGTAAGTTTAACTTTGTATCATAGAGCAATGAAACTGTAAAAATTTTGACATTCTATATTTAGCACTGTCTCCATGGTTACCAAGTTGTCAACTGAGAGTCTGTGAAAATTAACTTTATATCTCTCTTATTCTTTTTTAATTGGTCCTATTAAGCTAAAATCTTTGATTTACATATATTTTGATCTATATTTTTCATTTCTGTATGAAAAGTTAAGTTTGCTGATCTTTTAACATGCTTTCATTTTTATGACGTCATTCAACATCATAATGATTATTATGCTCTAGCAACAACAACAACAGCGCTAATCGAATTACGATTTTTAATAATCATTGTTTATATGATGAATAACATGTGTGCCAAGTTAGGTGGTCATATCTGATATAACAACTGAAATAAAGAGGGGGCGCGGAATCCGCCCCCCCAGGCATTGAGTGTTTCAAAACGCCCAGGTCAGATAGGGTTAATGAAATAAAATTATCAAGAAGAGATGAGAAGAGATGCTGCAATAAACCAAAGATTTTCAATGAAAATTTCTTGGCAGTTCCTCGAATTTTCAGCAACTTAAATATTCTTCTGTTGGTTTATTAACGAACATCGATGCAAATGTAGGAGAGTATCACTATTACACAAAGAATTAAAAAGCTTCAAGAATGTCTAAACTGTTGCAAAAACGTGTGCAATGAATCTTTCTCGGGTGCTCCTCGAATTTTCCTGAGGTATTTTGGGCAATTCATGAAGAAATGTTGGCAATATATTTTCAAAACAAGAAGATTTTAACGTTTCTTAGCGAATGGTGTGGCAAAAAATGTTTTGGACTCGGAACTAGATTTCGATATGAACGGTTCTCTTGTGAAAAGGCTTTAAAGTATGAAACTTTTTAATATTTCTCACAGTATTCACCTTCGTAGTCCTCGAATACCAAGGATTTTCCAATTCAACTTTATCAAAGACTTTCTAAATCAACTTTATAGGCACTTAATGTTCTGTTTTGCTTGCCAAGCAAACATTTAAATACAGCAGAACAAAAGTAACAATCATGTACACAGCTTCAACGAAAAACTCACATTTCGTCTGAGTTGCTAAGTGTGAGGCAAACCAACTATATTATAATGCAAATAAAGAACAATAGGATAGACACGTATGCTTTCAACAGAAAATGTGATCTTCCTGGATAAATCAAATTTCTGGCAGATTCAAGCCAAATTGCAATGAAATATCACAACAAAAAAGAAATTGATTTCGCAACAGTTCTGGAACAAATTCAGAGTAATTGTAACATTTTTAGGAACACATGGTGCAAGAATATTATCCTAGCAAAATTATAAACAGCGTGAATCATTCTGTGAAAATTCTTTTTAAAGAGCACAAGTGATCATTTCAGCTTTGTTCACACCAGGGTAAAAACACATCAGCTCTGTCTTGGTTTCCGGGCCAGCTCGCTTACCGAGTCAAGAGTGGAAATTACTTTTTGCCTCAACTTTTAGATTTTGTTTGCGTCTTTGAATACGTCCAAACGCATTAGAGGTTGGAATAAAAAGGCTTTGATTCCATTTTAAAGAGATAACTCACAAAAAATCCGTTTAAAATTAGTTTAGAAAATGCGTATCACGATTCTATCGCGTTGCTAAGTAGTATGAACCAAACTTTATAGTTAACTGCGAAGTGGTATGGTCAAGATTTGTTCTAAAGATGATAACTTCACTGCATAGAAATTTTACGTAATGCCTATAGACCTCCTCCGGTAATTCTATGTGCACATGCATTAATATTTACGTAAAAGTAGTCTATACTCCGTGAAAAGCTCTAATCGAATAAAAGGCAAACTTCTTATACTTAAGCAGATGTACTCAGTAAAATACCCTAGGTCACGAGCAGAAAAATTCTGGAAGGCAAAGACAAAAGAGTATTATTCTTCAAACAATGGACCGCATGCCATTCATGCAAAAACAGCCAATCGGTGTTATTCTTTTTGTTTTCTAAATGTTTGATCACATGACAAATTGGAGGCTTTCATTAGAATCGATGCGACAAGCTTACTATTGGGTTAAAAGCATCCGATTTAAGTGTCATTCTTGACGCATTCCAGATAACAATGAGGTGCAGCATTGTGACAAAGTTGGATGAATTCATCCTTGCGGTGCCGCATCGCACCACAAAATCGCCTCAAGTGTGAATTCAGCTTTAGTGTGTCCATAAAAATGATGGGTAATCCTTGATCGTACTCTATGTCAAACGCTGAAACCTTTCATTCACTCAATACCGAAGTTTGCAAGACTATCAGGAGGCAATTTTACGTCTGAAATTCAGAATCACCTCTCCATTACAATCATTAAAACCTGAGATTAGTGTATCGATTGGCCAAGTAGCACTGTTCCAGAAGTGTATTCATTAAAAGAAAATCAATGAAAATAAACAAAATATTAACCAATCTGCAAGCAGTGTGTCTCATATCAAGTGTAATATTCTCACCGGATAAGTCTCACGAAATTCCAAGACTCTAAGGTGCTACACACCTGAGATTGCTAGATAGGCCTGGGGAGAGCAGTGTCATAGCCCCTAGGGAATAGGGCGGTATATAGGTAAATTCAGAGCTCATTTCAGCCTTCTTTGTGAGCAACAAGCAGTGCACAGAAATAAAATCGACCCACCGCTCCTCCCTCAGCGACGGTTCGCACGATCCTACTTTCCTTCCAGACAGCGAAGCCCCCTTCGCTCTCTCCATATTTTAGTGGTTTGGAAGGAAGGGAGAAGGATCCGGTGAGAATACATTGGTATCTGAATCAAATTCCAAAGGAAATAAGCGAAACGAAAATAGTAAAAGAAATGAGTAGGAAGTTTTTAATTTCTGAATTCTTTCGCTTTTGTCTTCCTCTTTGATTTGATAAAGCTAGAATTTCGAAAATGATAGTATCCTGTCCGAAAGTGCATGGGGAATGGGGGGACAAGTCCTTTTCTCCGAGATCAGTCTTCCAATTTGTATAAATCCATCGAGAAAGGGTCTAAGGAGGCGTTAAGTTATCTTTAGAGCTCGATAGACAAATAAGGCTGTTTCCCGAGAGTAAAAAGGGCGTTTTCTGAGTATAAAAAGGGCGTGGCCTTGAAAGTTTTTCCTGGGGAAACATTTTGCCAACCTGTATCAACGATACCCCTAAGTTTATGTGTATTGTTTAGAATTAAGTCGCTGTTTTGGTATGGAAATCATACTTCTAGTCATGTCGCTATTGCCTCATAAACTTGAGCATTTTTAAATCTCCCTTGATGTGGTATATAAGAAATTTGGATCAGCCCATAGTACTAAAAGTTTCTTAATTTGTTTCCTATTTTTTGGATGCATGGATTAGGATGTAGTTTCTACCACTACCACGCATTTGTTTTTCGACACTCAGCACAATGTTTAGCAAGAAAAAGAGTTGTATTGGGCTCAAAACATAAAATTATCGTGAATATTACTCAAGAATAAAGGTTCAATGACAATTTTCCTATGATTTTCTTGGATTTTGCTTTTAACAGTTTCTTAGAGCTTCTCAAACATAGTACCAGGGTTTCTCAATTTTTTGCTATCCTAGTACTAGTCTTTTATAAACCAGTTTCTTACATAAAAAAGACATGTAGTTCTCGAAGCAAGCATCGGTTCTGTAATCAATTTCTGAGAACAAGCAGACGCAGCAGACCCATTAAAAACAACCAAGACAGGATGTAAAAGTGCAAGGCTGCAAAGATGTGTGCGTGGATTTTTTTGCACTGTTTATCAATAATCTAGCCGACAATTTTTTATCAAACTGAGACACACAAATGTTGTTCACACGTGGATAGAAAGACTGTCTGGTAAACTTTACACATAGATGAACAAAGCCACCAACAAGCCCTTAGGATACAGACGTGTTGGCTAAGTCTTTATCAATGATACTTCTTCCCTCTTTTGCTGTCGAATAATTCTTGATGCATTCTGCTACATTTTCAGTTGAATTTTCCTTGTTTTGGTCGATTAAGTTAGCCCCAAACACATCAAGATATACAAAGAAATGATTACGAAATCGGTCTAAATTGGGGGGCAAGTCTGAAGAAATCAAGAATCTTTTCGTGAGTGCGGCATACCAGAATTATTTATAAGCTGCTAGAATACAGTCTGGTATATTTGACACCGAGATGAACACAGCCACCAAATCAAATAAATCACCAGAAAATAACATAAATTACAAACGTTGTCTCGGATGGTGTGCTTCATTGGTTAAAGAAGATGCTTCATTGGGTAAAGAAGATCTTGGGGAAGAGACTCCCTCCCAGTGGAAAGATTTTCTTCTCGCTTGTTGAAAAATCCCCCAAGATCTAGTTTTAAAACGACCATTCAGCATGTCAGTAATTGTGAAAAAGATGTTTTTCACTTAATCGGTAGATATCTGAATTCAATAAAAGTTGTCTAAGGACTTAAAAGAACGACAGAATATGCAGTACACTTTGTAAGGTAAATCATGAAATTTTGTAAGTTTTTTTTTATCTTCTCTATATAGAGCTTCGTTCATGGGCAAAATGAGACAAAACAATTAGCACCTTTTGGGACAGTTAAGAAAGTTCTCAGACAATTCAAAACATTTCTTCTTCAGAGAAATTGCACGATGGTTTGGTTTGGTGACATGGAAGTACGCTGCTCCCTCTGTGTCCTTCAGTGGAGACATCACAACAGCCATTATTCATCCCCAATTTATTCTTCCATCTGCTGTCTTTTAAACTTGAAATTGGGAGGGGCTAAAAGTTTGCTTCTTGCATGCAATTAAGCCAATTTTGATATTTAATTTTCAGCTTTCAAAATACTTCTTAAACTAGGAAGAACATTAAAAATTTTGAAGGATCTTCCAGCGAAATCAAAAGGTTTTGGACGAACACTTATCAGCGGATTGAACTCAATGGATAAAATAAACTTTGTGAATTAATTCTTGAGCCGAACGTCTGTAACCTCGCTGGCAACAGACTTTGATGAAAAAATTATTCGATCTAGAAATATTCGTACGGTATTGACAAAGCGCAGCGTTTTTCTCGTCCCTCCAGACACAAAACAAACAACATAACCTTGAAATGAGGAGAACTGTAAATGACTGCGAAGCAATTTAGAATTCAGACAAGCGTCTTGATAATAGTCGAAATCAAATGTCGTCGCTCATAGAAGAAGTGTTAAAATCGACAGCCTTTTAAGCCCGGCTTCCTCGGCTCTCTAATAGATACAGAGAATCCAATCTTGGGGCTCACCAAACATTTCTTCAACAAGAACTTCAAGCTCTGTTTTGACTTTCCGGTACATACCGGGTAATGGTAATAGGTTTGGCTAAGTAAAAATAATTATTCTTTGCAAAAAGTAACATACGACGCTGTTAGTTCCAGCCGTGTTTGTNTACCATTACCCGGTATTGACAAAGCGCAGCGTTTTTCTCGTCCCTCCAGACACAAAACAAACAACATAACCTTGAAATGAGGAGAACTGTAAATGACTGCGAAGCAATTTAGAATTCAGACAAGCGTCTTGATAATAGTCGAAATCAAATGTCGTCGCTCATAGAAGAAGTGTTAAAATCGACAGCCTTTTAAGCCCGGCTTCCTCGGCTCTCTAATAGATACAGAGAATCCAATCTTGGGGCTCACCAAACATTTCTTCAACAAGAACTTCAAGCTCTGTTTTGACTTTCCGGTACATACCGGGTAATGGTAATAGGTTTGGCTAAGTAAAAATAATTATTCTTTGCAAAAAGTAACATACGACGCTGTTAGTTCCAGCCGTGTTTGTAAACCTCCCCCAGCCGATCACAGCAGCCTTGATATTTGAAAACGAAAATGAAATATGGATGCGCCGGACTCTGGGGTGTATTACAAATTTCCCGAGAACGCTCTTTCTCGAGCTTTAAACGCGTAAAAGTGAAAGGCAAGGGTTATTAAACTTCAAAAAACGCTCTTTTTTATTCGGAAGTCATCGACTTTCAGCTACTCTCAGCTCAATAGTCGCTCAGCTCCTCAGTTGCTGTTGGATCTGCCGCTCAAGAAGATAAAATTGTTCCGGGAACCGGGCCTTGTGAGACCTCATATGTCCACAAGCGACTTCGTCTGATAAAGCTGAGCTCAAATTAACCGTGATGGGAATAAGAACCATGGATAAACTAACAAATAACTGATTAGCGTTGCTTGTTGGCTTAAAATCATCGTTTTACGATCTGTTTCTAACTCACTCGTCATTTGTTTGGGCCTAGCCACAGTCGAGCTGGTGAGCGCAAGCGGAGACCAAAATCTAAGATTTTATGCGTAGATTACCAACAGCCTTGCTATATTTCAACGCAAAGTTACACTAAATTTGACTTCATTGCTTATTTACATTACGGATGTAGTCTACAATATTTGAGCTTGTGACAATATGAGATGCTGCACTGCGTATTCCGCGAGCGGTTTATCCCTCAACGAACGCAGGAATCGCTCCATCATCATTTCCCGTTGATTACCCTCCGTGCAACTCAATATGCTGCAATACAGATGCATTTTAAATACTATAACGTATGCATTCAGTTACTTACTCTTTTTGTGAATAATCGTGACTTGCCTTCAACACGAAACTCTGTATCGTCTTCACCATAACTCACAGCATTCAGACTGCGCCCTGCCGCTCACTGGTGGTCTAATAATAGACGGCAAACTGGCTTTTTTTAGGCAACAATGGGAGAGCATAATCGGTCTGAGGCTGTCAGTTCAAACTGAGACTAAATCCGTGACCGTAAAACAAAGTTAGATCATTTCGCAATTGAACAATGTTTGAATAGGGCTAATTGCAAAGCGGTTACAGGCTGTTACAGGCCTAAAGTCATAGGTGACAAAGTGTTCAAGGTGATAGGTCAAAGTGTCAAAATTTGATGTATCTATCCCCCTTGAGGGATTCAGTTCAATAGAATAATAAGTGGTGGAGGAGTTAAANCATTCAGACTGCGCCCTGCCGCTCACTGGTGGTCTAATAATAGACGGCAAACTGGCTTTTTTTAGGCAACAATGGGAGAGCATAATCGGTCTGAGGCTGTCAGTTCAAACTGAGACTAAATCCGTGACCGTAAAACAAAGTTAGATCATTTCGCAATTGAACAATGTTTGAATAGGGCTAATTGCAAAGCGGTTACAGGCTGTTACAGGCCTAAAGTCATAGGTGACAAAGTGTTCAAGGTGATAGGTCAAAGTGTCAAAATTTGATGTATCTATCCCCCTTGAGGGATTCAGTTCAATAGAATAATAAGTGGTGGAGGAGTTAAAATGATGGATAAAAATTCAATTGTGTTACAATCAAAACGTAACAATCTCATTGTGACAAGATTAGTCTGCGGTCTTGCAAAATCAGACATTTTATTGCCACTTTTGTTCTTCACCAAAGAATAGCAAGTATAACAATTAATACACTACACAGAGACCGGCCAACAGGTTCATCACACGTGTAATATTGGCTATTCCTATACAATCAGACACCTCTAAACAATGGATTATCAAACAATGTACACTTTATTTTAATCCACACTACCAAATTTCTTTGAAAGTAGCCTCCAAGCAACGGACACTTCACCACAACCTGACAGTAATTTTCGGTGTGGAAGGTGTTTTTACCCAGGAGGCACTTCTTTCATTTTTTACCTGGTATGTGCCATTGAAAAGGGTATCTTTTTCAGAAATTATGCTCTTAAAGTGGGTATCAGTTTTCACCAAAAATGCTCCAAGAGGGGATATCATTATCGATATAATTGCTCTCATACAGGATTTTGATAACGAATTGCTATTTTAACATTTTGCATAACATTAAATTCGATGTTGTGGATGAAAATTAACCAATAAGAAAATACCTTTACAAAGCAAGACAGCAATAGACAAAGGTTCATAGCAATGGTTTTAACTGTTGGTTCTTTTGTGGCACAAAAAATAACTATATCTTACTGGCCAATTAAGCAATGAGAATTCCTCCGAACAAGATTTAGTGAATGTCTAAAATTGCATTGTTCTCGATTTGCATATCTCGTCCTATTTGCGAATTTCGAATCAAGTGGAACTAGGCTTTTAGAAGCCAAAACACTACGAATATATTAAAGCGGGATTTCATGCTGGAAGGCCAAAGGCTTAGCCTCTCAATGTTTTACAACGTTTCATGCCAATTTGCTACCAGACAGGGTACTTTTTTACAGGGCATGCTGTTTTGTCTTTGCACGGCAAACTTTTAGATACACAGATTTGAATAATTCTCGAAATTTAGATTTCTCCACATACAGACAAAGTTCATAAGGGACAGTGCAAAATCTATTTTATAACATGGCCGGTGCAAAACGTAACAGGGCAAATACTTTTTTGAGCTTATGCAGAACGGCGTCGACACTTTTTTTTATTGGGCAAATAAAGTACGGGGCAGTAACTTTTTTATGAGCTCAAGGTGCAGTTTGAAGCACAAAATTGTTCATTTTGAAAACGAAATTGTAAATCGTGCAAGATGGGAAGTGCTTGAAGAGATATGTATAAAATGATGTAGAATTTCCATGTCAATTGTCTGCAAGAACGTTCCATCTTGTTGTATCCTTTAACATTTATATTATAGTTGAACCTTGTAAACATTGCTGAATATAAAATGAATTTGAATTTGAATTTGAATTTTGAATTTTGAATTTTGAATTTGAATTTGTCACATCTTGTCATCTTCAAAGTATTTTGTTGACAAGGACTTGTAAGAACAAGAATTGATTTTGTATTGGTCATTAGAAAAATTCATCCGTCGTACTATACAACATCTAATGCTCACAAATACGGGGCAAATACATTTTTTTAAGGAAAGGGTGCCGGGGCAGTTAGTTTTTTGCAATAATTGTATACGGGATAAGCAGATTTTTCTGCAAGAATTTTTCTTCTCCACCGGCCATGTAATGTAATAAATTTTGGTCTGTCCCTAAGAAAGAAGTTTTTTTCACTAAAACTATTTACATTTACCAAATTGAAATCAGGAAACAACAATATACATACTAATGCCCAACAGTAATATTTCCCATGGACGTAGAAAGTATCTTAATGGTATTAGAATTCCTTAAAAACTTGAGCTATCCTAAGACCACTAGTGGTTTATAAACCTTATATGAAAGAACGTATCTATGGAACATTGCTGATTGATTAGGCCTTCTCTTTAAAGACTAGCCTCCAAGCCATTGTGTACGAAATTGAGTCTGTAACAACGACGTTTAAAATACTAAAAAATGTTTATTTAATATTCACTGAATATAATTTTTTACAACTGATTCTTGCATCTTCGTTGAAATTATCTGTCAGTTATAACATTATGAAGTATGTAAACTTGTTGTCTTTTATTGAGTGTCCCAACATAATTTCCTTCTCTTCATTTGATTAGGCATGGTGAAACTATAGTGATTTGCATGGATTTGCAACATTTGCTTTTACATCATTAAAAGTTTTCTTAGATGATGACAGCTTAACTTAAATGTAAGCAAAAATCAAACAACCTAATATGAAATATGCTAATATGCTTATATTTAATAATATGCTTAACCCTATTCTACATGGGTAAATCAAGTACTACTTTTTCATGGGGGGGGGCCAAAAAAGGCCCCCCAGATTTTCTCAGCTACCGAGATGTCTACGGCAACGCAAATTGGTACACATAATTACCAAGCAATTGTGATTCTAAAAATAGCATTATATGCTAATTAGCCACATGACCTGTTGCTTGGCAACGCAAAAACAATGGAAATTTGCTGATTTTGGTTCTTCTCCTAAAAACTTAAATTTTTCAGAGGCAAATTGTTAATTAACAACTTTGAAGCTATCTATATGATGGATATTGATTGTTCTTGATTAAAACTGCCAAAAATTATATTTTTTGAATTCTATTGTTATAAAAACTGTCAATCAAAGTCATACATGATACCCCAGCAAATTTGCTGATGCCATATAGGCATTTTTGACCACGTTTTAGTCATATAAANTTAAATCGGTTATATCTTTCTCGAGCTGCAAGTGATTTTATAAAAGTTGTTTTATCTCAGAATCGTTCAAAACAGGCCTAAACATCTGGGTCAAGTCTTCTAACATTTAAACTCCACAGCGATGGAAATGAAACTTAATCGGACTATCATATTGCCTAGGCAATCAGTTGTGTAGGTACAGAGCCAGCTCTACTATTGTTTTCACTTGGGAATTTTTTCAGATAGTTTTCAGTATCATCATGCTGAATTGTTAGCAAATTTGATGAAGGATTTTAGGCCTGTTTTGAAGCATTCTAATTTTAAGTTAAGACTCTCTCCTATGATTAAAGCTACAATCTTTAAAATCGATCGACTGGATCAGCTTTATGGTCGTTCAAAAGTTGCAACGTTTTTTCTGACTCACCCTGCAGCTCATAGCGATATCATGGTTATCTAAGGTGGTCTTGAATACCGTGAACGAGGATAGGAGGATAAGAGATAATCATTTTAGTTCCTCTTTAAAGACAAAAGGCGAGCATAGAAGATTGATAAGATGCTATCAAAACTCTAGAAATGAGATCTAGAAATGAAATCTGCATGTAAGATATTCTGATAACCTAATTTTAAAATCAGATGATTTCCAAATGCCTAGCAGGCAACAAACTGCATTCACGCAATAAGAATTTTTTTGAAAATGAGTAAAATAAAATCTCATGTCGCGATGTGAACTACCTACTCAGTGGGTCAGGTAAAATTGTTTTGCTCTTTGCTTTGCATCTACGTGTGCCACTCTCTGTTGTTGCAGGAAAATTATAAGATTAATATCATCTAAAAATAGATTCTGACAAAATGAAAAAAATCTCTTTAATGAAATAAAATTATCAAGAAGAGACGAGAAGAGATGCTGCAATAAACCAAAGATTTTCAATGAAAATTTCTTGGCAGTTCCTCGAATTTTCAGCAACTTAAATATTCTTCTGTAGGTTTATTAACGAACATCGATGCAAATGTAGGAGAGTATCACTATTACACAAAGAATTAAAAAGCTTCAAGAATGTCTAAACTGTTGCAAAAACGTGTGCAATGAATCTTTCTCGGGTGCTCCTCGAATTTTCCTGAGGTATTTTGGGCAATTCATGAAGAAATGTTGGCAATATATTCTCAAAACAAAAAGATTTGAACGTTTCTTAGCGAATGGTGTGGCAAAAAATGTTTTGGACTCAGAACTAGATTTCGATATGAACGGTTCTCTCTCGTGAAAAGGCTTTAAAGTATGAAAATTTTAAATATTTCTCACAGTATTCACCTTCGTAGTCCTCAAATACCAAGGATTTTCCAATTCAACTTTATCAAAGACTTTCTAAATCAACTTTATAGGCACTTAATGTTCTGTTTTGCTTGCCAAGCAAACATTTAAATACAGCAGAACAAAATTAACAATCATGTACACAGCTTCAACGAAAAACTCACATTTCGTCTGAGTTGCTAAGTGTGAGGCAAACCAACTATATTATAATACAAATAAACAACAATAGGATAGACACGTATGCTTTCAACAGAAAATGTGATCTTCCTGGATAAATCAAATTTCTGGCAGATTCAAGCCAAATTGCAATGAAATATCACAACAAAAAAGAAATTGATTTCGCAACAGTTCTAGAACAAATTCAGAGTAATTGTAACATTTTTAGGAACACATGGTGCAAGAATATTAGCCTAGTTAAAATTAGTTTAGAAAATGCGTATCACGATTCTATCGCGTTGCTAAGTAGTATGAACCAAACTTTATAGCTAACTGCGAAGTGGTATGGTCAAGATTTGTTCTAAAGATGATAACTTCACTGCATAGAAATTTTACGTAATGCCTATAGACCTCCTCCGGTAATTCTATGTGCACATGCATTAATATTTACGTAAAAGTAGTCTATACTCCGTTAAAAATGTTATAATCGAATAAAAGGCAAACTTCTTATACTTAAGCAGATGTACTCAGTAAAATACCCTAGGTCACGAGCAGAAAAATTCTGCAAGGCAAAGACAATAGAGTATTATTCTTCAAACAATGGACCGCATGCCATTCATGCAAAAACAGCCAATCGGTGTCAAAAAGTGCATGGGGAATGGGGGGACAAGTCCTATTCTCCGAGATCAGTCTTCCAATTTGTCTAAATTCCCGAGAGTAAAAAGGGCGTTTTCTGAGTATAAAAAGGGCGTGGTCCTGAAAGTTTTTCCTGGGGAAACATTTTGCCAACCTGTATCAACGATACCCCTAAGTTTATGTGTATTGTTTAGAATTAAGGCGCTGTTTTGGTATGGAAATCGTACTTCTAGTCATGTCGCTATTGCCTCATAAACTTGAGCATTTTTTAATCTCCTTTGATGTGGTATATAAGAAATTTGGATCAGCCCATAGTACTAAAAGTTTCTTAATTTGTTTCCTATTTTTTGGATGCATAGATTAGGATGTAGTTTCTACCACTACCACGCATTTGTTTTTCGACACTCAGCACAATGTTTAGCAAGAAAAAGAGTTGTATTGGGCTCAAAACATAAAATTATCGTGAATATTACTCAAGAATAAAGGTTCAATGACAATTTTCCCATGATTTTCTTGGATTTTGCTTTTAACAGTTTCTTAGAGCTTCTCAAACATAGTACCAGTGTTTCTCAATTTTTTTGCTATCCTAGTACTAGTCTTTTATAAACCAGTTTCTTACATAAAAAAGACATGTAGTTCTCGAAGCAAGCATCGGTTCTGTAATCAATTTCTGAGAACAAGCAGACGCAGCAGACCCATTAAATACAACCAAGACAGGATGTAAAAGTGCAAGGCTGCAAAGATGTGTGCGTGGATTTTTTTGCACTGTTTATCAATAATCTAGCCGACAATTTTTTATCAAACTGAGACACACAAATGTTGTTCACACGTGGATAGAAAGACTGTCTGGTAAACTTTACACATAGATGAACAAAGCCGCCAACAAGCCCTTAGGATACAGACGTGTTGGCTAAGTCTTTATCAATGATACTTCTTCCCTCTTTTGCTGTCGAATAATTCTTGATGCATTCTGCTACATTTTCAGTTGAATTTTCCTTGTTTTGGTCGATTAAGTTAGCCCCAAACACATCAAGATATACAAAGAAATGATTACGAAATCGGTCTAAATTGGGGGGGGGGGAGTCTGAAAAAATCAAGAATCTTTTCGTGAGTGCGGCATACCCAGGGGCGTCGTGGCACCTGTAGATTAGGGGGGGGCAAGCTCCCAAGATTTCCCGAAAAAAGTCGAAAGTTTAATAATGCTTTTCTTGGTTCATGAGATACTGATATGTTTGTCATTTGACTTTACGTGAGATGACTTGAGACATTTAAGATGAATGGAGGATGGTTCATCATTAAAATTAAAGAGAAACCACAGAAGCCTTGAGTTTAAAGAACTAGAACAGTTGATTTATCCAATTAAAGTAAATTAAAGAACAGAACAATTAAAGTAAATTAATAAGCCTGGGAATGTCCTTTGATTTACAGTTTTGCTTTCACAGTATCAGCAGTTTTCCCAAGAGTGGTGATATTGCGAATGCGTCAGTGACTGCATCGTAATCGATCAGCGGCGTGGCCAGGACAAATTAACTGGGGGTAATCAAACGAAGGGGTCTGGGGGCTAAGCCCCCAGAAAATTTTTTGAGGACACGCCCTTTACTTTGGCTTAGAACGCTTCTCTCGACCCCATGTTTGCCGGTATCAACATAGAACTTTTGACCATTTTGTGAAATATTTTTAGAAGTCAGCATCCATCCCCAGGAAAATTTTGAGTAAACAAAGTTTTCTTTGGCTTAGAATTCCTTTCTCCATCCCATCTGAACCAATGCAATTGGAAACTTTGACAATTTTTTAACAGTTTTCTATGAATCACCATCTTTGGGAACGTTTTTACGTAAAGACCTTATACTTTTTCCTAGAACGCTTCTCGCAATCCAGTGTTTGCATGACCCCGAAATGGGAGCTTTGAAAATTCTGTGATAGTACGTCTGGAAAATTTTTTAAAATACCAAACTTTACTTTGGCTTAGAATGACTCTCCCGGTCACCTTCCCGCATTTCTTGGAAAAATTCTTACACACCCTACCTATATCCAGCTACTTTCTCCTCGTTTTTGGAAGAATCTCGAGGACCATCTTTTCACAGAAGCGGGGACCTGATCACTTTTGATTTCTATAAACAAATAAAGATATTCTGCCTTTTGAAGTCAATGATATCCGAATTTAGTTCAATTTACAAATCCCAGCTTCCCAGAGCACGTTAAGACTAAAATCTCAGAGCACGTTAAGACTAAAAAATGCATTTCACCCCCTTTGGTTTAACAGACAAAAAAATTCTGAGAATTTTCCGACGAAGCACTCATATTTCCGAAAATCCGATGATTTTGAAAATAGGGGGGCCATGGCCCCCCTGCCCCCCCCGGCCACGACGCCCCTGGCCGCATACCAGAATTATTTATAAGCTGCTAGAATACAGTCTGGTATACTTGACACCGAGATGAACACAGCCACCAAATCAAATAAATCACTAGAAAATAACATAAATTACAAACGTTGTCTCGGATGGTGTGCTTCATTGGGTAAAGAAGATCTTGGGAAATAGACTCCCTCCCAGTGGAAAGATTTTCTTATCGCTTGTTGAAAAATCCCCCAAGATCTAGTTTTAAAACGACCATTCAGCATGTCAGTAATTGTGAAAAAGATGTGTTTCACTTAATCGGTAGATATCTGAATTCAATAAAAGTTGTCTAAGGACTTAAAAGAACGACAGAATATGCAGTACACTTTGTAAGGTAAATCATGAAATTTTGTAAGTATTTTTTATTATCTTCTCTATATAGAGCTTCGTTCATGGGCAAAACGAGACAAAACAATTAGCACCTTTTGGGACAGTTAAGAAAGTTCTCAGACAATTCAAAACATTTCTTCTTCAGAGAAATTGCACGATGGTTTGGTTTGGTGACGTGGAAGTACGCTGCTCCCTCTGTGTCCTTCAGTGGAGACATCACAACAGCCATTATTCATCCCCAATTTATTCTTCCATCTGCTGTCTTTTAAACTTGAAATTGGGAGGGGCTAAAACTTTGCTTCTTGCATGCAATTAAGCCAATTTTGATATTTAATTTTCAGCTTTCAAAATACTTCTTAAACTAGCAAGAACATTAAAAATTTTGAAGGATCTTCCAGCGAAATCAAAAGGTTTTGGACGAACACTTATCAGCGGATTGAACTCAATGGATAAAATAAACTTTGTGAATTAATTCTTGAGCCGAACGTCTGTAACCTCGCTGGCTGAATCCTTGATTGGGTATTTCATAGACTTTGATGAAAAAATTATTCGATCTAGAAATATTCGTACGGTATTGACAAAGCGCAGCGTTTTTCTCGTCCCTCCAGACACAAAACAAACAACATAACCTTGAAATGAGGAGAACTATAAATGACTGCAAAGCAATTTAGAATTCAGACAAGCGTCTTGATAATAGTCGAAATCAAATGTCGTCGCTCATAGAAGAAGTGTTAAAATCGACAGCCTTTTAAGCCCGGCTTCCTCGGCTCTCTAATAGATACAGAGAATCCAATCTTGGGGCTCACCAAACATTTCTTCAACAAGAACTTCAAGCTCTGTTTTGACTTTCCGGTACATACCGGGTAATGGTAATAGGTTTGGCTAAGTAAAAATAATTATTCTTTGCAAAAAGTAACATACGACGCTGTTAGTTCCAGCCGTGTTTGTAAACCTCCCCCAGCCGATCACAGCAGCCTTGATATTTGAAAACGAAAATGAAATATGGATGCGCCGGACTCTGGGGTGTATTACAAATTTCCCGAGAACGCTCTTTCTCGAGCTTTAAACGCGTAAAAGTGAAAGGCAAGGGTTATTAAACTTCAAAAAACGCTCTTTTTTATTCGGAAGTCATCGACTTTCAGCTACTCTCAGCTCAATAGTCGCTCAGCTCCTCAGTTGCTGTTGGATCTGCCGCTCAAGAAGATAAAATTGTTCCGGGAACCGGGCCTTGTGAGACCTCATATGTCCACAAGCGACTTCGTCTGATAAAGCTGAGCTCAAATTAACCGTGATGGGAATAAGAACCATGGATAAACTAACAAATAACTGATTAGCGTTGCTTGTTGGCTTAAAATCATCGTTTTACGATCTGTTTCTAACTCACTCGTCATTTGTTTGGGCCTAGCCACAGTCGAGCTGGTGAGCGCAAGCGGAGACCAAAATCTAAGATTTTATGCGTAGATTACCAACAGCCTTGCTATATTTCAACGCAAAGTTACACTAAATTTGACTTCATTGCTTATTTACATTACGGATGTAGTCTACAATATTTGAGCTTGTGACAATATGAGATGCTGCACTGCGTATTCCGCGAGCGGTTTATCCCTCAACGAACGCAGGAATCGCTCCATCATCATTTCCCGTTGATTACCCTCCGTGCAACTCAATATGCTGCAATACAGATGCATTTTAAATACTATAACGTATGCATTCAGTTACTTACTCTTTTTGTGAATAATCGTGACTTGCCTTCAACACGAAACTCTGTATCGTCTTCACCATAACTCACAGCATTCAGACTGCGCCCTGCCGCTCACTGGTGGTCTAATAATAGACGGCAAACTGGCTTTTTTTAGGCAACAATGGAAGAGCATAATCGGTCAGAGGCTGTCAGTTCAAACTGAGACTAAATCCGTGACCGGAAAACAAAGTTAGATCATTTCGCAATTGAACAATGTTTGAATAGGGCTAATTGCAAAGCGGTTACAGGCTGTTACAGGCCTAAAGTCATAGGTGACAAAGTGTTCAAGGTGATAGGTCAAAGTGTCAAAATTTGATGTATCTATCCCCCTTGAGGGATTCAGTTCAATAGAATAATAAGTGGTGGAGGAGTTAAAATCATGGATAAAAATTCAATTGTGTTACAATCAAAACGTAACAATCTCATTGTGACAAGATTTGTCTGCGGTCTTGCAAATCAGACATTTTATTGCCACTTTTGTTCTTCACCAAAGAATAGCAAGTACAACAATTAATACACTACACAGAGACCACCAACAGGTTCATCACACGTGTAATATTGGCTATTCCTATACAATCAGACACCTCTAAACAATGGATTATCAAACAATGTACACTTTATTTTAATCCACACTACCAAATTTCTTTGAAAGTAGCCTCCAAGCAACGGACAGTAATTTTCGGACACCGGACGGACGGACAAGACCGGACGGACCAGACCAGACCGGACGGACCATACCGGACGGACAACGGACACCACAACCGGACAGTAATTTTCGGTGTGGAAGGTGTTTTTACCCAGGTGAGGCACTTCTTTCATTTTTTACCGGGTATGTGCCATTGAAAAGGGCATAAGCGTAGGGGAAGATAAAATCTGGGGGGGGCCGCCCGATAAAATTCCATTGTTTACCAAATTTTTTGCCCGACTGAAGGTGGATTTTTGCCCGAAAAAGGTTGATTTTGGTAGATTTTTCCAACGTTGGGGGAGCTGCAGCCCCCTGGCTCCTACGCCTATGGAAAAGGGTATCTCTTTCAGAAATTATGCTCTTAAAGAGGGTATCAGTTTTCACCAAAAATGCTTCAAGAGGGGATATCATTATCGATATAATTGCTCTCATACAGGATTTTGATAACGAATTGCTATTTTAACATCGCTGTCTGGCCAATTTGCTACCAGACAGGGTGCTTTTTTACAGGGCATGCTGTTTTGTCTTTGCACGGCAAACTTTTAGATACACAGATTTGAATAATTCTCGAAATTTAGATTTCTCCACATACAGACAAAGTTCATAAGGGACAGTGCAAAATCTATTTTATAACATGGCCGGTGCAAAACGTATGTAACAGGGCATATAGTTTTTTTGAGCTTATGCAGAACGGGGTCAACACTTTTTTTATTGGGCAAATAAGTACGGGGCAGTAACTTTTTTATGAGCTCAAGGTGCCGTTTGAAGCACAAAATTGTTCATTTTGAAAACGAAATTGTAAATCGTGCAAGATGGGAAGTGCTTGAAGAGATATGTATAAAATGATGTAGAATTTCCATGTCAATTGTCTGCAAGAACGTTTTGTTGTATCCTTTAACATTTATATTATAGTCGAACCTTGTAAACATTGCTGAATATAAAATGAATTTGAATTTGAATTTTGAATTTTGAATTTGTCACATCTTGTCGTCTTCAAAGTATTTTGTTGACAAGGACTTGTAAGAACAAGAATTGATTTTGTATTGGTCATTAGAAAAATTCATCCGTCGTACTATACAACATCTAATGCTCACAAATACGGGGCAAATACATTTTTTTAAGGAAAGGGTGCCGGGGCAGTTAGTTTTTTGCAATAATTGTATAGGGGGTAAGCAGATTTTTCTGCAAGAATTTTTCTTCTCCACCGGCCATGTAATGTAATAAATTTTGGTCTGTCCCTAAGAAAGAAGTTTTGTTCACTAAAACTATGTACATTTACCAAATTGAAATCAGGAAACAACAATATACATACTAATGCCCAACAGTAATATTTCCCATGGACGTAGAAAGTATCTTAATGGTATTAGAATTCCTTAAAAACTTGAGCTATCCTAAGACCACTAGTGGTTTATAAACCTTATATGAAAGAACGTATCTATGGAACATTGCTGATTGATTAGGCTTCTCTTTAAAGACTAGCCTCCAATCCGTTGTGTACGAAATTGAGTCTGTAACAACGACGTTTAAAATACTAAAAAAAAATTATTTAATATTCACTGAATATCATTTTTTACAACTGATTCTTGCATCTTCGTTGAAATTATCTGTCAGTTATAAAATTATGAAGTATGTAAACTTGTTGTCTCTTATTGAGTGTCCCAACATAATTTCCTTCTCTTCATTTGATTAGGCATGGTGAAACTATAGTGATTTGCATGGATTTGCAAAATTTGCTTTTACATCATTAAGAGTTTTCTTAGATGATGACAGCTTAACTTAAATGTAAGCAAAAATCAAACAACCTAATATGTAATATGCTAATATGCTTATATTTAATAATATGCTTAAGTAATATGCTATTCAGCAATACAAATATTTTTTTATAAGAAACTGCTTATAAGAAACTCAAATCTCAGATCGCCAAATAGTTAAAAAACTCCAGAACAGGGAGAATATAACTTAAGAAACTATTTATTTTAATTTAATAAAACAAATCCTTAGCATATTTTTACTTTATTTTCACTCGTTTCATGTATCATATTAGTCGGAAGGTGCTTGAGTACTTGAGTAATGTCTAAACATTGGAAAGGCTTCAAAAAACTTTGTTTTGAAATGTTCACGAGGGCACAGGTAGTAAACATGAAGATTGTCATGGAACCTTTAAGAAACTCGTAAGAAACTTTGAGTACTGAAAATCCGATAATTTTAAGAAACTTTCAGTACTGGCTCAAATTCTTAGTTTCTTATGAAAAAGATATTTAAGTGTTTGCTTTCTCGCTTCACACAACTAAGATCAAATTTGGAATTCAAATTGATGAACAAGTAAAATTTGACTTACATGTACATATTGATAAAATCTGCAAAAAAGCTGCGCTATGCTGCTCAACGCTATTAAAAGACCATCTCGATTCATGGGTAGTAAAGAGAAACAAGTAATTGTAAATTCATTCATAATTTTTCAATTCAATTACTGTCCCCTTATCTGGTTATTCTGCAGTAATGCAAGCCAAAAGAAAGTCNAAGAAACTCAACTCTCAGATCGCCAAATAGTTAAGAAACTCCAGAACAGGGAGAATATAACTTAAGAAACTATTTATTTTAATTTAATAAAACAAATCCTTAGCATATTTTTACTTTATTTTCACTCGTTTCCTGTATCATATTAGTCGGAAGGTGCTTGAGTACTTGAGTAATGTCTAAACATTGGAAAGGCTTCAAAAAACTTTGTTTTGAAATGTTCACGAGGGCACAGGTAGTAAACATGAAGATTGTCATGGAACCTTTAAGACACTCGTAAGAAACTTTGAGTACTGAAAATCCGCTAATTTTAAGAAACGTTCAGTACTGGCTCAAATTCTTAGTTTCTTATGAAAAAGATATTTAAGTGTTTGCTTTCTCGCTTCACACAACTAAGATCAAATTTGGAATTCAAATTGATGAACAAGTAAAATTTGACTTACATGTACATATTGATAAAATCTGCAAAAAAGCTGCGCTATGCTGCTCAACGCTATTAAAAGACCATCTCGATTCATGGGTAGTAAAGAGAAACAAGTAATTGTAAATTCATTCATAATTTTTCAATTCAATTACTGTCCCCTTATCTGGTTATTCTGCAGTAATGCAAGCCAAAAGAAAGTCGAAAAAGTCAACGAAAGTGTCTTACGTTTAGCACTCTCAGATTATTCTTCATCGTATAGTAACCTTCTAGCCAAGGCCGAATCTACTACAATGCATATTCGTTCTATTAGGCTGTTGGCACTTGAAATTTACAAAAACTTTGCACAACTTGAATCCAGCCTTTACGAAAGACTATTTCCTCCCAAAACCCAAAAGCTATAATCTTCGAAGAAATGACATTCAATTTGTTCCAAAGGTTAAAACTACAAATTATGGTATAAACTCTATTAGCTTTTTGGGTCCAAAGATTTGGAATTCTCTTCCAACTGAAATAAAGGCATCCAGAAATGCAAACCAATTCAAAATACTCATAAAAGATTGGTATTTCGAAAATCAATGCGCTTGCAACGCTTGGCAGTTAATAGATTCCATAATGCCATCTCTTGAATTGCTTTATGTTAGTGTTTATTAGTGCTTGCACTATTGTAAAATTAACGTTATAAAAGGTATTAGTATCATTATTATTATTAACCTTGCCAATGACCTCCAAAGATCCTTAAAATAATCCCTTTGCTTTTTCGTAGGTTGCCCACATCTTCAACTTTTCTGTTGTTGCTAAGGCTGTTTTTCGTGTTGTTATGCAAATATTGTTGGTGGGGAATTTTTATCATCATACATGGAGAAATGTTCACATTCTGATAAAAACGATAAATCTCAGGTAGCTACAGGCTGGCTAAAAGGCGCTAAAAGGTTGGGCTGGATAATGAGGGTATAATGAGGGTATGTAACAATTGCAAATTGGTTATTAAAAGTGTTTTGGGGCCTCCTTACAGGGTTAGTCAAATAAATGTGCACGTTTGGAAGATTGTAGAAACTAATCTAATTGACCGATTTCAAAGATTTTTGCTTTAATTTATCGACGAAAGTCTAACTTTGATTACTAAATTAAATGTAGGTATCTTTTTCAACACTTGGATGCTGCAAATGCGATCAGAATATCAAACAAAACGGTTTTTGAAGCTTTATTTAGGCCTCAGAAAAAGGCTAGTCGGTGTTTACGTGCCAGAAAATATTATCTAATTTAGCTTCAGAAAATATTAATATAGATTTTCATGTGATTTGAAAGTAGGTCTAAACATAAAACTTGAGTTCAAGACTCTTATCATCTTTGTCAAAAATTATCGATCGATTATCAAAGTAAAGCCGAGTGGTACCCTTTCAAGATGTATTCTCATCGATATTCTGCCTTTGTTTGTTTATCTTCTAGCTTCGACTTTTGGTTTGGTCCTCCAAAATCAAGAAAAGAAGTGTTAGCCGTGCCCTTAAAAAAAAGCTTAAACCCCTGGTTTTAGCTTTCGAATAGTCTTTTTTAATTGAAAAGAAAAGCAGTTTCATCACTGTTACTTCTAAATCTTAGTACGAGGAACTTTCACACAGCTTCAAAGAACTTTATCAACTGCAATAGCTTAGCTTTTGCATTCAACTTCAAGCCTCAAAAGAAAATATTTTTATAGACTAAAAGTCCTTTGTGCAAACTTCTATTCAAAAGTTCTGTTGCTATTTTTGGCACAGGTGAATTGTTTTTGAACAGCGTTGCACTGTGGAGAGAGCTTCACCTCATTTTTGATTACAAAGTACTTTGTAATCTAAGAAGGGGCTTGAGGTCAGGCAGGCAGTCAGACAGTCAGTCAGAAAGTCACGCTCGTTAATGCGATTGATTAACGTTTTATCTCTACTAATTAGCACTGAAATAAAGAAAGCGCACAGAGAGCGCATACCACACAGAAGTTTCCCGCGATCCTATAGCAAAATTTGACATCGGCTTATTTCATGTTCGACAGATTTGACACCATAATATTGATAAATCGCTATATGATGCATGGCTTCAAGAATGCGGGTTGCGACAAATACAGTCATTAAAAGATCATTCGGTGCAAGCCACGCTTTGATATTCAAATTTGGTGGTTTCAGCAATCAGCAGTGTAAGCTTTGCCAAGTTATATTGAATCGTTTGTTTGGTACGCGAACTAATCACTAATTGCTTCATTGATTGAGTTAATGTGCTTCGAGTTTTTCTACTTGGCGATAAGCCAGAATGCACGAAAGAAGAAACTATAATGCGTGCGCTCAACGTCGAATGTTGTCAGTTACGTTGATGTTGCTGTTGAAGATGGACAAGACGGGTGTCGTACGAAAAAGAAGTATGGTGTTGGAAACTGATTTGAAACGTAAGTTGGTTTGGCCTTTGATCTGGTTATTTCTGGGATAATATTGCCGTCAGGTTTGCCAGGAACGCCGGAGAGGGGGCGCGTGGCAAGAGCCCGTCCGTTTCTAGGAGGGGCAAGGGGGTAAGAGTGCCCCTTTAATAGAACTATATAGTTCTTCTATAATCAGGCTTATTT
>REGM01000080.1:420503-463121 GCA_004194415.1 Aurelia aurita | reverse complement strand
CAAGGGCGATGCTTCAGATTCGATCCTCTGCGTCCATATCTGTGTCCGATGAAATGGGCAGGGCGGGGCTGAAACACAGTACCTTAAGGAAAAGCTAATATGCAATGAAATTTAGACCGGGATTTAGGCAAATTTTAGTTAACAGTGTGTTTCATTTCACACAACAGGCTCTAAGTTAGAAGTCGACCCGCATTGAGGCATCAGAAACCCTTCATACGCTAAAGTCCCGATTGCACGATCATAGGTCAGGACAGACTTTGTAATCATCCAAAAGGATCTTATGTTTAAAAGGTGCAGACATTCTCCTTGGAAATTTGGGAAGCAAAAGCAAGCCTCTGGCTTTTGAAATTTCTATGTAAATTCATCGTTGAAAACAGTACTATAGATTTATTGTTATTTAAAGGAACATTGGCTAGAGGGGCCTGGAGTCAATTGAAAGAGCTGTAGAGCTTTTATTCATTTCATTTATGCTCATAAAAAAAGTACAACGCAATGGCGACTATACACAACGATGCCAGAGGGAGGATGGAATTACATAACAACCCTCTGGCCTTTTACAATTAACTTAAAGGTGGCCTGAAGCGAAATTTTTTATTTGTAAAAGACAATAGCCTAGTTGAACAACGAAGAACGCTGTTTTCAGTTTTTCCATATCATGTTTTGTTTTGGAATCATTCCCCATTTTATGGTTGGAGCTGATGACGTCATTTTGTTTGCAAAAAGGCACAAAAACAATTGATATCAACGACATTTTTTATAAAAAAGCCCGATAACCCAAAGATTTCAAACTGGACTTTCTTTTCGTGAGATCTATGACATTTCTAGGCTTGTTTTGTCGCTCTAATATGCTTCAGCAGTAGGTTTAATTGCAAACATAGTCATTGTCGCCAGTTTTTCCACTCTCTGCCTATACTTTCCTCGTAAATATGCAAACAAATGACGTCATCACTTCAAAACATAAAACAGCGAATATCTCCGAAATGAAATAAAATATTACAAAACTTTAAACGGTATCACTAATAAAACCAGTCAGTCATTTCCTTTTACAAATAAAAATTTTCGCTTCAGGTCCCCTTTAAGTTCTGTCTCAAAATAGATGTCAGATGAAACAATGTTGAGTTGTGCATGGGTTGCATAGAGGCATAGAGCTGTGAGTTTTAGTTATGCATCAATTGATTTCTATTTTGGAAAGGACTTTGCTTACAAAACTTTGCTTACAAAACTGTAGAGCTTCTTAGAACTTCTCATAGCTTCTTCTTATTCAGTTCATCTGTTCATCAATATTCCACAAGACAGGCCAGTCAAGGTGACCTATACTTCTGTCGAAAAAACAGTCTTCAATATGGTCTAAAGTCTATTCGTTATCTTTGTGCTAAACTTTAGAATACATTGCACGTGGAACTCCGAAATTCTCTATCAAAAATATCCTTCAAAAAACAACTGAAAATGTACTTATTGAACAAGATCAATCAATAATTCCAATGTTTTTTTTAAGATTGCACAACTGCTATTTTACAATATGAAAAGAAAATGCATGTATTTCTTGGATTGGAATCATTCAAATCCAACCAAATTCATTCGAAATGATCGTAGGATAGGGGGGCTGTCTCTTCGATTAGTTCATCTATCTAGAGAGCTCCTCCTTTAAGTAATTCCCTCCATACAATTTATCTTGTTTCTCTGTTTGTAGTTGTATATTGTATTAATTCTCCGTATCATTGTATTAATTTTCTGTAATATTGTCTTATTTCCTTGTAGTTTAGTTAATTGTTGGTATTGTTGATTATTAAATTGTATGTAGCCGAATTTAAAATATATGAAACTGAAACTGAAACGAAGCTAGGGCATGAATTGATATTTGCAAAAAACTACCTAAACAACGGAATTTCTTGAAATAGAAATAACAATTTGTACATAACTTTTCAGTTGTGAATATTGGTATATATGTATTGTTGCCTTCAAACGCAACTGGATATGAAACGAAAATTGATAAAGAAATACCGCAAAGTTTTCGTGTTTCGTTTTCATTTAATTCTGCTTTGGTTTCTAATTTCATGAATAATATTTAGTAAAGTGAAACATGATATTTATAGGAAGTTTAGTGATACTTTTGAACAGATTTTTGGATATTTTGGAGACAATCTGTTCAATGTTAGTTAAGATAAGCTGATAGTTCAACAGCGCTAGCTTCAACGTGGTAAAAGCGTGGGAACAACCAACAACATCATCAAATTTCGAGATTTCGAGTTTAAATTTGAAAGTAAAAATCTGAATTTTCGTCTTTGAATCATCAGTTAATACAAGCGTTCTATGGATCATGCTGTACCTGTCTCCTGTGTGGTCTCCTTTGTTATAAAAGTACAGGCAGCAAATTTATCAGTTTCGTTTCTCCTAGTACAAGTTTATGTTAACAGCTTAAATCATTTAGTGCCAAAAGTCTTTCAATGTTAACTCCAAACCATCAGTTCTTTTTCATAAAACAGAAACGAAAGAAACCTATCATACTCTTCAAAAGAGAAAGCCCACAAAAAGTTGATGGGTTAGAAACTTGAATTTCTCACTCAACAAAACTTCTCCTGCTAATAAAATGAAAAATTTGAAGCCATAGACTAGTTAATGGAGACCAGTTAATGGTTCCAACAAACACATCCAATATCATGCTTTTGCATCTTTTGCATCTATCTTTCATCTATTATGATTCGTTCTTAGATTCTTCGCCGAACAAAAAACGTGGTCCGTACTAGAACACCGGACGGTGAAACTTTCCATATTCCAGATTGCGCTCAACTCCAAATTGCATAATTTCGAGATTGCCTTAGTTTTAAAGTCGCGCAAGATGAGAGTTTCAAATCGAGAGAATTTTTAGGACTTGTATTGGACTTCAAATCCATTCTTTCCCAGCAAAAATAAGCTAAACACATCATAAATATGAGTACGGCTAGGAGATAAACAAATAGTCAACTTAGAAAGCTCTCCTTGCAGGCTATACCCAAGCAAAGTCGCATGACTTTATTCTCCGTTCACTCCCTTGGGGTTTTGTTTGGGCCTATCTAGCTGTCTGGCTTCCGTCCGAGCCGGTGATCAAATGCGAAGCGTTCGCTCAAGCCTTCTGAACGTTGAAGAGAAGAAACGCTCAAGCTCAAGCCTTCGGAAAGCCCAAAGAACAATGCGGTTATGCAAATCCGTTTACTTTTGTCTACTTTTAACTGTTTCATTTCTTTCACTAGCTGTGCCGTGCGGTATTTTTTGCATGCGGTAAATCGTCGTTCATCGTACGAATAAATGCTACCTACCAAGGCCGTCGCCAAAGGATGTATCCCTGCTATGCAGTTGCGGCATAACGATACCGCACCGCAAAATGCGTATATTGTTAATATCAGGGTACTTACTCTTGTTTCGCATTGCCTTGGTTTGCCTTGATAATAATTTCTTGCTGATTCTTCATCCTCCTGTGCCACAATCCCATATTCACCATTTGCACAATTCATTTAGCAGAGCGCTTGAAGTAACAATGGCTGGAATTCATCAAGAAGAGGCTGGGCAGCTCAAACAGAGACCAAAGCAGTGTCCACTACACTAAGTTAGAGCAAAGATAGAGCATTTCGCAATGCAACACTGTATACAATAGCAAATTGCACTTTCCGGACAGGAAAGGTCACAGGCTGAAAGGCAAAGGTGACAAAACTTTCAAAGTGAAAGTTCAAGGTGTCAAAGTTTAATCTTTAGAGGTAGGCGTTTTAATGGGAACTGTCTAGATACCATACTGCTCGATAAGGTCATTAAATATACAAAATCCTCGTTTTCATTTTTCCAACTGACTAGCGCCACTTTTCAACTTTGCAACCTCTGATTTCAACAATGGTGGACACTTAGCAGTGGAGCTGTGGGAAAAACAACGTGACTATTTGGCAATTTTAAATTGCGTTTTACCCTTATATTGTCATTCCTGATTTACCTCCTCCAATAAACCTTCATCGAGGTCATTTTATCGTTGAATACTTTTATTTCAAGTGTGGTTGGCCTAAGATGGATACTTTGTTTGGTTTAGGCCATAGAAATAGTTTAGGCCCATTGAAGCACAGTTGCAGCACAGAATACGTTCCAAACATCATCGCCATTGTTTCTCATGTAAGTTTTTTCCGTAAAAATTCTAATTCTGCACTTCAATAAGACAAGACATACGCAATATCGTCAGAGACGCCTCTCTTGTCTGGTGACCTTTGCGATTTTGTCTTTGTCTTTGCCCTTGTGCCTTTGTCTATGTGACTTTCGTGCTGTGTTGGGCACAAAAGCAAACAATCCACCAAAATTAAAGGGTTTGTGCAAGGTTAAAAGCTTGCATTTGCAAAGAGCAAAATAATCAAAGAATATCCCATTCAAATCGAAGTTGCACACGCGCCGTGAACAATGGATAGCGAAAGAAACAATGTTGTCATACTTTCGTTTCTGCATTGTACTTTATTGCTCATTATTGCTTGAATTAACTCTAGACACAAACTTGGTTTCATAAAATTGGCAGTGAAATGTTCATGAAGGCACAGGAGATCCCTTAGCGATATGACAACGAGAGTTTTACTTGTATGTTAATTAGCATCTGACAATTTTAAGAAGCTTTCAGTACTGAGCAGGGCCACACATCCTTCGATGCAAAAATCTAACGTGTTACGTCGTTGGTGACTGGTCCCGACTGACGAGGAGATGACAAGAGTATTCGAGGAAAAATTGTTACCACAAGTCAAAACAAGCTCAAAAATCGTCAAAAAACAACGATTCTGTTTGCTTCCATTGTAGACTTGCCCCAAGTCTATTTCATGAAGTCCGTCTGACCGATCCCTTTCCCATAGTTCCCGGATCCGCCATTCCAGCATTTCGTCTCTTTATTCCATAACGGAATATTGGAATGGCGGATCCGGGAACTATAGAAAAGGGATCGGTCAGACATACTTGATGAAATAGACTTGGAGCAAGTTTACCTCCTCTGAGACTATCAAGACACGAGCTGCTGCACTGCAACGGATCGATATATTTCCACTGATCTTGATCTGTATTTTTCAAAATGAAAACGAGGATTTTGAATATTTAATGACCTTATTGAGCGGTATGGTATCTAGACAGTTCCGTTTTAATGTTGGATAAAGGTTTATTTAACACTAAAAAGCTATAAAAGATAACAGTCGTATTGTAGCAAGATTAGTATATGGCCTTGCAAATTACATATTTTCATTGATACTTTGTTCACAACTGTGAATGGATAATCTATCTGGCAAGTCACACAATAGGCCAACTGTTTCTCTCGCGAGCGTGATTTAGCATACATAAACAGTAACACAGATAACAGGGGCTGTTTCTAGAAATAAAATGGCCCTATCTAAAAGTTCCTAAAGCTTGGTTCACACTAGAGCAAAAACGCGTTTGAAATGCACTCTAAATGGAATGGAAAAACGCGTCAAATACCGGGTGAACCAGAAAAAAGTTCCCACTTTTGAAAATTCAAAGCACCAAGAGTACTGGATGGATTCGAATGAATCGAATTTTACTTGAAAGCTGAAAGACTGCGGTATTTTTATGATTTTTCTAGCGTTTTTATGAGCAAGGAAAATATAGGCAAGTTCTACTTAACGAAAATTTCTTAGTTGCGAAATGCCTGAGAAGGGCCTAAAACACTTGATCACATCGTAAGGAATTTCCTCACACAGGACAATAATCAAGGGAATTTCATCTCTCTCAAGAGTTATAGGAATTAGATTTTTAAACAAATACTAAAGTTTTTTAATTCCATGACAATAAATGTGCAAATGTGATCTCTTACCCATGAAAAATTGTACTTTCTTTATTGTTCTGTGCGATGAATTCCAACCCATTCAGTACTCTTGATGTTATGAATTTTCAAAAGTGGGAGCTTTTCGAGCTTTTTTCTGGCTCAACCGCTGTATTTTTTGCCCATCTTCATCTTTCAATAAGACTTGAACAAAACTTTAAACTGCACCACTCAAACGTGGAGACAATTTTTCAGGCAACCAGCACAGTTCCCACAAAAATCCTAGCGAGTTATGGTTTGACGAACGAAGGTAAACTTCTGGACTGAAAACACTGATCAATTATCAGTGAAACAAGGTGAGCTCTAAGGTAGGAGTGCGGGAGTACTCCTAAGGGAAAAGGGTTTGAGACCACGCCCTTTTAAAACCTCATAAAATGCTCCTTGCGTGGAAGAGATTGATTGTGGTGGCATAGGAATCTACCTGTGAATGTGTGGTTAAACATCTCTTATAAGCAAAACATTTTGCCGTCTTGGTGCCCTTTTATCCTAACTTGATGCAGTTTTGATTTCTTTTCGATGCATTAATGGTAGCAATTCTTATTTTCCAGGCATTAATGGTAGCAATTCTTACCTCAATGAATTCACAATTTCAAAGACGTTGCTGGCACACTTCAAGCATTATTCATTTCTAGTTATCTTCATGATGTACCGGGCGTCCGGGCGTCCGGGCGTCCCAAACTGATGTGTCGGTATTGAAAAATCTACAAAATCTTGGTTTTGCTACTTCTCTTTAAAACTTTCTTCTTTTTTTTTTTAAATTTGGGAGTCATCGTAAGATTCTTAATTTTGTGATTTCACACCGACTTTCAAGTCCTACATGATCACAAGATTAATTTCTAGCACAATCAACCATGTTAAAGAATTCGAAGAGACAAAAAATAGAGCTATTTAAATTATGTGCAATTTCGTAGTATGCTCAAAACCAGGTAGCTAACCCAACATCAGAATTTCGCTGATTGGAAATCGTTGACAAAATAATCTATTTTCCCACATTAAATTTGATCAACATTTGAATTTTCAAATTTTGGTAATTTTTTAACACCGATACATCATTTTGGGACATCCGGTACACAAATTTTTTGCAATAAGCTTAGCTCTGGGCTTTGTAGTTGGGTTTCTTAATTTTAGGCCCAATTCTTGGTACAGTAAAAAGTTTCTTGTAAAGTTTCTTAATTTTTTATGAATTTTATAATTTATCGTGATTTCGTTGAGGAGAACTAATATGGTATGGTTTTCCAAACAAGAGAATTACAGGATAGAGCCAAATCATAAACAAAAATTATACTTTTTAGTATTATTTGGGTTGAAAAGACATTTTTGTTTAGAATACTTTACAAACGGTAACCAAAAATTGAGAAAGTTTCTTAACTTCGAAATGCCCTCTGAAACCCTTCTGGTAGAGTATCTTAATTTTCTGGAAGAGGCAGTTTCTTATAGGTGGTTTCTTACAAAATAATCAGTGTAGTAAACCTCATCGACAATAAATTGGTGGTGTTTTACCTGGCTATGAAATAAGGCAGCTTGTTTAATTTCTTAATATGAGTGACAAAATGAACCAAAACTAAGAAACTTGTGTTAGCCATATATCTTATATAAATATATAAAAACTTTATTCGAAGCTGAGAACATCGTACAGCGCAACCAAAAAATAGGTACAGTGGCGGTTGAAAAGTTATTTATCTATCTATATTCATTTTAATTGGAAGCGCTTTTGCTAAAAGCTTACAGCCTTATCATCACTTAGAACATTTCTTTTATTATTAGCAAAGAAATAGCTATTGATTACAAGCTTTCAGCTTCTCGAAACGATAGAGGGTTAATTTTTTAACTATTTGCTGAAAAATTTATTGGCTAAACATGATATTTTGTAGAATGTATATCATAGATAGCTTATAAAAATCAAAATGTGTCTTTTCGTATCCAAACGAATTCAGAACAAAAAGAAAAACAGTCAGAAAAATCTGTCAGAAAAATCAACACCAAAGTTCTATTATTACTTTTATCATTGAAATATCTTTTCGCTCTGTTTTTTCAATGATCAAATCACATGCAACTTGAAGGAAGATGCCTAAAGTAAGGTTTTGTGTCAATAAACAAAACATTTAAACAATTTCGAACAAATTTGCAATACTTCATTTTGTGATTTGATGAATTTTTCGCGCCGAATTTTATATTTCAAAATAACAGATCCATTTTGATGATGAGTTGCAAATAAAACAATCCAGGTGTGCAGCGAACGCGTGCAAAAACAATATAGGGCTCAAAGGGCAGATGATAACATTTTGAAAGCTGTATTTTGAAACACACTTTTGAAGAAAACTCTGTAATTCTTAAATAACAGAAATAATTTTGCGATTTATTAATAACATTCAAGTCTATCATGAGAGTGTGTGCTTGCAATGGCGTAACCGACGTAAATTGCAATTAGTTCAAAAACTTCTAGGTGCCCCAAAAGTTTTTGTTTGATTGTTTCTACAGTGTTGGGACTATGAGAATAATTATTTTAGAGATAACGGGGCCCTTACCTAACAAGTGCCTGAGGGCCCCGGTTGCCTCCGTTACGCCGCTGTGTGCATTCCCAATCTAATAATCATCTGCAAATTTCACAGTATGCTTCCAAAACCAGGCAGCTGTCTTTAAATGCCTTCATTCATTAGCCAAAAGGAACTCTATTAGCTGAATATGTACAATATGGTAACGAGAAGAAATTGTACACCATTCATAGCCAAAAGCCGAACTACATTTTCACATGAGATGGTTTGTGGTAAAAACTTTTTGGAGAAAATCGTCGCGTTCGAGGAATATTGACATTTTTCAAAAGAAAAGTATGGCAAGGTGTGACAGATTTCTTTAAATAGTTTTCTCATGTGTTTCCCTTATAACAACAAATGATTACCGCCACGTCACAATACCCATGATAAATCTATTCAAATAGCCAAAATTCATGGGAAGTTTTGAAACAAAATTAAAATCATCATAAATCCTAAATTGATAGAGGAAAAGTGGCTCTTCAAGAAAACCATAATTTATGAAGGTCTAGAACAATATGGCGGTAAGTAAGAATCTGTAGTTTTTCTCGTTTATAATTTCGCTATTTGATGACGTCACAACCTCAACAATAGTCGAAACACAGACAAAAACTATAATCCTGAAAAAATCAAGGTATCAAAAAATTCCAATGAAAAATAATAGCAAAGTACCCGAAGTTCCTTTTAAGCCATTAAATCAAACGGAAGATGCAATAACAATCCGTGGAATCGTTTTTAAAGATTTGACGCCTATGCTTGGCAATCATTACCCTGGGTGTACTCATATTTTGGAGAGTCTGGTACCCAGGGTAGGCAATCATAGAATTTTAACTATGGTAGAAACTACGCAATAAACCTTTGCATAACAAATACAGGAACAGAATTACGCCTATTGGAAGGCGCAAATGTTCGTGAAATAGTATGAAACTAGGAAGATAAAGCGCTCGCTTCGCTCGGGCTTTATAGTCAGGAGGGTGGAGGGGGGCATTGTCACCTGAGCTGGGACTTTTCCAGGTCAACTTTTCCTAGACCAACTGTTCACGTAGATCACGAATTTCGATGTTGGTCGACCGAATTGGGGGGCCTTTATCAGATAATTTGGGGTCGAAAGAGAAATTTTTGGTTTTCAAGAAAAAAGACTCTGAAATGATACTTGGTTGTCATACAGTATTCATTTCTTTTAATGATAAACACAGAAATGAGCATTCGGCGTGTATTTTTAAATAAGTACTCAGAAGGGCATTCTACCATTTTGGGGGGATGTACTCAAATGTTTTGAAAACTAAATTTCAACCCATATGAAAGCTCTAACAAACATGGGATCCAGAAAAGTGTCTTAAAGCCCAATAAATATCTATTTTCCTACTGTCAATGATCTAAAGATAGGTAAATGCAACCATATAACAAAACCAATCAAATCCAGGCCCATCACAGTAAGATTGGCAGAAAATTTCGTCAATTTACAAAAAAACAGACATAACGGCCATCTTCATCAGAAAAATCTGTCCCTCACAGATTTATGATTAATTGACATCCATTCCCTCCTCATCCGTGTCAATTTGCAGTTCTGCTACGTTGTCGGGATATGGCACAATCACCCATTCCTTTGTCCAGTCATCTTTCAAAACTTATTTACAACAGTGATTGTTTGATAATTCAATTTTCCTCAATTTTCCAATACCCCAATTCCTAGATTCCGCAGTTCCCGTATTTCGTAGTTCCTCAATTCCGTTGTTCTTCGATTCTGCTGTTCTTGGTTCCTGATTTCCTGTTCCCTATTATAGTAACAGCCAGGCCATTCAATAAAAGAAAAGTTTCCTAAATAAATTTGTCTTATTAGTGAAGTTTCTTCTTTTTAGTGATGGGAGAGTTGAGTTTGTTATAAAGATTGTGAAAGATTGTGAAAGATGGTAAAAGCGGCCTAGATTTGCGTTTGTTCAATTCGTAGACGTTTGAAATTTGTCAACCAATCAAGATTTGGTTTCTATTCTGTGTAAAGTCTGCTGAACATCCGCCTAATTATTAATTATAGAGGTAGGCAGTCCTTCTCATTTGCGTAAAACTAACACGCTATTTCCAGTTTCCAATTTCAATTTACAAAACTCAGATATAAATATTTTAGTAGATTTGATACAGATTTGGCATTAATAATTTATTCAGAGCTCAAGGAACAACACTAGGTCATTTAATCTGTAAATACACGGAAAATCGAGTGAACTAAAAGCTATTCAAGCTGCTCAATGAAAACTACAGGTACTATTCAATAAATTGGAGGCAATTCCTCTCAAAATCGCGAAAACAAGCAGAAAACTGCTGCTGGTTAAATCGAAAAATATTTACTGGTTTGACTGGCTTGACTGGTTTCTGGTATGTCTATGGCCTGTTAATCATCACGTGCAGGGCGTATTTTAATGTTGGAATTCGTTCAAACGACATGTCACGTGACATTATCAATTCCCGCTTAAAATCAGAGTTGGGGAAATTTCTTTTATTTTTTCCTTTCTCTCTATCAGGAGGGAGAATTTAAGAGCTATTCTGCGTAACTTTTTGCAAATTTTCTATAGAAACCTATAGAAACTTTCTGCAGATTTACCATGAAACAAGATGGTGTCGTGTTTTTACGCTGCTGTGACGTCATGACAACACGTGACATATGTGACATTTTGTAGAAATTTGTCAAATTTTCGGATGTACACAAAGCACTTGCTCGGATGGATCACTCAAATTTTTCGAATAAAAAATTTAGATGAACGTAGCTCGATCAAAAGACAATTGAGCAGTAAAGCTAAATGGTTTATTGATAAAATCATGAAACACACTAAACAGCTCTCGTCTGACACTCATCACCGTATGAAAAAGTCAGATATAACCGAAGATGAAACAAGAGCTTTACATCTTTATATCAAGCTGGGTTTTGAAATAAGCCAATCAGAAACATAGATTGGCATTGTGTTTATGTGAAGAACTCACTTCTCAATCCGTTGCTCAATGTTCCACCCCGATTTTACCAATCTTTATATAGCAACCTTGCAATGCATTAAAGAAAGTACAAAGACCAGCATGCTTTGCGCACAGTCAGCGACTTGCTCTGCACAGCTTCCTGAATAACTGACTGTACGAAATTCACAAAAACAAAAACAAACGATGGCAAAGGCTGCTGGTCTTTGTACTCCCTTTAACTCTCGAATTCGCTTATGAACAGAAATACTTACTCATTCCCTCTCTTGTGACAAATGACAGCATGGGAGTCAATTTCGAGCTTTTCGCTTTTCTAATCTTGCAGAGTTCTTGATCAAAGCAATGCACACCATAACAATTCCCATCAATCATAAAAGCAATTTCACATGACTCTTTTTCACAGCATCTGCAATGGGAAAGATGGAGAAGTACTTATTATTTATTTTATTTATTTAAATGCAAATGCACTACCTCCATATGAGGTATGGCAGCAATACAAAATAACGCAACACGAACAATAATTATTACTAAAACTAACAGTAACTAAATTACAAGAATCAAAGAAAACAAANATAATAATAATAAATGTTGGTAAAGGGGCTGGAAGGCCATGGCCTATAAAAACCCTTATTGTCTACGGCTACTAATCTAGGTTAAATTGAATACGAATTTTGAATCCCCATGTAAGCTGTCAAAAAGTTTTTCGAAATGTATCACATCCTTTGCTTCTACGATGCTAGCGGGCAAGCAGTTCCACTCTTTTATGATTCGCTGGGAATAAAAGTTCTTTCTGACATCCAGTCTGCATTTATTCAAGACTATTTTAAATTTATGACCCCTTGTCTTATTGTCGTTGAGCTTGAAGAACTTCGAGGGATCAGCGTCGATGAGGCCATGAAACAATTTGTAAGTTGTGATCATATCACCACGCTTTCTCCTATACTGAAGAGTCGGTAATTTTAAGGCTTGTAATCTTTCATTGTATGATAATTGGCTGATGCCTCGAACAAGCTTCGTTGCTCGTCTTTGAACGGCTTCTAGTTGTTTGACGTGTTTGACCATATACGGGTTCCATACAGGGACAGATGTTTCTAGCAAGGGTCTGACGAGACTCTTGTAAAGGCCAATAAACACATTTCTATCTAAATAAGTCATTGTTCTCTTGATTGACGCCAGCACTCCAGTGGCTTTTTTAGATATTTCTGCAATGTGTTTATCGAACTTTAGCTTGCTATCCATTACTACTCCAAGGTCTTTCATTTCTTCAACTTTCAATATGTTTGTTTCTGTATCGTTATGAGATGATAAGAAATAAGCTTCTGCACTGTCCTTTCTGTTGCCGAGTTGTAATTCTTTACAGCAACAGAGTGAAAAAATATGGTCTGGACTAACTTTACTGCTAAAAATAGCACACCTTTTTGCAAAGTTCATTTCTCTTTCCGAGCCGAGTCTAACAGAAAAATATCACATGGAAAACCAGATTCATAAAATACGTTCTTATTATCATTATTCTTATAGAAATAGTTGCATGGTATAGTTTCGATGTTATCGTTACTGTTATGTGAAGTTTTAGTAAATTTATACGTTAAATATAATCTACCAGTCCTGTAATGGGAAATGAAAATATTTGAATTTAAATTTAAATTGGTAAGGTGAAGTATGATTATAATTTTGAGATCCTATATTTTGAAATGCTGCAGAAACATACCTTGTCCCACTGCGCCTATTTGGAATGTCGCATGATACTTGAATTGTCAATTAACTGAAATGTCTTTTTGAATATGAACATAATGATTATCGTTGCAATTCTTGTCCTTCGTTTGTTGGTGAAGCTTCGATTTCCTGCCAATACTCCCATTTCTACTTGCTAAAGTTCTGGTCAAAAATTTGAACTTTCAAGATGAACATCTCGGCATTTAAGTCACCGATGTTGACAGGTAAGATATCAAAATTCAGGTTAACTATCAAATATTATGATGCATTATATTTTAGGCTGATTTAAGCAATTTATAACGCTGGATTCAAAGAAAATGTTGGCTTGACGCCCGGCATATATGATAATATATGTTAATACTTGAAAATCAACATTGCTGAAGGGCTACCCTCCTTAAACATGTGAAATAAATAAATAAATAAATAAATAAATACTAAACTGTACGAGTGGTTGCTGACAAATTCTTAGCCTGACTAGGAAGGATATGTGGTATGCAACTGAAACTGTGAACTCATTTGATTCAATCCTCTGGTGAATAACAGTTACATTTTTATTAGTTATACGATATCATTTCTGTTCTCTTGAGACGTCTGAAGTAAGTGAATCTGGTATGTTTGAAGTGAGTGAATAAGAAGGTGTAGCACTGTTATCAAATACATTCCTTATAAAAGGTATATAAACTCCAACTGCCGTTCATGCAGACATGGTTGTAACCTTAGGGAAATGATGTGCATGCCTTTGCCACAGTCAAAAGGTGGCAAGCTGAATTCAAGAGGAGAAGAGAGACTTGGGAACAAATATCGCAAGGGAACAAGCCCTTTAGCATATCATATGAAAATTCAACTGTTCAGCACTAGAAGATTGAATTATAAATGTGTGCGGAGTTTCGGTTATATAACACATCTCCTCCCAGACAGGCTCAGAACTTTTCAGCGACCCCTTGTATGTACAGGGTGACCGAAAAAAATGGTGCCCCATTTTGTGCGGCTGCTGTAGAGGAGGTGTAAGTTCTGTTGTCCTATTTTTGATACAGTTGTATTGGATATACCTCAACTTACGAGTTTGAGACCTGGTTCTAGCCAATCGGACATGTGTTTGCTGATTTAAGGCGTAAGAAAGTAAAAGAAAGCGAAAACTTCAAAAACAGCACTTCTTTGTTCTCTAAAAATACCAAAATCAAGTAAATACTGTTGAAGCCTATCCTATGAAACCATACCAAAAACGGGACAATAGAAATTACAGCTCCTCCACAGCAGCCGCACAAATGGGGCACAACTGTTTTGGGACAGCCTGTAATATTATCATTAAGGTTACGGTAAACGTTTGTAGCACAAGATTGGGTTTTCTCTCACCAAAAGCCAAACTATTAGCGGAATCTAGTTAAACTATACATCGTTCGATGCGTAAGAATGTAGGGATTCTAACCATTTCAAAATAATTGGCGAAGATTGTAAAATGATATTTTCCAGGCAACTTTATTGCTTAAGAGAGTATACCTCACTCAAAAGCTATTTTGTACCCTTGCGTCTAAACATAACAAAATCTAACTTCTATCGACAGGAAGTGCAGACTCTAAGCTACCAACGTGTGTCTCAGATTTTTTAAAGTCCTCCTTCCCTTGATAATACACGCTGTCATAAATTTGCAAATAACTTCTCTGCTCTCGTACAGTTGTATTTGGCTATAAAAGGCGGACCAGAGGAGATACCAAAATTCTTAGACACTTTGCTTGCCTGAAGCCTGCTCTGGTAGTGTGCAAAATGTGGAGCCATTCGATTGGTTCCTAGGGTACAAAATAGCTTTTTCGTACCTGTACCTAGTGGATTTGTAAGTCCTGAAAAAGGGAATTTTACTGATGACACTTCAAATGTAAACAGCAAGGTCACATAAGCCGCACTGTAATCCGGGTCAAGCAATTACCGCTTAAAAAGCAATCAATTCATTTAAACAAAGGAATCGATACATAAAATGTGGTTTCATGTTTGTTTTGTAACACACGACCGACTTAATAGGTAAAAAAGCTATGATTATAATTTAAACCACACAGAAAAACTTTGCGTGAGAAGTTGTAGCATCCTTCCTTCGATCAAGAATTCTACTTTTTCAACATTTATGTTTCTTCCAAAGATGGTATCTTTGTGTTTCTTAAAAGTTGGGTTTCTGACATTTGAAAAAATCTGAAAATTGGCTTTTTCGGCCTACAAACGTTTACCGTAACCTTAAGCAAACGAAAACTGCTCAGTGCTATTAGAAGGATCCTACCTTATCACTAAAAGCTTTACACTCGTTTACCTGACCCTAATAGCGAAAGGATTGTCTCAAATTAGCTTGGGTATGATTAATTACAGTCTTCAAATGTAGGTATCTACTTTAATATATTGCATACTGATATTGTGTAATGTCGTCAATTTTCATATTTTCCGAAACGAGTGGCTTGAGTGGTGCGGTAGTTAAAAAGCAGGGTAACGGCTAGATTTATGACCTGATCCATAGTTTTCTGTTTTCACTACAAACTTTATTGAATTGAATTACCTATTCACTCTGACTACGACTAGTAACCTTACGGTTCAAAAGCCTAGACAAATGGCCCCTACTTTTTAGGGTGACGATATTTCTCGATGACATGCTCAGATAAATGCTGTGAACAAGCAGAGGCTATTCTCCAGTATTTTTTCAAAGAGACTCAGAGCCGTGCTGAAGAAAAATAGTTTCCATTCGTGAGCATTTTTGCTTTGAATTTCAAGCAAGGTATTATCAATAAATCTATCTTAAAGTTGAATGATTTAAAGAGAGTATTTTTTCTCAAAATATCTTTAGGCGTCATTTTTAGGCCCAACTGATGTTTGGAAAACATTTTGCTTCGCAGTCCTTGCAACGGTTTCAAAATTCACAAAATTTATTCTCCTGGTTTTTTTAACAGTTTGTGCACGAGTCCTTGTTGAGCGGCGGTGGTTGGTTGTTGTTGTTGGTGTAGTGGTATAGCGAAGCAAAGGGCTCTTGTCGTAAGTTTTGGTAAAGGCTTCAGTGTAAAGGCTTCAGTAACTAGGCAGTGTAGAGTGCTAGCCGTAAGATTGTCTCGAAACAATGGTATCAAGCTTTCGTTCAATGTTGTAGAACAGCATCAATCGATGAATCATCTACTCTAAAAATTCTTAATAGCTATATAATTCTTAGTTCTTATTCATTTTTAATAGAAATCTCTCGTAACTACAGAAGGGAGTGGCCTATTTCAGTCAGGTGAATTTTAAAATCTAATTGAAGATGTTTGCTATCAAACAAGGTATTTGCCAGTATTATATTGACTATATCAATGGAACGGTAGCCGTTCAAAAGGGGATTGTTTTTTTTTTATTCACCCGGTTCTCTTGAAAATTCTTAATAGCAGGGGTTTCATAAGCTTTGAAAAAGGCAAGGTAGACTAAAAAGAAAATTGGCAGCCACGACCATCCCCAATCCAGGGATTGTGAGATGTAATAATTCCGCGAGATTACGAAATTTTTAACTTTACAACATACAAGACTAAAGCGGGCATTCCATTCAGGCCCTTGGCCGTAATCCAAACGAAGCTTCATGGTATATGAACCTTTCGCAATCAAATGAAAAATTGCAATACTGTCCACTTTATTCATCGATGATGTCATGGTGATTTAGTGGTTGAATATGCTACTGATGAAGATCTTTCCTTAGGCATTTCTAGCTATGAAAAGGGCGTTGGTAGCATTTATTGCCAAAGTAGAGGGCGTGGTCGAGAAACAGACCCCCTCAGAGTTTTCCACTGCTCTCTAGCCCCCTCAATCCAAAATATGCTTCGCGGTCCCTGTCCCAATCCACTCCCTGGTAACGCTGCTGTTTACCATTGGCTTATTCTAACGCAGATACCAACACTTTGATGTGTATACTGAGTGAGGAAAAAAACCTAAAATGTTTGCAAGTCTGCAGTTTGCTAGCTCTTCATGAGATTCCTTAAAACTGATAATCGTTGTGCAAGTAGCATGTCAACGTAGATAATAAAACTCAGTTGATTAAAATCAGTGCCATCTTTCCCAAGCTACAAGCAATTTTATGAAAACGCTTCATCACAGAATCCTTCAAAACAGGCCTAAATCCTTGATCAAATTTGCTAAAAATGCACCCTGGTAATACTAAAACCTAAAAACTAACTGAAAAACAGCTGAAGAAACGTCCGGGACGACTGCACTTTAGTGGAACAACTTTATGTCATATCTCTAGGAACGTATTGACCAAATACCCTTACTAATCCTAACTAAACCTTAACTAACCCTAACTAAACCCTATCTTACCCTAACTAACCCGAACACCCTAACTAGCCCTAACTTACCCTAACTTACTTACCCTAACTAACCCTAAAAACTCCCTTTCCAAAGCCTATCCCTGACCCTAACCCTTACCCCATGGCACATAACTTGCCGATATTGAAAGTTGGTCCGCTAAAGTGCAGACTAGCCAAAAGTCCTAAGTGTATAGCATAGGGTTCAAATCTTTAAGAAGGTGTGTGTAAAATTCTATAACAATTTTCTTTTAATTAAATGGCTTGAAAGGAACTTAGGGTACTGTGCCACAGAATAATGTGACTGTGCTGTAAATCTGCTGTGGAAATTTTTGATATCTTGATTATTTTCAAAAAAGCGGAATTTAAAATATTGGGGACTGTGATGTCATCAAATTTATAAATCCTAAACCAGAAGAGCGACAGATTTCTGCTTGCTACCATATTGTCAGTAGCGTAGCCAGGGGGGGCAAGGGGGCGGTCGCCCCCCCAATGGTCAAAACGTTGGGTTTTATATAGGGTTTTATAGGGTTTTATAGAGTTTTATAGGCCATTGGCCTTCTATTCCCTTATCACGTTATATTATTATTATTATTGGAGTTAAGCGTGTGTCAGATGTGTATAGGTCAACAAGGATCGCATTTCTCATTAAGATGTTGAATCACCCACAGTTACAGTTCAAGAACATTGCACGTCAATCTCTTAATTTAGACATGGAGAAACGGAAAGTTGTCGCAACTGATAATGATATGAATTTTCTTGGGTTTAAGATTAGCGAAGACGGTTATCTAAACAGTCGTACCAATTTTGGATGTCAATCTGATTGGCCAGATCTTCTGAGATATGCCAGAAAGCTGGATGTTTCCATTGAGTTTAGGCAAGAAAAGGCTGGAGTGATCATAAATGGTGAATTTTTTGATGAAGGTGCCCCACTCCAAAAGTTGCTGTTCAAGCAGACAATTAATCGAGATTTGCAAAAAGCAGAGCGATTGTCAATTCAAGGCCCCTTTCTCTGTATGACTGATGTTCAGTTGAAATCCTCCCATTCAATTTTTTACAACTGGAAAGTAAGTGATCTTCTCGTGAAGTTTACAATAAAAGCACGTTTGAGTCTACTTCCAACAAACTTCACAAAGCATATATGGAATCGTGATAATGACCCTTCTTGCCCCTTTTGCCATCAGCATACGGAAAGTATCGCACATCTGATGAATGGCTGCAGAGAGTTTCATAACTTTTATAACAGACGTCACAATCGAATTGCTGACAAAATATTTGAGGTGATCTCGGGAAATTTGAATGATTTCCAGTTTCATGCAAACAAGCTTGCAGAATCAATAATAACAGACTGTGGTGATGAACTACAGCGTATTACGCATCGTAAACCCGATATTCTTGTCATTGACAATCAATCACGTAAATGCATTATTCTAGAGGTGACTGTCTGCTACGATCTGTATTTTGAGCAAGCGTTGAACACCAAACAGGAACGGTATCAGCCGCTGTGCAGTCTGCTACAGTCGTTAGGTTGGGATGTGGATCTGAAAGTGCTTTGCTTTGGCTCACTTGGTTGTATCAAAAAGGATGTTTGGACTGTTCTGAGATCACTGACAGTAGATCGATTAATTATAAAGAACACACTACAGTGGTGCTCAGTATCGAATTTGATAATGGCCAATTATATATGGAGACACAGGGTGAAGAAGTTATTCGGGTGAATGTTTTTTCGGTCTATATATCACATGTTCAAGCTGAATATCTTCTTAATCGTGTGTCTTACATCATATGAACTGATTATGTATGTAGGGAATAACATATGCCTAGTAGACATAATTATTATGNGGCTAACATAACTTTGATACTTGTCTATGTTTCAAAGCAGTTAACTTGAATATTGTTAACGGAGCTTCATGAGCTTGTGAATGATGCATGAAATCCCAGACTCACTTGCTTTAAACCAGAGTCCAGAAAAAAGGTTAGACCCTCCCCCGGATGCCAATTTTGTTAGTTAAACCTTCCACATTTCATCAAGTCAAAATGACCAGATTTTTCGAACTTCTTGCGTTGTTTATAACCCTAAAATTTACAGACCAGTTGCTGTTGCAAAAATATCCCAAAATATTCCTAGGTCTCTCGTAAAAATTGCTAAACCTTCCTCAAATATGACATTATTAAGAAAACCTTCCTCCGGCTCACAGCCGTGGAGCCGTGACTTTTTCTGGACTCTGCCTGTAATTAAACGTTCCAAGAGAGCAGAAATCATTTAGCATATCCAATAAAAATGCAATTGTCATACACCAGAGGATTAAAATAAATGTGTACGGAGTTTCAGTTGTATCCAACATCTCCTTCTCAGTCAGGCTCGGGACTTTTCAGTCATCCCTCGTATTTCGCTATACATTTCTAAATAAAAGCACAAGATCAACCAATGGTCCTCCTTTTGCTACGCTAAAGCACTTGTGCTGAAGTATAATACATTCAGTTCAGTTCAGAGTTCTGGTTTAACTGGTTTAAGACTTACTGCAATTTCGTATTTTCCAGACAAACGTCTCAACCCTCAAATCAACAATATTGACAAGTGAGGCATCGAAGTTGAAGCTAGGGATCGAAGAATATGATCTACCGGGTGAATCCGAAAAATGTTCAGACGTTTGAAAGCCTGTACTTTTCAAACTATTTCTTTGATTTCTATTAACTGATAATGTTTGTGTAGCTAACATGTTAAATTAGATATAAAAATTTAGTTCCTCAAAATCGGTAGCATCATTCTCGAGTTACAAGAGCTTTTACATAAATGTTTCATCTCAAAATAATTCTTCCTCAAATTTGCTAACAGTTTAGCCCCACAGCTATCGTAATCAAACTCTGTCAGTGTATCATTTCGCTGAAACAACTTACTCGGTAAAGATTTAAACACTGAAGACTGTCATTCGGCCTTTTTTCGTTTATTTTTTTCTATAATCATGAGATCGGAATGTTTGCAAATTTGATCAAGGACTTTAGGACCTTTAGGACTTTTAGGACTGTCTAGAAGAATTTTGAGATCAAACAACTTCATAAAATCGCGTTTAACTTGGAAAAATTAAGACCAATTTTGAGAAACAAAATTTTTGTATCCAAGATGACAAGCTAGCTACACAAATATCATCAGCTGACAGGAATTTTAAAGAATAGCTTTAAGGCTATAGACTTTTAAACGTCTAAACATTTTCTGACTCACCTGTTGCTAAAATTCACATCGACGCAGGCTTTATCTAAAAAGCTAGATGCGATCAAATCGGATACAATCTTTTGGGATACCCCATTGAATCTAGAAATGTCCTGTGAACAGAAAATCATCTCTTTATATAACAAACCATGGGTGCTGTATCCTTTGAAAATAAAACGTGCTAAAAAGGTTTCTGGTGTTCGTGACTAAGGAGACTATCAATCTCTACCAAAAATAAAAGATAATCTTTTTTAGAGTATTACGCCTTTATAAGTGTTAGAATTTGTTCCTTAAAACATACTTATTTTCTTTTCGAGTTCTAGCAGACACATATTCAGAATTTAACTACAATCGTGGCCAAAAGTTATTGGACGATTGATCAAAACCTAGGTTTCTCAAAGATAAAGACCCCTTTCCCCCCGAGTCAATGTTGTTGGAGACAGATTGACACAGTAAAATAAGTTCAAGAAAGTTTGTTGATGGAAAAATACAACATTGACTTCGGGGGGAGGGGTTTCGAAACCAAGAGCGGGCTAGAACTCTAAAGAGTTAGCATTTTAGGCCTTCTTTGACGGTTGTCCAGTAACCTTTTGGCCACGATTGTAGTTGCTCTGTCATCAGCTTTTCAATTATTTCCATCTTATATTAGATCAATTTCGCAAATTAATAACCATGGTATTTCTAGAGTCATAAAACAAGCAATCTATTAGAATTTCACTTCCACAATATACCTTCGATTATTCGATTTTTGATGGTTCCACTTTGAAAATTTAACTTCTGCTGCATACAGAAAAAAATATTTATCCTGAGACACAAGAAATATTCTGAGGGTGCACAATAGGATCCCTTCGTCCCGCCGTCCCGTGCCTTATTTTCATCATATCCCGTATGCCATTAAGTCAAATACTCTAATCCCGATCCTGCTGCCCTTTGGCTATCCCGTATCCCGCTAGTCAGGAATCGTACATCACAATCTTCATGTTTACTACCTGTGCCCTCGTGAACATTTCAAAACAAAGTTTTTGAAACATTTCCAATGTTTAGACATTACTCAAGTACATTCCGAGTAATATGATACAGGAAACAAGTGAACATAAAGTAGAAATATGCTAAGGACCTCTATTATTAAAATAAATAGTTTCCCAGTACTGGAGTTTCTTAATTTTTTGGCGATCTGAGAAATTAGTTTCTTATAAGCAGTTTCTTATAAAAAAATACGCGTACACTCTTTTCTCTTTCCTTTCTTTTCCGTTTCCTTTCTTTGCCTATTCATTGCTCCTTTGCTGCTACCTTTCCTTCCGTTTCAACCATTTTACCATTTTAGAGTTTTACCTTTTTGATTAATGACTTCCAAAGCTCTTTATCAATAGTTCATGATAAAAAATGGATGAACATTTACCTTGCTTCTTCTTCTACTTTAATCGATTGTATTGTTCCGCAGTTATGAGTGATTTTATAAAATTTTCAGTGTCAGAATCCTTCGAAACAGACCTAAAATCCTCGATCAAATTTTTATTCATAAGCAAAAACAATGTAGAAAAAGGCTGGATATACCTTTCAGCATTTAGTACTATACCAAGTCCACCCCACTTTTTAGGGCTGGCAACGCCCCTTGCACAGTAGCTTCCATCTCTCTCTGCTCTCAGCCATTTTCATTGCTTGCTGATAGCTCATTCCTGTCCATTCTTTGATATTGCTAAAGAAGTTTATTCTGGGTCCACCTCTCTTTCTCTTTTACCATTCATGAAGCCCTCTAGCACTTAGCACCCCTAACCCTAATCCATATTTAGTTGTAGGTTTTTTTTACAGCATTATTTACACACCGTCAACAAAATGATCCAGAACTTGTACAGCCTAAAACTAAACCTGACTTCTCTAGAAAATGTTTCAATTCTGCTCACCAAATAATAAAGACAGCCTCGAGCGTTACGGAAGCGAATAGCAAAATGCTTCCTCCAGTGTGAGCTTGTAATGCATACAACTAAGCTTGAATTTACTAGAAGCGTTATAATTGCTGATGACCAATAAGAGCCACGTCTGCACAATTAAGGCTTGATAAGGCTTGAGCGTCACGGAAGCGTCAAGAAAATGCTTATTGATGAAAAATGAAGATTGTTATTCAAGGTATTTGGGCCAAGATGGCACTTTTCCTAAAATAACTTCAATAAACGAAATAAAGCTTAACCTAAAATAAGTCATTTAAAATCCTGAAACTAATCATGTTTCCAATAAAGTAACATTAAAGACCCATTGTTAACCGTGACCCTTTGCAGGCCCAAAATCTGCTTTCGTATGATACGAAAGTCAGTTCTGGCCTAAGTTTTATATTTGTTTTGCTTTTCATTCGGCGTGCAAAGGATCATGGTTAGCAATGGGTCTCTAATACATGAAATACGAATGACAGTAACCCTGACCAAAACTGCACGCAAGCTATAAATAAACACATCTTGCACAGAAGGAACAATAACAGCTGAAAGGGAAAAGGGCCTATAAGTTCTAATCACTGGTTTTTTTTCGTTAAGATTCCCAATTTGTTGCTTCATAAAGAGAAGCATATAAAGAAATAAGTTCCACGAAAGTGGAGATTCTAATAGCTCTGAATGCAATTTATATGTACTAAAATAGTGCCAAGCTGAACATGAATTATTTTAACTTACTTTGTTTGCTACTCAGCTTAATTATATATCTTAATTCATATGTTCTGATGCTCGTGGAAAATTCTTGAAACGTAGTTGAGTTACTAGCTCCCAGAGGCCCAGTTTTCCACAAAGCTGAAGCCACAAGAGGCAAAACATTAACTAGTCTTCAACAAGAGGCAAAACATTAGCAAGTACCAAAGAACATTCCCATTTCACGGATCAAGATACTTCATAAAAAAAGAGAAAGATTGTTTCAACCACTTTCTAGGGCGATATCATTCTAACATTGTTCTCAAGTCCATGATGTTATAGCTAGTCTTCAACAAGAGGCAAAACATTAGCAAGTACCAAAGAACATTCCCATTTCACGGATCAAGATACTTCATAAAAAAAGAGAAAGATTGTTTCAACCACTTTCTAGGGCGATATCATTCTAACATTGTTCTCAAGTCCATGATGTTATAGCTAGTCTTTAGCAAGAGGCCAAACATTGGCAAGTACGAGTACCAAACAACACTTCATCTCATTGATCAAATAGTTCATTAAAAGAAAAAGATTCTCTCAACCATTTTTAAGAGAGATGTCCTTTGCTAATATTGTTTAAGCCCATTATGTTTGGTTAGTCTTTAGCGAGAGGCAAAACATTAGCAATTGCAACCAACACTTTCCTTTCACCAAATCAAGATATTTGATCAAAAAGGGAAAGATTGTTTGAACCATTTTCTAGGGCGATATTCTTAGCTAACATTATTGTTCATTATTCTGCTAGTCTTTACCAAGAGGCAAACATAAATAAGGGCCAAAAACATTCATTTTGTCGATTCAAGAAACTTCTTTAAAAAGAAAGATTGTTTCAACCATTTTATAGGGCGATATCCCTTGCTAATATTGTTCAAGTCCATGATGTCTAGCTAGTCAAAACATTAGACAACACATTAGCAAGTGCAAACAACACTTTCACTTCGTCAATCAAGATACTTTATTAAAAAGAGAAAGATTGTTTCAACCATTTTATAGGGCGATATCCCTTGCTAATATTGTTCAAGTCCATGATGTCTAGCTAGTCAAAACATTAGACAACACATTAGCAAGTGCAAACAACACTTTCACTTCGTCAATCAAGATACTTTATTAAAAAGAGAAAGATTGTTTCAACCATTTTATAGGGCGATATCCCTTGCTAATATTGTTCAAGTCCATGATGTCTAGCTAGTCAAAACATTAGACAACACATTAGCAAGTGCAAACAACACTTTCACTTCGTCAATCAAGATACTTTATTAAAAAGAGAAAGATTGTTTCAACCATTTTATAGGGCGATATCCCTTGCTAATATTGTTCAAGTCCATGATGTCTAGCTAGTCAAAACATTAGACAACACATTAGCAAGTGCAAACAACACTTTCACTTCGTCAATCAAGATACTTTATTAAAAAGAGAAAGATTGTTTCAACCATTTTATAGGGCGATATCCCTTGCTAATATTGTTCAAGTCCATGATGTCTANTATTGTTCAAGTGCATGATGTCTAGCTAGTCAAAACATTAGGCAACACATTAGCAAGTGCTAACAACACTGTCACTTCGTCAATCAAGATACTTTATTAAAAAGAGAAAGATTGCTTCAACCATTTTATAGGGCGATATCCCTTGCTAATATTGTTCAAGTGCATGATGTCTAGCTAGTCAAAACATTAGGCAACACATTAGCAAGTGCAAACAACACTGTCACTTCGTCAATCAAGATACTTTATTAAAAAGAGAAAGATTGCTTCAACCATTTTCAAGGGACATATTCTTATCTAAAATTATTCATGTCCACGATATTCTGCTAATCTTTACCAAGAGGTAAAACATAAACAGGGCCAAACACAGGCGCGGATCCAAAGAGGGTGCCGCGGTCCATGCCCCCCCCCCCCAAAGGCCAAGAGTTCTCTTCAACACCATATGCCTTTTTGATGAATAAACGGACCAAACGTAACCATGACACAACTACAAGTCTAAAAAGCTTACAAACTAATGAAAAATTGACCAAAAAGTCTGAAAGAGATGCGAAGCGGAACGAAAATCTCAATGCGTATAGATCGAGATCGAAAATCACGTACTTCAATCACTTTATCATCAGAGTATCATAGTGATAACGAACTTAGCTCTTGCCTCTTGAAGATAATTTTTAACAGATTTCGCTCTGTTAATAATGGTAAAAGCGCGTGTCTTCTGTTGTGACAGTTATAAAGTGTCGGTCAAAATATTTCAACCAAAACGAACACAGTTTAGAATACAAGTGACACTTGTAAAAAGTAAGTACTGAGTTATGAGAGCTTTAATGAATTAATGGGTGACTTCAGTTTGGGAACCAGGTAACTTACTGTTAGAAATTTTATATAATTTTCAAATGCCTTTGGATACAAGGTATTCCAAAAATTGTTTCTACATTGTGATTAAATATTGAAAAAAATAATAATGAACGGGCTTCAAACCTTTCCCTAAGAACCTTAAATTTATTTTAGACACTACAATCTTGCAAATCCGCTAAATATTCACGGAGTTATGAGTTTTTGAAGTTCAAGTTTTTACGAAAGCTGTAGCTAGAGGCTTCTCGATAGCATTGATAGTGAAAGTATAGTATGGGGCAATTATTTGTTTCGTTTCTAGTTTATTTCAGCGCAAACCAAATGGGATTTGGAAAGGATTATTGATAGCGTAACGTTTTCTAAAATCAATGCTTTGAGGAATTCTGTTGAGCAAAATTTAAAAATGACTCAGTCTCTCGTCAGTTCAGTTTTGATTCGATGTTTTTGGATACTTTCATTTCGAATATTGACAATTGTTACAGGAAAATTACTTTCGAAGTCCTATTTGGTTCGCTCTGGTAAGACATTGGATAACCTTCTTCCACCTCCACTGTGGAGATTTTTGCATATAAAATCATTCAAGGGAATCTGGTTTCAGCTGTCGCACACACTTGATCTTTAAAAGCTCGTAGGTCTTAGGGACAGGCTTATATCACCAAGGAGCAAATTCATTTTATCGTTATTGTTCAATTTTTAACCAAACGTGGAACACTCTGTGTATAACTCGTTTTTGTGGCAAATGTTTTACTTCTAAGTTGGTGAAGCTTTATGCTTGTGATAATTATTTTATGGTCCTCATTTTCTTAACTGATTGCCCTTTAGATTTGCACTAAAAATGCAAGTTTGTATTTCAGGAAAGTAAGTATTAAATGATGAGCAAAATGTACTAAAACAAATCAACAAGGGCGTTGCCCACGTTTTCCGAGGGTTTAAAGGGCGTGGTCACACAAAATTTCCTGGGGCTCCGCCCCCAGACCCCCATTTTTCTTCAAATGGCCCTCCCCAAACTCTAATGCTGGATCCGCCCCTGGCCAAACACATTCATTTTATCCATTCAAGAAACTTATTTAAAAAGAAAGATTGTCTCAACCATTTTCTAGGGCGATATCCCTTGCTAATATTGTTCAAGTCCATGATGTTTAGCTCGTCTTCACCAAGAGGCAAAACATTAGCAATTGCAAACAACACTTTCATTTTATCAATTCAAGAAACTTCTTTGAAAAGAAAGATTATTTGAACATTCTTACGGAGCAATATCCTTTGCTAATATTGTTTTTTAAGTTCATGATGTTTAGCAATAGCCTTTAGCAAGAGGCAAACATTAGCAAGTGCAAACAACACTTCATCGATCAAGATCATTCATTTACGAGAGAAGAATCGTTTCAAAATTCCTGCAACTTCCCCTTTCCTAATTTTGTAAGTCGGTAAGTTTCCAACCAATTTTCGTCAAAATTCTAAAAAAATCTAACTTGAGAAATGCTAAATTAAGATTACTGCCGTTGTTCATTGCTGCAAATATCTTCTATCTCCTATCAAAGACTACACAACTCCTTAGAGAGCAAACATTACACAACTCCAGAGAGACTCCTCTGTTTATCAAAATAATCTTGATCCTTAAACTAAGTGAAAACTAATGTTGAAATTAAAGACTTGCTCAAAGTAAGAAAATATGGATGTCTTCCACTACTGCATAAGAAGTATCAATGTTCGCTGAAATGCATGCTTACGAATTTTTGACCAATTTTAAATTAATCAAAAGTTATTTAAAGTGAAAAGGCTAACTTAGAAGTGAAAATTCATTTCAATAAAATTGTTTCTACCTTGCTAGAGTTACAGGCAATCTTGCTGTTTTGACACTACTTCTGATAGATAAAATCTTAATAAATACTTCAAACGGGACTATAAATTACGATCGAATTTCATATTGTTATAGTTCAGCCTTATTTCTCAGTAACAATATAAAAGTTTGATCTTCACTTGCTAAACGTTTCTATATTTTTTTTGTATTCCATTAAAAATTTTAAATACATATTCCGGATTAACACTATTTGCAATATACATTACAATACTACGATGACGATACCGCAGGGAGCAAAAGACTATGCCTACCCCATGGCCATTACATGAAAGACATAAAAAAGGAAGAGAAAAAAATAAAATGAACTAAAATAAAGATGAAATAAACTATATACAAATAAAATACGCGTAATTACTACAAATGATGTAATACCTGAGTCTGTTTCACATTAGATGTCAGGTCAAATTAGTGATGATGAAAATTTTACTGGGGGAAAACCCATCTATTAGTTTTATATTGGTTATTTCGCCTTCCATCTAATATGCAATAGAGTTTACAAACGTTTGTATATGATTATATAAGAACAACCTTGATGTGTGAGAAACATCATGCTGAGATTTGCGAAGAGAACAAGGACAACCCATGAAACAGCCCAGGGCAAGATTCGATCAAAGAAAATAGGAGGTGTTGATTAAATTTTCTTCTAAAACTGATTGTTTATCTGTGCATGAAATTCGGAGAACTGATAAGATAGTGATTGCGTAATAGAAATACAGAGAAAGTAAAAAAGAATCAGTGTTTGCCATTGCCAAATTGTACCATCAAGACTTTTCCACCAATCTCATTAAAGGCTCTTGTTCAACCAGCAACCTTTGCGAGTAGATTTCTATTGAGGCAGCCATTTTTGTAGACTACAAAAATGCTCGTTTTCATAAAACAGAGCAGGCAAAGGACCATGGCTAGATAAGAGCCTTTAATAGTAGAAATACTAACTTAAAATAGAATATTTTTTCACTAAAAATCAGTCATACCATTTTAAAGTTATGGTCAATTTTGCTTGGAAGCTGTTTCTTAAAATAGTCGGTAAAGGAATAGAGAAGATCTAATTTCGTCCAGTTTTCAATTTTAGAATCATGAAAATGCATCGTTTACTCTCAAAGGAACTTAGATACATCAGGCATATATTTCAACCTGAAAGGGACCCATATTTGGCATTCGTTTTTTCTTCCTAGATGCGCTCTCTGTGTTTCTTTTGGAAACTTGATGTAGAGGGATTTAGACGACAAAAAATACTAGAATATATTTGAACACACTGAGGCCTTTTGAACTTGTGTCCTCATCAGAGTAAGATTTCGATTCGATTTTTTGTTTGTTTTTGTTTTGGGAAGGAAGCCTTGACACGATATAATGGAAATTTCTAGTCCTTTATCAAACATTTTCAAACAAAGTTTCGAAGCAACACGCCTAAAACTATAGGACGGTAAGACTGATTTTAGTGGAATAAATTTTCGCATTTATGCTAGCACATTTTCAATAAAAAGATGAGAAGTTATGATAATAAATTCGGGCAAATGCTGACACTCCAATCTGATTAATCCGGCATAACTACCGGGGAAGTCAGAAAGATATTTAGACATTTGAGAGCTTGTAGGCTTAAATTAGCTGTAAATTAGAGCTATAATTAATTCTCACCTACTGTAAAAATAAATTAATGATGATGATGATCAATCTGATTCCTATAAACTGATAATACCGGTGTAGCTAACATATCAACTTAGATCAGAAAATTCAGTTTGTCAAAACCCCTTTTATCGTTCTCAATTTACAAGTGATTTTATAAAAAACGTTTCATCTCAAACTCCTTCAAAACAGACCTAAAATCCTTGATAAAATTTGCTGGTAATCTAGCCCCACAGCATCATAATCAAACTCTTATTATATCTTTATCTTATTGCTCAAACATTCAATAGCTATATAAAGAGGCTGTTGTATAATCGCGAGGGGCAAATCACTGATTTTTTCGTACACCTTCATTGAAATCACACAAAAAATCACACAAAAATCACACAAAAACTCACAAAAAAATCACAAAATCACAAAAATATCACAAAAATATCACAGAATCACAAAAAAATCACAAAAAATCACACACAAAATCACACACAAAATCACAAAATCACACAAAAAATCACAGAAAAAAATCACGTGATTTTAAAATCACAAAAATCACGTACACTATTTTGAGAAGTGATTTGCCCCTCGTATAATCGTATACACTTGGGACTCTCATTCAGCCTTTTTCGTTTATTTTCTATTTTCATGAGCCTGGATTTCTAGCAAATTTGATCAAGAATTTTAGGCCTGTTTTGAAGACTTTGAGATGAAATGTTTTTACAAAATCGCTTGTAATTTGAGAACTATACAATCGATTTTGACAAACTAAATTTTCTTATCTAGGTTGATATGCTACCTACATAGCTATAATCAGTTTATAGGGACCTGATAAATGGTTCGAGAGCTACAGGCTTTCATACGTCTAAACAATTTTCTGATTAACCGGGTAGAAATTGGGGGAAGCCTGTGCCTAATTTCGAGTAGTCTTGCCCACTAATAGTGGTCTTGGAAAATAATAGAAGTTGTGCTGTACAAATGATATCGCGAATAATGATATCATACCCAAACCAAATAATGAAAATTTGGTAAGACAAAATGCCATTCTTTCCAACTTGCGACATATTTCAAAATTCAAACTCTCACCAGTTGTCACCAACCTCTTCCCTTCACATTTACTGACAATATCGGATATCTATACGAGGAAAGCATTCTCGAGAGTCAATCTGACATTACACTCTTTTTCCTCAGCTCTGAAATAGGCAGGGCTAGTATATTCTAAGACAACGTGAAGGGCACACTGAAGAAAAATTTTCTGGCGTAGCATCCCCGGATCCCGCTGCGTGATTTTCTTCGCTTCGCCCACTATCTATCTAGTTCAATGTCAAAGCTTGTGGTCTTGGGAAAGTAAAACAACAATAAACTTTAGTCTCGATATAGAGCACAGAAATATAAGCAGTTCCTTTTCCCAAAATAATCGTGTTCCAGAGCACGAGCTAAAATCAACAAAAAACAGAACACAAACAATGACTTCTAACGTTCTAAGCGGTTCTAATTAAGCCTGGGCTTTCGACATTCGTGTTTTATTTTTACAGCAGGAGGGCACTAAAAATAGCTCAGGATAACGCTATTTTCAGATCACAACAAAGGAGATTTAGAGAACTATTGTTCATGTATTGTTGTTTATATCGTTTTTAACGAGTGCTTCAGATAAAAATAACTCGAAAAAGGGTTCTAATTACGGATTAGTTCTAATTATGGAACCTAAACATGAAGTATTCCGGACCTGACAAACAAAAGTTGAATCTTATCGCTATAAAGATCAGAGAATGCAAATAATAGTAGAAATACTAACTTAAAACTGAATATTTTTTCACTAAAAATCAGTCATACCATTTTAAAGTTATGGTCAATTTTGCTTGGAAGCTGTTTCTTAAAATAGTCGGTAAAGGAATAGAGAAGATCTAATTTCGTCCAGTTTTCAATTTTAGAATCATGAAAATGCATCGTTTACTCTCAAAGGAACTTAGATACATCAGGCATATATTTCAACCTGAAAGGGGGACCCATATTTGGCATTCGTTTTTTCTTCCTGGTTTTTTCTTCTCTGTGTTTCTTTTGGAAACTTGATGTAGAGAGATTTAGACGACAAAAAATACTAGAATATATTTGAACACACTGAGGCCTTTTGGACTTGTGTCCTCATCAGAGTAAGATTTCGATTCGATTTTTTGTATGTTTTTGTTTTGGGAAGGAAGCTTTGACACGATATAATGGAAATTTCTAGTCCTTTATCAAACATTTTCAAACAAAGTTTCGAAGCAACACGCCTAGAACTATAGGACGGTAAGACTGATTTTAGTGGAATAAATTTTCGCATTTATGCTGGCATTTTCAATAAAAAGGTGAGAAGTTATGATAATAAATTCGGGCAAATGCAGACACTCCAATCTGATTAATCCGGCATAACTACCGGGGAAGTCAGAAAGATATCTAGACATTTGAGAGCTTGTAGGCTTAAATTAGCTGTAAATTAGAGCTATAATTAATTCTCACCTACTGTAAAAATAAATTAATGATGATGATGATCAATCTGATTCCTATAAACTGATAATGCCGGTGTAGCTAACATATCAACTTAGATCAGAAAATTTAATTTGTCGAAATCCGTCTTATCGTTCCCAAATTACAAGTGATTTTACAAAAAACGTTTCATCTCAAACTCCTTCAAAACAGACCTAAAATCCTTGATAAAATTTGCTGGTTATCTAGCCCCACATCTATCATAATCAAACTCTATCTGCCTATCTTACTGCTCAAACATTCAATAGGTATATAAAGAGGCTGCTGTTAAATCACATACATTTGGGACTGTCATTAAGCCTCTTTTCGCCCATTTACTATTTTCATGAGCCTGGATTTCTAGCAAATTTGATCAAGCATTTTAGGCCGCCTGTTTTGAAGGGCTTTGAGATGAAACGTTTTTATAAAATCGCTTGTAATTTGAGAACTATACGATCGATTTTGACAAACTAAATTTTCTTATCTAGGTTGATATAGTACCTACATAACTATTATCAGTTTATAGGAATCTGATAAATGGTTCGAGAGGTACAGGTTTTCATACGTCTAAACATTTTTCTGATTAACCGGGTAGAAATTGGGGGAAGCCCTGTGCCTAATTCCGAGTAGTCTTGCCCACTAATAGTGGTCTTGGAAAATAATAGAAGTTGTCCTGTACAAATGATATCGCAAATAATGATATCATAACCAAACCAAATAATGAAAATTTGGTAAGACAAAATACCATCTTTCCAACTTGCGACATAATTCAAAATTCAAACTCTCACCAGTTGTCACCAACCTCTTCCCTTCACATTTACTGACAATATCGGATATCTATACGAGGAAAGCATTCTCGAGAGTCAATCTGACATTACACTCTTTTTCCTCAGCTCTGAAATAGGCAGCTTGGTACCAGTGGATCTCGTTAGAGTTTTAGTATATTATAAGACAACGTGAAGGGCATGCTGAAGAAAAATTCTCTGGCGTAGCATCCCCGGATCCCGCTGCGTGATTTTCTTCGCTTCGCCCACTATCTATCTATAGTTCAATGTCAAAGTTTGTGGTCTTGGGAAAGTAAAACAACAATAAACTTTAATCTCGATATAGAGCACAGAAATATAAGCAGTTCCTTTTCCCAAAATAATCGTGTTCCAGAGCACGAGCTAAAATCAACAAAAAACAGAACACAAATAATGACTTCTAACGTTCTAAGCGGTTCTAATTAAGCCTGGGCTTTCGACATTCGTGTTTTATTTTTACAGCAGGGGGGCACTAAAAATAGCTCAGGATAACGCTATTTTCAGATCACAACAAAGGAGATTTAGAGAACTATTGTTCATGTATTGTTGTTTATATTGTTTTTAACGAGTGCTTCAGATAAAAATAACTCGAAAAAGGGTTCTAATTACGGATTAGTTCTAATTATGGAACCTAAACATGAAGTATTCCGGACCTGACAAACAAAAGGTGAATCTTATCGCTATAAAGATCAGAGAATGCAAAATATGAAGACAGCTTTCAAGGCCAGCACTATGGCTGAGTATAGCCTTTCCTTCGACATCATTCACAGTATTGGCTGTTAATAACTGACGACGTAGCGTGAGACTTCGAACCAGTCGTGAAAGAAATTAAAGAGAGATGATATCAACCAAGATGATATCAACCAAGATGGCAAATGGTATTGAGGGGTATCGTCTAGAAATACATTCGTTATCGAGTAATCGACCTTTAGAATAGGTAGAAGTTCTACAAATTGGGATAGGCCTTGGAAAATATTGTAACGGTTGGCAAGTTAAATTGGCTTAGGCTGGGCTAGTGCAGAATGTCGGTTGTGCTGCTAGAGGAGGTGAGTTTGATTGAAAATTGGCTGTTATTGTGCAACTTTACAGAACGTGTGAGGTAGTTTCTGGGAGCTCTTGGCGATACTTTCGAACTTTGTTACGAGAACTATGTGCAACAAACTCTACGAGGCTCGTGACTGGATTTAATTGCCCCCTTTTCTGAACTTTATTAAGAGCACTTTTGAACCAACTCTACGAAGCACCTAAATGGATTTAGTTGTCCCCTTTACAAAAAATCGGATAAAAGAGACTCTTGACTATGGAGCACCCGGGGGGGGGGGGNTTCTGCTTGCGTTGATTGTGTCCATGAGCATTTGAAATTCGTTTCATACTTTCACCACATGTGTTCCACTGCAACTCATGAAAAGCGCGCGCGACAACCGGTGTGTGATGTGGTGCCCGCGTTGCAAATCCGCCATGACCAGCGGCATACGTTTTTCCCTCTTCTTGACTCGTTAGTACAATTAAAAATTGAGTTTAAAAGAAGAACAACGACTTCCATTGCTTGAAAGTTTAGGAGAAGCCTTCAGGGCAATTTGTCACCTTAGATTGATCGTATCATTTGGTTTCTTAGAGGATCGGCATTTTAGAGCCAATTCTGCAATGTTGACTATTCAGTGGACTCGTTATTACTCAAATTAAATAGAGTTTAGAAGAAGGACAAGGAGTTCCATTTCTTGAAAGATTACGAGAAGCACTCGGGACTGTTTTGTCACCTTCGATTGCTCATATAATTTGGTTTCTTAGAAGATCGACACTTTAGAACCAATTGTACAATGTTGATTATTTAGTGGACTGGTTATTACTCAACTAAAAATTGAGTTTAAAAGAAGAACAATTAGTTCCATTTCGAGAAGTACTCAGGACTATTTTGTCACCTTAGATTGCTCGTATAATTTGGTTTCTATCGACACTTTAGACACACTACAATGTTGATTATTTAATGGACTCGTTATTATTGAATTAAAAACTGAGTTCAGAAGAACAAGAATGAGTTCAATTGAATGTTCACAAGAATGACTCTGGAAAATTTTATTAGAAGATCTACATTTGAGAACCAATTGTACAATGTTGATTATTGAGTGGACTCGTTATTATTGAACTGAAAACTGAATTCAGAAGAAGAACAAGTTATAGTTCTTTAATGTTCACAAGAAGAACTCAGGACAATATCATTATCTTGGTATTTTTGCATATTGGATATCTAACATGACTCTGCCCTTCAGAACTTATCTTTGGTTGCTCATTGAGTGTTATATCTCAAACAAAACTAAATTTAGAGGAAGGAGTACAATTCTTTGAAAGCTTTAATCAAAGACGTAACAAGACCGGGACACTTAGAGGCGAATTATCATCAGCAAGGAACCACCCACGGAAAGATCCACACAGACAGTCCAAAGTTTATTCGCTCTCTTTTTGCCTCTTACTCGAAGATTCGTTTGGTCATCGTCAAATGTAAGTATCCACAATATTTCTCTTAACTTTGTAGCTTATTCCAAATACTACACCATTTCAGACAGTTGTTGACATTATCCGGAGTATCACACAATAACATGGGTTGAGTATCGTAGTTCTTGAAGCTTTTCTGCCTCTAATACAGTAAAAACCCGCATAAAATGCTGTTTGCTCTACACCAAAATTTTCAATATTTCGCGCCGCCCGCCGCCCTGGATCAAACGCTAACAGATGGGGATATAGGAAAGTGTACCAAGAACATGCACTAGTTCCACAGATGTTCAGCGTCTCGCAAGGGATAGACCTTTTCACGTCAGCTAGAAAAGAAAATCAAGGGTGAACAGATGCTTGAGGTAGCGCACATTTTTGAAACGTCCTTATGACTATCCACACCCTTCACGAGGGTACACGTTGCTAAACCAAGTACCAAACGAGACGTTGACAGGTATCGCTGTCCTAACCGGCGATTTCTCGTTCTAAGTTAAAAATTCATCAATCTACTTTGAATAGTTTACTGCACAGTTGCACTACTGACTTGGTGGCAAGGTAACTGTAGGCCCAATCTATCTGTAGTACGAAGCCACAGCACTGGTATGCAGCACTAAACTACTGAACGGTAGTAATATTAGTGATAAAGTAAACAAACATACGAAATGCTAAATTTTATGGATATACCGAATCAACAGATATTACTAACCTTTTTCGTGGAATCATGAATGCCCCTCCAAATGTCACTCGTTTTCTCGCTTTTAATTCTTCCATCAACCTCTTTCGAAACCCGTTTTGAGTTTCTCTTTGCTAGGTACAGCAGGCTATGATGCCAAGATACTGCGCTTGCGCTCCTGGATTTAGCACCCAGACTTCTTCATGCTGGTTTAACCCAGTCAATGAAACCTTTAAAATTTAATTGGGCAGATAGCTGGAGGAGCGCGTGTTAGCCTGCAGGTCACAGGTGAACCGTAGTTGCAATTCAGAGGCTACAGGTTACTCAGGGATGCATAGACAAGGGAAGGGCATAAATCCAAGCAAGAGCATGCCTCGGCAGATCGGCTCACATAATTGGAATTATGCAGATATGTCCACCCCACCATTCTCTAATAGGTATTTATGCTGAATCAAAACTGCATGAAAATAGTTACGTCTACCGTTTGCAATATATTCTTCTGTGAGTTCACCTCATCCTTCCATGAAGTGAACGAAAGACGCAGCGAGAATATGTTGTAGGTTTGCAAGGAGAAGGTAGACTTATTACAATTCGCTATTTTTGTCCTATGGTATAATCTGCTCCCTTATAATACCTGTGATCATGAATCGCCCACCAAATTCAACATACCATTAGTCATTGTAATGTTCAAAAGTTAACTTAGATGTGAAAATTTGCTCCACTGCAATCAGGCATGCCATACTAGAATTATTGGCGATTTTGCATGGAAGCTTTTTTTGGCTTTTTTGCCTATGTGCCAATTTTGCTATCGGTAATTCCATCCTAAAATCTTCCAACAAACTAACATATTTTGACATGTAAGGGGCACATATTTGTCATTTGTTTTCCTCCTAAGAGTATGGCTATACTCGATGTCTTTGTTTTGAAGCTTAAAATTAGAAAAAAGTTCTCAACATTTCTAGTCCTTCTTGAAGCATTTCCAAAAACAGCTTTCAAATTAAATCTCTCATAACTCGAACGGTGAGACTGACTTTAGTAAAATAAATGTTAGCTTCTAAGTTAGCTTTTTCGCTACAAAATGATGTATAGTACGTTGACACTGGTGGATTACGTATGAAAATACAGTTTGGTAAACGTTCATACTTTGCTTTACTCATCAGGCGTATCTTCATCCAGGGGTGGCGCCAGGGGAGGGCTAGGGGCTACAGCCCACTCCCCCTCAGAAGCATCTAGTCCCCCGTCGGAGGAAATTTTAGGTTATTTTCGGAGGGAATTTGGGAAAATGACGTATGAAAACGGTATTTTTTAGTCCTTATAGCCCCCCTATCGGAAGTTCCAGCCCCTCTGTTGGAAGATTTCTGGTGCCACCCCTGCTTCATCCCTCAGCTGTCTGAGCAAGCAAGTTTGACTCAATAGATACAGTAAAACATCACGAATAAGAACCTTTAATTTTGCAAATTAGCCTGACTTTAGAAATCAGAAAAAATTTGTTTCTTAAAGAACGCCAATCAACCAGCATCCTTTGCGTGCTTCGCTTGTTGCCTTTCGACTGCGGCGGCCATTTTAATATGACAACATTCTCTGCAAAGCGTGACCGCAAAGGATGCTGGTTGACCGGCGTTCTTTAAACTCAAAAAAATTACTATTTTGATCAATGGCACGAAGTTTTGACTATCAACTTCAAGAATCTGATTGCAAATGCAACTCACAAGCAACAATTTTGAATATCATCTTCAAATTCTGATTACTTTTGACGGGGTTGGCGCCCGGTTGGCGTGCCATACAAAGACTTAGGTTCTTATATAATTGTTATAAAATGAGAATCAGGGTGCTAGGTTTTTATTCAAAGGTTCTTAAACTTTAGAACTAAACATGGTTTTAAATGCAAAAAATGGTATATATTTCAGTTCAGTATGTTCAACACAGAAGTCTAAATATATTCTAGTTTGATTTAATTTATCTGTTTCAGTCTTTTGTTCTTTTATAACAGAGGATGCTTCTTCATCCTATACAGTTTGAAACTACACCCCTTCAACTCAGTTTTAAGAATAGCCTACATTAAATAGCATCCTGAATTAGGTTCTTTTTAAAAGGGCGAAAAATTTGAAAATTTCAGCTTCAAGGTTCTTATTCGTGGGTTTTACCACAGAGACGTAGGAACCGGGGATTTTGCAATAAACGAGAAATTGCCCTTATTCTTTGAGGAAATGCACCTCTAGCTTAATGGAAAAAATGCCCTTGATGTGTCATGCCCCTCCAAGTTTAAGATGCTTCCTACGGCCCTGTTTTACCATAAACAAAAAGTTTTGATAATAAGAATAGTCTAGTAGGACTGGAGCATGGCTTAAAATATTTAAATATTTAGGAGGGCAAAGAGGGAATATTTCCTCAAATCAGGTCAAAATTACAGTAAATTTTATTGTTTCCTTGGAATTTTTAGGGGGGGGAGCAACTTCCCATGCTGCCCATATGCTGTGTACGGCCTTGAGTAGAAGGATAAAAAATAATAAGGTGATAAGTTTTGAAATATTTAGAGCCACCTTCTCAAAATTACCAGAAAATAAAATGTAAGAAATATTTTATGACAACGCATCAAAAAGGTTAAAGGATATTGTTACGTTTGAGCAAAGGAAACTTGGCTACCTGGGAAAATTCAAAGGAAAATTCTCCAGCTGCACCAGTACTAGCAGTTTTATTTATAAATTCCCCAAGTTTGTATCCTTGTAGTTTTTTATGGTATTTTAGGTTAATATTCCAGACGACACGCTCCTATATAGTGAAGCATAAGCATGCCCCTATGATTCTCCCAAATTTGATTGAAAAATTTTAGAATTTGATTGACAAATTTTAGAATTTGAACTTAGATATGAGAAGGTTTCAAAAATCTTTTATGATTTTGAAAGTGTTTGACCATCCCATATTTTAGAGAACCTTATCTCTAAAATATGGAGAGGCTGAAAGATTCACTTAAAATCGAAGTACTGCAGGCATCTTTGAGGTTATTATCAGGTCAGGTCACAAGTGAAAGGTGAAAGGCCACTGCAAGAATTGCTGGCGGTGCTTGTGCTCTCATGGTTCTCAGGTCGTGCACGTTTGCAATGTTTTTCGTTGGTTAATCTGTTCCCCAATTTCCCTTATACAACAGACAGCCAAACGTATATTAGGTGGCAATTATCTGGCTTCAACTAAAGTTTGCCATCTTCTTCCCGGTTGGTTCATTTACATCAAACTTTATACAGGGTGTCCCAAAAAACTGTGCCCTGTTTGTGCAGGGGCTGTGGGGCAGCTGTAACTTTAATTGTCCTATTTTTCTACACTTACATAGCATGGGATAGGTTTCAACTGAGACCTTGTTTGATTCAATCTGACGAGTGGCTACTGATTTAGGGCACAAAAACGGTCAAAATAAGTACGATGAATTGCTTGTGCCATAAATCAACAACCACTCGTCAAATTGACTCAAACAAGGTCTCAAACTCTAAGTTGAAGGCTGTCCTATGGAACTGTATAAAAAACAGGACAATTGAAGTTACTGCTCTTCCACAGCAGCCACGTCAAACCGGGTACAATTTTTTTGGGACACCCTGTACACCATGTGAATTCCCCAGAAATAATTTCACCCTTAATTTCTTGCTTGGCAGGCGCTGGCACCTTATCTCTGAAAGTTTTGCGAAATAAAACACCACTTCTTAGGAAAACCTGGGTCCCAGATTCCTAACAGATTTATAACCCTTTTTCGGAACTTTTTGGAACTCACATGGTATGCAAAGTCTGATGTAAGTGGATCCACGGGGATATTGTTCTTTTTGGATGGAATGGAAGAAACGACCAACACTCTACCCTTTGAGCTTGCTTTCATGCACGTGTTTTTATATAAGAAACGCTTCACAAGAAATCTTCAGTACTAGGCAAAATTCTTAGTTTCTTATAAATATAAGTGTATGTCGAGTCAGTAGCTCCCAACTGATTTGGGGGGGGGGGGGTTCAGAAACTTTTTGGTTTGGGAAATGTTGTCCAGTATACCTTTGGGTACGCTATTTTGTGTATGATTTGAATATTTTTTCGGGGTTGCTTTTGAGAAAATTTGACAAGGTGGGTGCTAAGCTGCGTTTTTCTCCAAAATGTTGCAACACAGTAGTAAAATAGCTATGATACCTCTAATTTTCATATATTATGTATCAATGTGTATATTTTTGGGGTCTAAAAATCTCCTAGATGTTTTGGATTTTTCAAAACTGCTGTGTCTGACCCCCCCTCCCCCTGTCACCTACCAATAGGGAGTCTCCTCCTGGGCTAAAAATGAACATTTCAATTTAAAGTTTAATGCCTTGCTTGCTCAAATAAACTAGATTATAACTAAAATACAACAGAACCGGATGAATCAAACTAAACAGAAAACTGACAGTCAGGCATCACTTTTCAGAGAAGGGTTTATATCTTGGAGAAAGTATGATGCTTCACTCCCATCCCACAGTGGAGTCGTTAAACTACGGAAAACGGGAACTGTCAGTGTCGTTAAACTACCAGTGATAACTACAGGGTGTGCCAAAATAAAGTATCCACATTTAGCCGGCCATTGTAAATCATTTATTGCACCATGAAATTATCATCTACCGGGCAAGGTAAAAAAGGAACATTATTTAAAAATAACCAAAATTTGATAATCATGTCGATTTGAAAAATTTCTTTTGGTGGCTTGTCAAAAACCAAATTAATAGATCTTTTAGATATTCTGGTAATAGGCCAATATATCAAATCTTGAAATACCCTAACCCTGACCCTAAACCGAACGCTAACCCTAACTCTGAACCGACCCTAACCCTTCCCCTAGCCCCAAAACCAACCCTAACCCTAATTTATTTCAATGTTAACCCTAACCCTAACCCTAGTTATTTCAATATTTTGATATATTGGCGTACTCCCGATATATTTGATATATTGGTGATCTGCAAAAGAGTCTGGATCAAGCGATATTTTCATACATTTTAGTTCGATTGAATGGCGTTAGAGTCTCACTGTTGTGCACATTCGAAAATTTATCAAATTTCTAAAAGATATAGAAAAATATCGCTGGACCCAGACTCCTTTGCAGAATAGCTAAAAGGTCTATTAATTTAATCATGGACATATATGTTCAAGAAGAATTGTTTATGATCGGTAACATTATCAATGATCAATTTTTGGCAATTTTCGAAGGTCAAAGGTCAAATGTCACCAGGTAAACAGCTTGTATCCTGCCTTACTCCTTTTACCGTTTTAATGTCAAATTAAACAAAACAAGGTCTGTTCATCTGTTTTTTGCAAGAAATTTGGCTCTGGGTTAATAGTTTCTGGGAGAGTTTCTTAATTCTTTTCATCTAATTGAATTTCACAATTTATCATAATTCACTGAGGAACTGCTAATACAACTTTTTGAGCTCAGCGAAATGCAAAAAAGAATTAACTGATAAACAAAAATTATACTTTTTATTATTCTTTTCGTGGAAATACGTTTTTGTTTGAAAATGCTTTGCAACTGATAACGAAAAATTGAAAAAAGTTCTTAACTTTGAATAGAAAGACGACGTTACTTTTCAAAGCATAACAACAACAATTTCTATAAAATCAATAACACAAAATAAAAGCGTTCTTTATCTAAGCATTCAAGTCTTAAAATGTGTCCTCTGCGGGGAGTTCATGGACTTTTTACCTAATTTCGTGTACTTGCAATCTGCATTTTAGTGCAGAAATCAAGAAATGGCTCATACGTACAGAATATTTGAGGTAGAACAAATTGGCTTCTTTGTTGCAAAATTGTTGTGTTCCAGAACCCAGAAATTATACCCACAAAGTAAAATTATGTAAAGCAATTTACGGCCAGTTGCAGATTTCGGTTGATAAATTTCGGCAAATGTTTTTAATTTGTCACGCCGAAAGTTTTGGTTTTCATTGTAGTTAGAAATTGAGCAATTGCACCAAGTATCACTATAAACTTGAGTCGAAACATGGTTCTGAAATATTTCCGCAAGCAAGTTTGTTGTTTTCGGTATGTTTGGCGCACCCACTGGTGGACTGGGTGCCAGGAAAATGAAACATTATTTAAACAAAAGGTGATATTAGGTTCCAGAGCATGGTTTTCTCCCATAGCTGTTTTCTTTGAGAGCATTTTATATGGCACGTTTGTTCTGTTTCAGAAACGGTTTTACCATGGTTTTACCGTTTCTTTGTCCTTCCCTATGCGTAGGACATGTCTGTCGCTGCAGACCCTGTTGTAAAAGTGTTTACCTGGCTACTTCATTATGCGACGCCTACCAAAAAGCAGCAGATTATTTCGTTGAAAAGGCTGAGATTTTATCTGTCCATTATAATTTATCGCGAAAGTCCAGTATAATTTAATAAAACACTAACCAATATAGAGTTTTTCGATTTATCTTCAACATGGGAAATATCAAATAGATAATGTCTAGATAAGAGTCTTTGGGTAATCTAAGCAATTTCAATAAAGTAATTCATACACTTCTATGTTTTATTTGTGTACACCATCTGTCCTTTAGGCACTTCAGACATTGGCCCCTAGTTACATAACATATTTCGGATAAATTTTGTCCGGTCGTAATTTTCAAACCGGATGGGGCTTTTGAGTTTGGACGCAATATTTCGCATTCCCAAACTTGCATTGGCCTTAGGATGGTCAAAATTCTAGGAATAAAATCACTTTTTTTTTGTTGATACTTTATTTAACGTTGGATACATATTCTAGCTTTAATCATCAATAAATACAATCAGCTAATTAATACCAACTAATAGAACAGCAACAACAAAAAAGAAAAAATACATATATATATATATAATATACAACATGATTGTAAACTAAAATGAGAAATACGATAATCTATGTGATGTATCCCAGATTTGGTATATACTGGGTGCATAATTTGCAGGAGCATGGAATATAATTTGTTTTATTAGTCTTTTGAAAATTTCTAGATTGTTTGCATTTCTTACTTCGGCAGGTATGTTTTTCCAAATCTGACTACATCTGTAAGAAACTGTGTCCGTTCCATAAATTACTGTGTTTGGTTTTTTTGTAGAAAATGTTTCATTTCTGAGATTATATGAAGATTGATGAAATCTGAAAATGTCATTCAAAAAATCTGGATTCTGGTTGATGTTCGTTTTGTACATTTCGATTGCTAATC
>REGM01000080.1:400189-418318 GCA_004194415.1 Aurelia aurita | reverse complement strand
GTCTCAAAACTAAATCCTCCTTTCATGCAGGATATTTTCAAACTAAAACAAACAACAAGGTCAGCTAGGAACCCAAATGAACTAATTCATCACAGACCAAACCAAGTTACTTTCGGTTCAAAGAGTCTCCTATCGCTAGGACCACAAATTTGGAATGCTTTGCCCAAAGAGATCAAATTAGCCGAAAACATTCAAACGTTTAAGAGACTTATAAAACAATGGGATGGGCCAACTTGCAACTGTAATGTTTGTAGCTAGCAACAGAAATATGCAGATTATATATATATATTGTTAGTAGTTTAAATATTCGATTTAGATTAGTTTCTATTAGAAGCTAGAATGAAATTGAATCAAAATAAGATGACAAACAAACAAACAAACAACAGTAAACAACTCTAAGCGTGAAGTACAACATCCTGCAGAACAGATATTTGCTAACTTTTCAAAAATTGTAATTGACTCAACGAACACACTGAATAATTTATTTCATTTTCATAGTCTTTCGTATGTTTGTATTCCACGTGCCACTCATGTTCATATTGTTTTCATCTATCGAGAACGTCAAAGGCTCTTATCCAACCATGGTCCTTTGCGTGCCCTGTTTTATGAAAATGAAGATTTGTTTGGTCTACGAAAATGGCTGCCACAATAGAAATGTACGCGCAAAGCCTGCTGGTTGAATAAGAGCCTTTTACAATAGGCTAAAATTTAGATTGCCCTAGTCCCCTAGCTAAGATGCTTTTAATTCCGTTGATTTACTTTGCAATGTGGATGCAATTATGAATTGATTAAAAATGCAATGTATTCTGTGACACCCTCGCTATACCAGAGTGCATTGCATATCACGTAATTTCATAATGGCGTCTTCACTGCATAAATTCTATTGAAAACGTCAGTGACAAAATAAAATTTGATGAATTTTCAAAAACTGCAACATATTTTGAAATCTTCTGGTACCTATGTTCTCAATAGACCTTCTAGCTATTCTAAAAAAAATCTGAATAAAAATAGTTTGGATAAAATTGTCTGTATCGAGCGATCTTGTTGTACATTTTTCTTCGCAAGATTCGATTGAATGGTGGCTGAGCTTCTATCGCTGTTGTGCACATTCGAAAATTTATCAGATTGCCACAAAATGTTTAAAACTATCGCTCTCGCTCGATCCAGACTCTTTTGTAGAACAGCTAAAATTGACTGACTATTGTTGTAGAATCGTGAAATTAGCCAATGACAAGGCGGCGTGGTCAAAGGAAGATGTGCAAGTATTGATACTTTTGTTCGCACAGATTGTGTTTGCCGGTGTTGGCAGCCAAACCATAGTATGTTTTCAAAATATAACATCCTGCGCAACTAAGAAAACCAACAAACCAGTTCTATCGTAAACAAGTTTTGGCTGTTTATCATAACCAGTTGTCGATAAAAAGCCTTTGTGCTGATATGACACGTGGGACAAGCAGACAAGCATATTTTCTAACGGTAGCTTGAGATATAGGCAATAGAAATTGACTATGTTTGAGACGTATGTGGCAGATGGCCTAAGCTATTTGGTCGAGAACACCCCGATGCTAAAACGCTTCAAAGTTCAGAAGAATCTTTCTTTGATCCAAAACGTTTAAAAATTTTAACTTTATGCAATTATCTTCCTGTGTAGAGAAAAACTAGATCCGTTAAATCTACTCAAAGCTACGAGAGTCAACGTCAGTCGGCATAAGTTAGATTTCTTTATTTCCATCAACCAATCAGAGTGCGTTATTCGAGAGCTATTCTGCAAATTTTGAGGGCGGATCCGGGAACTATGGAAGGGATCGGTCAGACGGACTTCACGAAATAGACTTGGGGCAAGTCTAGGGTCTATATGGCTTGCTCATGGCCAATCAAAAATCCCCAGAAAAGTGGAAAATGGAGGCTTTGCTGGTGCAGATGCTTGACCTTTCAAAAGCCTTAGATTATCACAACCATGAGTTCAGACCAAGAAGCTCTACGAATTGACTCTGACCACTTTTAATCAGCAATAAACCTTTCCTAAGTCTCGATTTCAATTTGATAAAATAAAAGACAAAACCTTGTCATCTTTTTTCCCAGTCCAGTTATCGTTAATTCCCATGTGCATGGTTGTCTTGGAAATGCATGATTTATCTTTCATAACCATGAAAACAAAATCAACTTTCCTTTTTTGTTTTGTTTCACGCGTTGAGATTCTTCTACCTCGGTCTCACTTTCGTAAAGAAACTCGGGAAAGGTCTATCAGAATTTCCAGTCACCAAATTTCGATGGTTTGGAATTGAAATCGCTATATTTGGATTACATGTAGAGCTAAATCTAGACAAGCTTAAGTACCAATTTAGCTCAAACTCATTGATGCAATGTCATTCATCAAAATGGTAGCAAAGAATAAGACAATGGGCAATATGGTAGTTAGAAAGAAACTTTTGTGGTGTGCAACAAGGTTCAGTCTTCGGACCACTTCTCTTTAATACTACGTTGATTCGGATAACAATAGTAGATATGCGGCTAGGCTGACGAGGCAATATTTTACACGTGTGGCTTAATTATTGAAAAGATACTTAGTGCTTCTAACTTATGTGAAGGGTGAATTAAGGAAAATTGAAGATGTTAAATCATTTCTAGTTATAAAAACAAGAACAATAAAAACATCAGAAAATGTTTCAAACAAAAACATGTTTTAGAGATTTTATTGGTGCCTTTGAAGAAGATGTCGTAACGCATTTGGATAGAATAAACAACTTTTGATGTTTTTAAGTGTTTCTGCCTCAACTATTTTTAGAGTTATTGATTTGTAAGATGATTGCCTACGTTCTAAAGTCCTGGTAGCTTCATATGTATTTACAAATGTTAAGAGGTTGCATAATGGATTTACACAAGTTACGTAGGTGAAGTAGGATTCAAGAAAGACACACGTGCTTTGTTGTCTCGTTGCTCTAACTAGAACCGTTCTAGTTAGAGCAATGAGACAACGAAGCACGTGCGTCTTTCTAAGAAGCCTATTTTAATCCTACTTTACTTACGTAACTTGTGTAAATCCATTATGCAACCTCTAACATTCGTAAATACATCTGAAGCTACCTGCACTTGCTCCAAGTCTAGAAGCTGCCACAAAAGCACTCAAGAAGTTATCAAGCTCTCTCCAAAAAATTCTGTCCTCGCAAAAGTATTATAACAAATTATAGCTATGGTAGATAAGGGCATTTCAAAAACTTTCCGTTTCAAAAGGCCAGTGCTTCGAAAATCAAATGCTTCGAAATGCCCAAATCAGACCTTAGCGTTACATAGATTTGTTAATAAATAGTTTCAAAGTATACATTTCCCTGAGCAGAAGATAGTATTGCGGAGGATGACAAACAAAGGCAGAATTGGCCTAAATCTGCGTTTGTGGTAGTTTTTACCTATTACCCAATGCGATTGGCCGATTTTGCGGAAACTAATTTGCTGGCAAATCAAAGCCAATCAATATCTGGTGCAGACGCCAACTGGTGTAGACAAGGTGTGATAAACACTTCTTATAACGTAGTGCACTCACCATTTTCTGTATCCTTGGTCCCATCAATTTAGGCCACCAAATTGTTGTTAAAATAATGAATCCACACTCTTCCTTCGATGGAAAACGTTCTGCCATGTTCTGTGACCAAAACGTTGAAACTGCTTTCGAAAATAAACTTTTAGCCTTGCCAACGTTCGGCTGTGCTCGAAAATCTTTGAAAATTTTGTTCAGGAAACGTCCTGAGTCATTGAATGAGAATTTTTCCATGGAAGGAGATTGAAATAAATTATTGTTTTAAAAACAATTGATATTTTGATATCTCTTGGGGCATTGTGACACAAAGCCTGAGGGTAAATACCTTCATAGTAGGAACTGTGTCCAATATTTGTCTGTTTTAGGCCCCGTTCACACGGGAACGATTGCGTATCGTTCCATATCGTTCCGTTCCAAAAAGTGGAACGCTCAGGGGTTGCGTTCACACGGGAACGCTTCAAATAACACCGTTCCGTTCCGAAAAGTGGAACGCTAAAATAAGTGATACGAAAAGTGGAACGATACGCAATCGTTCCGTTCCGTTCCCGTGTGAACAGGCAGAACTGGTCCGAAAAACGGAACGATAAGACTCTTGCCCTAAGCGCATGCGTGTGTGTTGTTGTCACCTTTTGTATCCCCATTATGGACATGCGCATTACTAATCCCTTTGTTCATTTTGGCGCGCAAATTACGGAACGGAACGATTGCCTTCCCGTCTGAACAGACACAAAAAGCGATACGCAATCGTTCCGTTCCCGTGTGAACAGTCTACTTTTCCGTTCCAGAAACTGGAACGAAAATGGAGCGGAACGATTGCGTTCCCGTGTGAACAGGGCCTTAGCTGCAGCCTAAAAAATGCGGAGGGGGCAGGGGCGGGGGCAAGAGCGGATTGCCTTTAGGCCTTCATAAAAGGAATGATATTGTCAGGGGGAAACAAAAATATAAATAGGTCTCATAGATCAAATGGTCCAGAGCTCATGAATTTCCTAAGGTCTTTCAGTTCTAACTAACTGAGGACTCGAGAAGACTTTAGTCAATACGGAAAATCTTTCATAATAGAGCAATATTCTAAATTCAACAGTCGGTCTAACAAAAGTTGACATCTTGAAAATATTTGGCAAAGCAGTTTCGTTCGGAAGTTTTTTCACATAAATTCGTTGATTTTCCCCGAAGTTTAGTTTTCGTCGAAAATCCTGCAGGCTTTAGGAGCTTTAGGTTTAAAGAGATTCCTTTCAAAGACTCGGTAGATTCAAGATTTTTATTCATCTGTGTGATTCAACTTCTAAAGCGAAACGATTTCTGCTTGAGTCCTTGTGGATAGCGCCTACAAACAGCCAAATATCCACTGGAATGTCTGTTTATCAACTAAATGCCCCAGACGTTTTACGATTGGTTCACACGTAAGAGTAAAAACGCGTCATAAATGCATTAGAAATGCGATGGAAAAAATTGTCGAAATAATTTTTGACTCCATTCGAGATTTTATTGGTGCCTTTGAAGACATCGTAACGCATTTGGATGGAATAAACAACTTTTGATGCTATTTGGGAGCGATAACTCACTAATCTAAGCTCATATACGGATGCGCCAAAACGTTTACACTTTCGAAAATTCATTGTACGGAGAATACTTGATAAATTGGAATGAATCAAAGTTTGGTTGATACCCGAAAGGCTGAAGTATGTTGTGATTTTTGTTCTATTTTTCTGAGCATTGGAACTATAGGTAAGATTTAATTTACAAAAAAATCCGTCACTTCAAAATGCGTGAAAAGAGGCCTAAAACCCTCGATCAAAGTTACAAAGTATCTCCTCACTCAAACACTTTTCGTCCCCTTCAAGAACGTAATAATAATAATAATAATAATAATACCTCTTCTACTCTTAGTTTTACAATAGTGCAAGCACTAGTATGTGATCTAATACTTTTGTAAAGATCGCTTTTTAACACTTGTGGGAAATGAAATGCATTTGCACATTGCTCTAAGTGAGGAGATTCCCTATAATCTTTTCGAGCGATTTAGGCCCTTTTTTACGCATTTCGAAGTAAAGGAATTTTCATAATTTAATTTTACCTAAATTTCCAGTGCTCAGAAAAATAGAGAGAAAAATCACAATAATACTTTAGCCTTTTGGCTATCAACCAAACTTTGATTCATTCCAATTAATCAAGTATTGTTTGTATAACGAATTTTCAAACATGTGAACTTCTTTTTGGCGCACCAGGTAAAACTGGCACAAGTCAAGCCACTCAAAATCGAATTCTGGCCTAAGGCCCTTTACATGAGAAATTTCAGCCCGTTATATAACTTTAACCGGGCTGAAATTTGAATCGATTATATGGTGGTTTCAAACAAGGCTGAAATCTATATTTTGCAAGGGAAATCATTTCAAAATTACATGCGCATGCTCCAGTAATTTAAGCCAGGTTAAAAATTATGATTTGCGATTATATGGAATTTGTCAGCCTGTCTGATCAAGCTAAAAGCCTAGCCCGTTTGTTAAAAGCGTGCTGAAATGTCAGCCAGGAAAACACGGGCTGAAACTTTTATCATCAAGTCACAACTTTGTTTTTGCAACACTTCGACCGCAACACCGGGCTGACTTTTCAGCCCGTCTAAAGTTGCAAACTGGCTGAAAACTCTCATATAATCAGCCCCTAAGATAGTAGACTTGCCCCAAGTCTATTTCATGAAGTCCTTCCGACCGATCCCTTTTCCATAGTTCCCGGATCCGCCATTCCGTTACAGAACAAAGGGGAAAGAGAGAGAGAAATAGACTTGTTGAATCCGTTCCCTTATGAATTATTAATGAGATAGGGCTCATGCGAGTGATTGTGCTCGAAATGCGGGGGTATGTCTTCTATACAATAATCCAGGATATTTACGACTACGGAAAGACACTAAACACAGATCGTTATCTAAACTATTGAATTTGGAAATAAAGAGAGGCATCAGGTAACCCCCTTACAATTTTCTGCCTCAGATACCAAGAGATAAGCCTTTTGTGCAATTATGACGCTGATTGGCCACTTCAAGACATCTGAGAATGCCGACGGCGGACAGGATCCTGTCCGCTGCCAATTATAACACAAAAGATCTATCTCATTAATAATTCATAAGGGAACGGATTCAACAAGTCTATTTCTCTCTCTCTTTCTAACGGAATGGCGGATCCGGGAACTATGGAAAAGGGATCGGTCGAAAGGACTTCATGAAATAGACTTGGGGCAAGTCTACTAAGATAGAAGCACTCACTGTTGACATAAATCAGTTACCCAAATATGGTTCACCGCGTGTGAAGGCCTATTGTCCTTGCACGGCTATTTTTATCAAGGCTTATTATATGCGTGGATTCTATTCAGTCTAGAAAATGCCCTTAGGCTATCCCAATTCTAACGCGAGTTTACTCTTGTGCTGACCAAGCCTTCAATAATGCGTTACAGCCGATATAGCCCTTTTGCAGGGGTCGATCACCTGTTGCCAGGTCACTCTTATCTTGCGATCTACAGTAGAGAAACGGTCCTAACAATTGGGGTAACGTTCTATGCATTCTTTTCATTCGCGGGATTAGGCTCCATGCGACCCAATTATCCTCTCTGATATTGCATCCTGGCTACTAATGAGTGATTGCTTTCAGATAGATTAAATCCGCTTTAAGCACATTGTTTCCGCGCATGCAAAAATACAGCGTGATTGTCCCTCAACCCCTAAAATAACTCAAGCCTATTGTTTTCAAAATCTAAAAATACTAAACTCCTGATAAGGCACAATCTCGTAGACAGCAATTGTTTTCAAAGATGAGATTTACCGAAATCCTGTTTCAATACTTCTTTCATCTCCTTTCTTTCACGATTCTCTGTAATTTCTTATTTCAATTTTTGAACAAAGCTAGCATATTTTAAATATCCATAATTTGAATAACCAGGAGTGAAAAGAGGGATGATTCATCTATTTGCATCGTTTGCCTTGGAAACGATTGAACAACATTTGGACCCTAGTCCCTAATATTTCCAACTCTCCACGCGAGATAAACAAATTATCCAAACTTTAAACCAAAAGTTCCTGTGCGTTTCAAGTGTTCTAATGATCTAAGAATTGGAGACTTCATTTATTATTTTTCAAAAAATATGTTCCGGGAATTTAGTTGCTTTCTCCAAGCAAATGCTAAAAGAAGTCAGACTCAGAACCCAGTAGGGTCTCTTCGTCGTTAAGTACCATTAAGTCACCGACGACTCCTGGCGATTCCGTGGACAAACATCCTCCCATCTGCTCTGTTAATTACATTCTTCTTCAGTTGATGCAAGGACATCCCAGTTGTTTCTTTCAATTCATCCGGCCATCTTGTTCTGTCTGCTTTTTATTCTTGTCCCCTCTACCCTCCCTAACATTATATCTTTTTCCATCCCATTAGCTCGCACTGCATGTCCAAACATAAGCGTATGGGAGGATAACCGATTAAACGGCCACTGTTTACCAAAATTTTCGCCCGACGTAGGGCGGATTTTTGCCCGAAAAGGCTGATTTTTATAAATTGTTCAAACGTTGACGGGGCTGCCACCCTCCCAGCCCCCCTGGCTGGTACGCTTATGTGTCCGAAGAAAGTCAGCGCTTGTTTTACAATCATGCCTTCCGACGATAGTTCAGGTTTTATTTCTTCTAAGATAGACTTGTTTGTTCTTTTTGCTGTCCATGGTATTCCCAATATACTACGCACGCCAACACCATAGCTCAAACGCATCCATCGTGAAAACTGAAAAGTCGGAGCAAAATCTCCTAGGCTATCTTGAAGCGTTACTGCCATGAAACATCCAAAGCTTTCTTAGAATAAAGGCGTTTTACAGACGGAATGTAGTCGGACTTAAAACATTTTTAGTCTATGATCCATGATCTCTGACATCTCTGACTTGTCGGTCACCCTTCACTAAGCGCACTTTCGTACACATTGACATCTCTATGTCTTCCGTACTCTGTAAAGACATGTCCATTGCCACTTTGCCCAAGGCCACGGCAATTATTCTGCTAATTTTTGATGTGTAACCTCCATCTCTCTCAGTGGGGTCTACAGGGGTAAATCGGTAACCTTGGGGTAAAATGGGTAAGTGGAAAAATGTGAATAGATTTCGTAAAAATCACGATTCACAGAATTTGTCTTACTTACTGTTTGAACTACCCCTGTGTTAACAAACTATGGAAGCAGCCAAAATGAACCAAAATGACCCAAAATGAATCAAAATGACCAATAATGATCCAAAATGAACCAAACTGACCCAGAGCCATCTAAGAACCACCTTCTAGTGGCCAAGAGCTACCCAAAGTATAAGCTAAAATAAGCCTGAATGATTTTATTGGAAACCAAATCTCTCCATTTGCTTTTCTGTGAGTGCCTTTCTGCCTCTGCAAGCCATCATGATGCAGTTGGCAGTCAGTTTCTTAGAATTTACGGATGCTAGTGTTTTCGCGATAGTACAGCAATAATTATTAGTAATGAATTGTTGAGATAGTTTGAAAGATGAAATAAACAATAGCCATTCATTAGGCATGCCTTATTTCACCCACCAGGTATAGTTATACTTCACCATAAAAATGACGTTTGGTTTTTACTAAAATTGAGAATTCAGTTTCATTTAACAGCCTTCTGTCAAGACTCAGGTCTTATGTTAGGCAGGGCCGCGGAGAGGATTTGTGGGCCCTGGCTCAGAATGAAATATTGTGTCCTTGCAATACAAAAGATACTTGGTACGCCGAAGGCACACTCATCTAGAGGGTAAGGGGTACTCTGGAAAAAATTTCATGTCCTCCTGAAAAATTTTGAAAACTAAGGTTGCTAGAATCGCTCTGATTTCTCCTGTAAATACAGTTTTTATATCAACAAAATAGCCGGTCATTATGCAGAAGAATCATAATCTCAAAGTATATATTTCTTTAAGAACATACATACAACACAGAGTGACGATTTATGGGCCCTTGTGGCCATGGGCCCCAGGTTTTGACCCCCCCTGACCCCCCTCTCCTCAGCCCTGATGTTGGGTGACTCTAAGGTGGCTCTTATCAATTCTTAATGATTTTGGATCATTTTGGCTGCTTCCATAGTTTAGTAATACCCGAACTCCCCTTCTCCCTGACGTTGCGAATGTTGATTTAGTAGTTTACAATCTACCGTTTTCAGTACCTAATTTACCCCCAGCCCAGATTGGGACTCCCTAATTCAAGATCCATGATTCAAAATCCGGAATTCAAGATTCAAAACGAAACACCCTAATTCGAGATCCAGAAATCAACATTCAAAATGAAACACCCTAATTCAAGATCCAGAATTCAAGATTAAAAATGAAGCACCCTAATTCAAGATCCATAAATCAACATTCAAAATGAAACACCCTAATTCAAGATCCAGAATTCAAGATTCAAAACGAAACACCCTAATTCAAGATCCAGAAATCAACATTCAAAATGAAACACCCTAATTCAAGATCCAGAATTCAAGATTAAAAACTAACCCTTTTATATCATAGATTTTCATCAGTTTTGCACCATCAAATCGCAACTGGACGGTACAATGACGACGAAGGTCGAAAATGAAAGAAATATTCATTGTATTTGACCCTCCACTCAGTGGAGCCAAGGGAGCCAAATGCAAATATCAAAGTTTTTCCAAATTGAATTGAAACACTTCAAAACCTATTGATGAAAAAACTTTGGAGCTGAAATTTGCACACAAAGGACATCTTTTAGTTGTTATTCCAATGGGAGAACATGAAACATTTAAAAGAGCACATCTGACTGCAGTTAGTAGGGCTGAAAATCAGATATTGAGCTACTGTTCGGTGCTGCTTTGTATCCAGTTTATTTGGACACCATATTTCAATGTAACTTTCTATTGTTATTCATCTGATAGATGAAAAAAACAGATTTATCATGCAGTTATGGCTCCACCCAGTACAGCTATTCTGAGTTTTCACTTCAACAATCACTCATTGCGGCAAAGATCGTTTTGATTTTGAATCTTGAATTCTGGATCTTGAATTAGCGTGTTTCGTTTTGAATCTTGATCTCTGGATCTTGAATTAGGGTCTTTCATTTTGAATCTTGAATTCTGGATCTTGGATCCGGATCCAGCGGTTTCTTTTAAGGGGTGTGTGGGGCAATGAATATTTTGTTTGAAAGACTTCAAAAAGTTTTCTTTCAGCTGTATTTCATTACAGTGGTGCAGAAGGGGGCTACCGTTAGTCACTAGTCAGGCAACTGTCCTGCAAAGTTAAATCGTTAGTCACTTTATCTTGACGAGTAGATTCAGAAACTGTGCTTGTTTGACACATTTGGTCATGTCATTGATGAGTTATGACAGATTAAACTTTGAGTGCCCCCCCTGGAAATCAATCATTCTGCTTCAAGAAAATTAATTTCCAGGGGGCCCTCAAACATTAATCTTTTATAACTCGTCAATCACATGATCAAATGTAACAAATAAGTACATTTTCTGAATTTACTCATATCTCGTCAGTTGATCTGATTTTGCGGAAAAGTTTTCGAAATTTTGGGTTTTTACGGGTACACTGGACAAAACATTGCGGGAAAAGCTCCTACAAGTAATTTGGAGATGTCCAACAGGGCATGAAAAAATATTTTCCTTCCTGCGACCCGACACAAAATTGATTCTTAAATTTCCTGCAAGAATATAGAAAAGTGAAAATATACATCTTTCTTGAACAGAGGTCAGGCTCCAAATATAGCTATGCAATAACGTGTAACCGGTTTTATGTAAATGCGATTAAGGATCAAGAACAATATATTTGTATGAAGTTGCGACCGATGAAGTTGGGACCCCATCAAAGAAACTATTTATGATTTCTAAAGGCATCAGGGAAAATCTACTTCTTTACTGATCTTGTATTTGTTGTATACAATATGAATACAAATTGTACTTGGGATACAATCTATGTTAGGTAACTTTTGCTTGACTTTTTAAGTTGTTTTCTGTATTTTGAATAAATGAGAAACAGAGCATGTTACATGAAAAAAGATATATTTTGAAAAAATTCCAGCTGGACATTATTATGAATTGAAAATTTCCTGCGACCGCCCGGTCGCATGGTCAGGTGGGTTTTCATGTCCAACCAGTCAAACAGTGATCTACACAACCTCGTTCCCAGGGTGTTCTTACGTCATACGCTAGTCACGAAGCCGAGTGAACACCCTGGTACACATTGCACAAATCTGTCCAGAAAATGGACAGATTAGCAGCCATTATGGATTTGCGGTTGGCAGGGTAACGCTCGTTATGTGACCTCGATTCAAAACAACAAAGCAACATTGTAGTGGTTGTTGCTTAGTGACTAGATTTTATTGTTGTTATTCGAATAATTAGTAAGATTTCGAGAAATAGTTTGTGTTATCTATTGTTTTCGAATAGCCAATCAAATTGCAGAACGGCCACTTGTATCCCAGAGTAGAGGTAGAGCAACGAACTCACTCTGGGGACGAGATTGTGATCTACAACCAAATGGACATGGCCTATTTTTTCGCATCCTATCATAACAAGTGCCCTTACATTTTCCCAGGAGGGCTAATTATAAACTGCGCTGCTATGAACAGAAGTTTGTGTCACAATCTGTGTTATAATCTCAAATCTGCTACAAAATAGACTGAATTCCTTGAGTCCCTTGTGTCCCTGCGTTTTTCGATTGGTTGTCAGTCAACTATCACTTAAGCTGAATGGGATGTACAACAGAAAAACAAGAATGGATGTCGCAAGTCTACCAAGACACTACTGCTTAGGGAAGGAGCAAAACAAAGAGAAGCTGTAGATACAAACATTGAGGTTTTATGTATGTTACCAAAACCTGCATGCCAATGATCAGGCAGCAACATAACTATTTAAGCACAGATACAATCTACCGTTCTGCTATTTTGGTTCATTCCAATTAAATTCATTTTTATATTGTGGTTCATAGATGGGCACCATATTTTGCTTGCACTTTCGCCAAGTCAACTCCCTTGTGATCATCGATATGTCTGTATCTGCAATGTACATCAAACACGCAGCCAGTTGTTCGCCAGAAGTAGCATTCATTGCCATTTACAGGGCCAGTAAGCTTTGATGCAGCGAGCTGCTTTTCGGCACTGGAAGAAAAGTGATAACAGCTCTCGATAACAGAACGAGGGATAGAACCATTTCCTAAATACAGGGTAACTAAGAAAATTGAATTTTTGAAAATCGCCATAACTTGATCGGGTTACCGATCTGAAAATGTGTTTATCTGCCATCGTTGTGTCAAGGGCAAAATTACCTTAGCGGTCGTTGTCCTTTTATTCCTATGGAAGAGAGACGTAAACTCATATCTTGAAAACCGAAAACCATATTTCCGGCAGTCCTATTTTACAAAACATCGGATATGTAGCCTGAAAGCTATATCTTTAAATTTCATATGACAGCTTCACCACCACGAACATAAATAACCAAGTTCAGAGGTGGTGTGGGCGGCGGCGGCGCCAGCCGCCGCGAAGTGGGGAGGGGGTAAACGACTATGAGGGTCAGGAGGCGAAGCCCCGGTAAAAACTTTCAGGGCCATGCCTTTCAGACCTTATTGAAAACTGAATATGGACCTACCCATACCCCACAGTTTTTTATGTCATTTTCTAAATTACCATATTTTCAAAAAAGTGGGGGTATATTTACCCCCCCCCCATACACCCCCGTGTCTCTACCACTGGGAGTGGGATGAAATTGCATTTGATAATCATCTCTTCAAATTTTGGAGTATGTTTCCAAAACAGAAGTCTTAAAAGCACCAATCTCTTCAAATCAATTTTTGCCGTTCACACAAATGAACAAAGCAATTTTCGAACATAGTTCAAAACACTGGTCGTCATATAATATGCTGGAGAATTTTTCCACATGAAGACTACAAAAGTGGCTTTATGTAACTTTATTTTATATCAATCTTACCACTCTCTCTCTCTTTCCTCACCTCTCTGATATTCCCTTGTCTTCTCTTTTGTCTCCTCACAACAACTTTTATTCATTATCTTGTTGCCAAAACAAAATCCTGAATGCAGCAGAAAAACACGGTTTGCCACTACCAGGAATTTTTCTGGGAGAAGAATGTTGCCTGCGTGTTTATGCATTGCGCTGGCAAGACCATGCTCAAGCTCAAGCCTGTTTTCGCAAGAGCCTCATCAAACACATCCCCATTCTGCAATACATCCGGTGTCATTAGGCTATAAATAGCTTGTTTTTCCTCGATAATTGCGGTTGACNTTATGTAACTTTATTTTATATCAATCTTACCACTCTCTCTTTTCTTTCTCATTACCGTTTTCGTCTCTCTTTCCTCACCTCTCTGATATTCCCTTGTCTTCTCTTTTGTCTCCTCACAAGAACTTTTATTCATTATCTTGTTGCCAAAACAAAATCCTGAATGCAGCAGAAAAACATGGTTTGCCACTACCAGGGATTTTTCTGGGAGAAGAATGTTGCCTGCGTGTTTATGCTTTGCGCTGGCAAGACCATGCTCAAGCTCAAGCCTGTTTTCGCAAGAGCCTCATCAAACACATCCCCATTCTGCAATACATCCGGTGTCATTAGGCTATAAATAGCTTTTTTTCCTCGATAATTGCGGTTGATAATGGTTCTAGTCTAGAGCCGAAACGTTCCGGATATGTCAAGGCCTTCAGGCCAATAGATATTATTTTATTCTAATTCACATGAAATGAGTCGAGAAATATGGACTGATACAAGAAAGAAAATGCTTATTATCGTCATCCTTCTTATCAAATCTATAATGAAGTTGCGCTTTCCCACTTATGTCTCAACATTCGGTGTATGTAATTAAAGACAGGCAGCATTGTTTGCAATAACGTTATGTCAACGGAGGACTCGGTGAAAGCAACATTTTTACCTGGGAATAAGCAGAACGAATAACGACAAATTACTAGCGAAAATAACAAACAAATAAATAAAATACATGGATAAGTAAAAAGTAAGCAAAGATATTAATATCAGACAGCTTTGTATCACAATTTTCGGCTCCTAAAAATCTTCGCACATAAACAAGACGCCCACAAAAATTCAAGAACCAAATTAAAATAACTAAAAACATAGAAAATAAATAAATAAAAGATAAGCAAAAATCAAAGCAGTTTCGAAAATGCCAAAAATTACTTTCCTGTAATTTATGCCCCTGAACATCTCATTAACTAGGCATACCTGCGCTTGCTTGCCGCCTGTGATGGAGTAGGTTTCTCTGGAACTGTGGTTGGTACAACCATAGATCCAGGAGGTGGATTATTTGGGTATCGTATTAACAAATTTTGTCCACCAATCTCATGTCCCTAAGATATGAAAAACGTTACAGTATTACAAAATAAGCAAAAAATGAGTTTTTTGCTAAGTAAATTAGTTCCATTTACAAATACCAGGCGAGTCAGAGAGATGTACTGGGTGTCCCCAAAAATGTTTCCTGTTTGTTTGATTCTAGTGACATACTATACTACGGTAGTTGTTGCATTGTTCTTGCTGTAGTTGGGTAGAGCCATTCTTATAACAAGCTGGAAGAAGGAGTTGTATTACTTTTAAGAAAATAAACAACCTTCCTGGGGACAGTCGTTAGAGTTTGGTGAAAATTATATTTTCTTATTCAGTTTCCTTCTTTTTACATTAAATAAGCATAGGCGTCGAATCTTTGCATAACTTTAAAATCAATCGCGTAAAATGTGATTGCGCTATTCTTTCAAATGATTTGCTCGAAGGGAATTTCAGGTAATTTGCCATAATCCCAGAGAAGAGCAATTTTGATATCATTATTATTTTCGGAATTACAGCGTTTTTTAGATTTCTGCTAATTTTTAAGTTGTGACGTCATCAAATTGCTAAATCGTAAACCATAAAAGCTACAGACTTTTGCTTGCTACCCATTTGTAGACCTTCAAAAACTGATTATTTCTTGTATGGTCACATTGATTTTCCTCAATCTGTTTAAAATTTATGATGCTTTTAATGTTTATCAAAGCTTTAGATAGTTCATCTCGTACATCCTTTCATACAACGCAAGAACGCTGTAATTCCAAAAATAATGATGATATAAAAAATGCTCTCTCTGGAATTATGGCACACTACCTAAAGTTCCCTTCGAGCAATTCAATTGAAAGCAATTCAATTCAATTCAATTCAATTCAATAACATTTTAATCGTTTAATTTTAAAGTTTTCTCCTTGTGATACAGGCAAACTATTACACTACAATTTTTGCACTTTCTCGGCTACAGGTTTTTGCTAGGAATTTATTTCAACGTTCTTGTCCTTGTTCAAGGCTGCCACATATTTGAGTGATAAGGGGGCGGGCGGTTTATTAACTGCATTAACTAAAAATCAATTGAAATGAAGCTAGTACTTCTGTACTGAGTTCGCATTCACAAAATCCTCCAAACCAGGCAGCCTTTGCTATTCACAACAATGTTAGTTTCACAAATATTGCTCCATAATGACTAATATTCCAAACACGTCTCTTTGAGCAAACATTTGTTAGCATTTTCCCATTTGATTCCTCAGATGTACAGTCAAATTTAAGCAGACACTTACAAGGCGGACACTGTCAATCCATGGACATGATGAAAACATTTCAGCTGGTTAAAGATTCGACATCTACCGTAAAAGCTCTATTAAGCCCCCGGGGGGCTTATTTAATTTCGGAGACTCCAGAGGGGGGCTTAAAAGATAGGGGGATTATTAGAGAGGGGGGGCTTATTCACAAAGTCAGATGACAAGGCTATAAACGATAGCTTTTAGGTTTTTCACCTGATATTTTGCGGAGTCAACATACACTTTTACGAGTCAAATACACAAATTCAACGCAGTTTTAATCCCAAACCATATCAAAATTAATATCCAAACTTGTTTTATCTAGTAAATGGCAAATTTTCGGTATCCTCTCGCATTTGATATAAGTGGGAGGCTTATTTACAATTTTTACTCAGAAGGGAGGGGCTTATTAGATAGGGGGGCTTAATAGAGAGGGGGGCTAAATAGAGCTTTTAAGGTATGTTATTAAAATGCTATTATGACTGAAACATTGTGTATTTTCAAAGTCTCAAGCATCAATTTGACACATTGGCAACTTCAATTAAGCAACAGTATTTTAAAAAATATCGAATTTAATTGTGTTGCATCTCTGGTGACCATTTAAAAATAAACCCACAGGCATCAAGCATACAGTAGCATTTCTTTTTTAACAATTTCGGCATGAAACTGGCTCAATAAAGTATCAAAATATAATATAAAATGGCGAGATAACTTGTTACGAAATGTTGGAGCACGCTTTTGGAGCAACCTCTCTCCTCCTTCGAAATCAATCTCAAACTGCAAAGCTTTCAGAATTTTCAGAAGTAGATATAAAGAAACTATAATTGCACGGTCTTGAATCCAATAGCGAAATCAAATTCGACCAGTCATTATCATCTTAACTTGCATTTTTTCTTGTTATTCGTGTATTTACATCCTAAATATTATGTTATTTTTGTATTGTTTTGTTAAAGGTAATGTGTCAATACAAGTAGGTCTCCCAGAGCAAGGCATGTGATCAATTAAAATTTCTTTTCAATCACGCATTACAGCAATTTTCTCTATTCATGTGATCAGTTTGAATAGCAACCAATCATTTGCCGAGAAATTGATGGATGATGACAGGTTGGGTATACGCTGGCCTCATATATGGACACATCACCTTTAACGGCCCAAGCTAGATCATCTTGCTTTTCTTGGGTCGTGTAGAATACAACTTTTTGACCAGCGTATATTGTATTTGATTTTGTATTCAGCAAAGAAAATTGAATTGAATTGAATTACCTGTAATTTTTCCAGTGCTTTTGCAGCACCTTCAGGCATCTGATAATTGATGAATGCACAATATTTTTCCGGTAATAACCTCACACTGACCAGTTTGCCTTGTTTAGAAAACAACTGCGACAGCTGCTTTTCGGTGACTGTATGAGAATTGACATTTCCTATCCATAGCGCTGTACATTTTTGTTTTGTTCTGCAAACAAAGTAATTTATATATTTCAATAAGCAAATTGACGAAATAAGAAAATTCAGCTGATAAAAAATTTTTTGAGCGCATCTTTTGTATATATCAATAAAACACTAAAACTACACAAAACAAAACTCAACTTTAATTACTGTTGAAATGGAGGCAAAAAACATAACGTTATCGAGTTGCCCCCACGCCCAACATCACACATTTACTATTACTTCACAATAAAAACGAACCTTACACTACTACAAATGGCTAAAGCTGAATTCACACTTGAGGCCATTTTTTGCAATGTGGCGCACGCGGCAAAGTTGAATTAATCCAACTTTGTCGCATTGCCGCGCTTCAGCGCATCTCAGCTTAAGCACAGGACAGAAGAACAATGGCTATGTTTGGTGCCGATGGCTTTCTACTTTCTACAGTCTATAATTTGCGAGTGTGCAATCCTGACACATTCCATGCAAAAATTGTTAACCAATGCTATTTTTTAAGTTGAGGGTCTTTTCACTTGTTCCAAGGTGAGTATTACTCTACCGAAGAAATAAAAAAGCCCCGGGGGGGGGGGGGGGG
>REGM01000080.1:368647-400022 GCA_004194415.1 Aurelia aurita | reverse complement strand
GGGGGGGGTACTTGACTTTCAATTGTACGGGGGTGTGCCCACCAAAGACAAACATTTTTACCCGGCTCCAGAATTTTTCCCTCCGAACGATAGCCGATTCTAGAAAAAATCGTCGAAAAGTGCACTCCAAAACGTAAAAATCTGGCCAAGCAACAACCTGTTTTAAGAAAATACACCCTTTTGACAACCGGCTCTAGAAAAATTGCCTTCTTTCGATACCCGGCGCTAGAAAAAAGAGGCGAAAACGATACCCTGAAAAACGGCACGTCCCCGTCGGACAAATATACTAAGTACCCCCTCCGGGAAAAAAGCACTCCTCCTTTAAAAGGTCAAATTGACTGACCATTATCATCCTTAGAAACTGTACTTTTAGTGCACTGCTTTTCAATTTCCTCAGACATTATCAAATGGTCTCGCCATTGCTGTACGGTAGAATAGCTGCGGAAATTTGATCGACATTTTTATCGGTTTTTGCAAGAAGCATTCGTAGTAAATCACGCAAAACATTCATCAAGTAGAATAACCAAGATTTCATTAACGATGGATTTCCTTTCAAGCTGTTAAGACCCTTTTGGAAGGTTTGTAAAACCCCTTTGGAAGAGTCTTCGTACTTTTAGGACAATATGCATTGCTGTACGTGCCCATTATTAATGAAAAATATCATACTTTGGTTGTGAAGATGTTGTCACTAATATTGGTCCTTTTTCAGCTATTCCATTTCTTTTCCCAGAAGAATCATCAGAATCAGACATATATTGCTTTTCTTCTCCCTCACTTCTTGGGGTCACTATGGAAAAGAAACTGAAGATAAAATGGCATTAAGGACATTTTTACAAGTGGGGGGATCGAACGCTCCTAAAGCTGAATCTATAACAGATGAGTAAAAACACGTATCCAATGTTTGAAAACTCATATTGCAAATACTACCAAGCCAATTCGCGAAATTTTTAATCCTTAATCTCAGCAGGGTTTAATTTTAATATTTTTTTGTATTCTCGCCATCCTTTTGGATGCTTTACTTTCTTCAAAGTTAGTTGTTAACCAAAAATTATTTTCTTCAAATTGCTCAAAACAGTCAAAAATGTGCTAATCAACCTGATTTAGATCTGACACGAAACATTCTCTTTCGTCCCTCGCATTGATTGAAAGGAAAATTTACATTAAATCAGTTTCCGTGTTATTACTAAGCAATACCCTATCCCAAAACAGTCTTGTACCAGTCTAATAGTTTGAAAGCGAACTAAATAGAGCCAGCCAAGTCTATATATAGCCAAAGGCTAGTGACACCAATTTCGGAGAGATTAGCAAAATCATACATTGTAAATAAAGAAAATCCCAAAATCAAATTAAAGCCTCAGTAAGGCAACGGAGTTGGTGTTTTCGAATTGATTTTGTAATGATCTTTAAACAGTGGAAACATGTTTTGACTGACCCGGTGCTAGGAGCGTTTTTCGTGCCAATGCCAAAATAAGGCAGGCGTTTTTGACGCATGATGACACAGCCTCTTGCTAACGCGTCTTTGTCGAAGCGGAACATATGGATGTATCCAACTTTGGCCCATCACAACACCTTACCGTATAGACGCGGATATAGTTATAAAAATACCGGGTGTCCAAAAAAGATAACCCACGCTTGAAAAAAACATCAACATTTCATTACAAGGCCAATCTTCGAATTTCTTTTTTGAAATTGCACAAGATAGGAAGCCCCTGAAATTTATGGGAATTACATTCCAGAGCTGAATAGGAAAATCCTTTTTGCATAGTCTAGATTGTACCTTGGAATCTGAAGATCTCTGCAGAATCGCGTGTTATGACTGGAGTATTGGGATCTTTGTTGAAATTTATTCCAGAGATTTTCTAGGCAGAGTTGTTCATGATCTTGTAGGCCATAAGAGCACGATCAAACGTGATAAGTTGCTCGACATGTAGGAAATCATTTGACAATTCGTATTTTATCCTGGAGGTATTGATAATAGATGTTGTTTGATGTGTAAATATTTTCTTTTAGTTAATGAAAATAAACAAAGTTTTTTCCTATACTGTATGTTTATAAAAATAGTATTTTTTAGTAAATAACAGCAGAATACTGCATAGGTTATTTTCACAATATCTTTGATATGTAAACAGAAACATCAAGAACTAATTACAGAGCAACGGTTCTGCTAAATAGACTCCCAATAAGAAGGAAGTAAAACAACTGAAACTGTTATACGCCTTGCCGAAAAGAGTGAAACCCTCTTGCTACGGAGAAAATTGTCTGGAGAAATAGGTACGGAGAAAATTATGTCGCATTTTTATTCCGAACTTGGGCTTTTTATAATAATTGTTTTTAGATTTCTGTTTTCATATTGTATACCGTACTCTTGATGACTTGTAAATATTTTTATCCACTATTTTCTTTTGTGATATTTGTAAATATATTTTTAACGTTGGAAGTAATTAGCTGACTTTTTTATATTAGCTATTATGCGTTGTAATCCAACGATAAATGAATTGATAACAATAATAATAATAATAATAATAATGATAATAATAATAATAATAATAATAATAATAATAATAATAATGATGCTGTTAGCCTGAAATCAGGCTCTATGCCATAAGGAGAAAACGGGAGCCTAAGTACGCGCTGTACAAAACGTTTGCAAGGCTAAATTAATTTTTTTAGGTAGAACGCTTTAATTGGCTACTTTACATCCTTACAGTACGCAAAAACAATTAATTTCTTTTGTCCTAAAAAAAAAGATTTCCCCCCCTGAGGGATTATCAACTTCGTCGATTTTATTACTAACAAGTATTGAAGTTTACTTTGAAACAAACTGCTTTTAGGCATGCTTTTATCACCAAGGGGGATATACAAATGGTTGGCGTGAACTTATAAGGTATTTTCCTGCAAGCCTTTTTATAGAGCGTGTCCTCAGGCTCACAACTTTGTCTTCATGGCAGAGTGAGCCTGATTTCAGGCTATCTTGCTATCTTATCCTTCAGTACAAAATATCCGTCATTAAATCACAGAAAGCAGAGACTCTTTGAATACAAACCATTTCCAGCCAGTAAAGCCTCCAATGCAGACTGAACTGTGCCATGTGTCCTAACAGATTCTTCCGCCAAAGGCCGTTGAAATCCCATATCCTAGAATCGAATCAAACATTCCATAATTTTCCGCTCGAAGAAAATCCGTTGTGTAAAGCTGAATTTACTGGATGATACCGTAAATCCTTGATTCAGCCCCCACCTTCGAATAAGCCCTATCCCTTCGAAGCCCTATCCCTTCGAATAAGCCCTACCCCTTCGAATAAGCCCTATCCCTTCGAATAAGCCCTCACCTCAGAACTGATTTCAACAAATAAAACCCCTCGAATAAGCCCCCATGGGGATATTTGAATTCCACAAAATTAAATTTGACACAAGTTTATACATTGTTTGTCTGTGTATCATGTTTATCGTCGTTATATTACAACTTCACATTTTCATATATCACTTCCTGTGAATTCTAGTCCAAGATTTCGATGTTTTACTTTTCTCGATACCTTTATCAGCTAGAATAGCAGTATTTCATCACACATCTATCGTATTATTAATAAGCCCCCAAGGAGAGGATTACGGTATCGGCATAGCGAAACTGTGTTCTAATGCCTGCAATGGGAAAATAGATAGAAAGAAGTGCTAGAATGACTGCCTAACTGTTTCGCAGATTCTATTGAAGAAGACTATTTATGAAATATCCCGCATAGTAAAATGAAGGAGCGCGGCACAAAACCGAAATAACCAATATTGACAAAATCTTCACTTTGCTTTTACAACAAATTCTGTTGTTCAAGCTCGGAACGATTGATTAAAACATAGATCATCGATCAATTTCTTGTTTATCAACTTTGTTCTTTAAACTTGTTTAAAGACCCATGACTGACCAGCAGCCTTTGCACGACTTTGTTGTTGTTTACAACAGTTGAGCCTGCATGTAAGCCTCTTCTAACGTCCTGAACCGTCGGTACAACCATAGAAATGGGTTCCTCTCAATACTTGAGCTTCAGGATATTAGAAAATGCTTACATGCAGGGCGGCTTACTAGATTTTAACGGAAAGCTGAACAGCACGAAATCACATGGTCGCAGTGATGAAGAATTGCCTTCAGACATCGATACAACTCCAAGTGGACATCAAAGAAATAACTACGATCTGCTGCTTTGAGGACCAAGGCTAACAAACCAGCTGAGGCTGTAAATTTTGACCCACCGGCTCTGGAAAATGCATGTTCATATTCACTTTGCTCCACTGCTCGACCAAAAGATGACTAGGTACGCGAGGCACAGTTCATTTTTTATTTACTCCCCATTTAATCTTTGGGTTTTCAAATGCATGTCCTTGTTGAGTTTAAAGCTTTATGATAAAGTTAATTCAATCTCTGATGCCTATTTGCCTGCAAATAAACAAAATTTCCCCTCGTTTTGTCGGTCTTTGTCTCTTCTATTGTGGCCTAAAATTATTTCCTCCAATTTGCACAACCCTGACTATGCAGTACGAAAATACATGCCTAAATGCATTGTTTATGAACTAAAGAGACTACTGATATAATTTGTTGGCCATTTACGTTATTTCAATCGAAGATTAAAACGGATTACAACCAGTGCTATTTTCTGTATACAGAAAATAGTGGAAGCTGTGGTGAAGAGCATTCAAGGGCTGCAAAGGATGCTGGTCAGTCATGGGTCTTTAAACAAGATAAAATCTTTTTTACTGTTAGCTCTTAGGAAATGTTATTACATTTATTAAAAAAAAGACAGGAGAGAAAAGGATAGAACAAAAAGAGGATAAAAAGAGAACAAAGATGTGCATATTTCGTAACTTCGTCAGTAGTAAGTCTCCGTCACAATTATTTTTAAATTCAATGAACTGTAAATAATCCCCTTCCCTCGAATAAGCCCCTCCCTCAAACAAGCCCCCACCCCAGACCATGCTTTAACAAATAAGCCCCCACCCTCGAATAAGCCACTATGTGCCATTTAAATTTCAACACAACATAGAATTATAAATAAATGCATACATTCGTGGCCAGGGTTTGGGTACAGTATTGTGTTTATCGTCGTTATACTTATATTTCATGTTAAATACTTTGTAAAAGTCGCCTCCTGTAAATTCTAGCTCTAAATTGGGATGTTCTTCGCCTTTCTCCATACCTTTATCAGCTAGAACAGCAGTATATCATCACTCATCTACGGTACTATTTAATAAGTCCCCCCCCCCCCCTCCATCAAATAAGCCCCAATGCGAAAATTCATTTTGATAAATAAGCCCCCGGGGGTTTATTCGAATATTTACGGTATACAGTAAAAAAGATTTACAGTTGAGTAAAAAAGTTTCGTCATCTGCCGAACTATAAAATAGTTAAAGATCCAGTAAGTTAGTTTTTCACAATTAAGTCCGTCAATCTGTTCTAATGTTTTTCCCGATCCTGCTTGGAAGCCGTTTCGAAAAGCTTGAGAAGTACATCCAAGAATACATCCAAGCAATATCCTTTCTTCAGGCCCTCTTTGCCACGTCTGTTTCTTTGCAGTATCGATTAGACAGGAAGACAAAGATTATGATAAAGTTATCTTACCGTTAATATGCGCACACGAACTTTTTCTAATTCAAACTGAGCATCAGGACATTCAGAATCCAATGTTAACACATTTTGGAATGCTTCTTCAGCCTCTTGATATCGCTAAGATAGAACATTAAGAATCTATGAAAATTCCCTGGAAATAAGATACCTCTTTAAAACGTAAAATGGAATACAGTCATTGAAATAACGGTTTGACAAAGGTGCTGAAATCAAATCAGCTGTTTGCAACGAGCTACATACGATTTAAGAAGCACCGTAAAGTATTTGGTGTCGGCGAAAAGAGTTCAGCAAAAAGACAAGGCACAAATAAGAGAATGACAGTTTTAGCTATTCAAAGTACAAAATATGATTGGCCTAAATTTCACACCAAGAGCGAGGTTCCTCAACAAAGTAGTCCTATAATAACCGCAAATGTAGCTCAAAAAGGCATATTCATTGTTTTACACTATAGCTGCGACAAACAAAAGTATTTACTGACCCGTTCATTCGTTCATTCACTCAATCATTCATTATTTCATTCACTGAGTTGACATTTTCTCTTTAAACCGTCCAAACTTTGAAGAGCCAGGGAAGAAAGCATCTCTCAAAAACAGAATCCTGAATATTTACCTCGAGACCAGTCAAAGCCCTTCCTTTTCTAAAATATCCTTTTGGCCACTGAGCTGCTAGTCTAATTGCAGACTCTGCATCTCTCAGTGCACTAAAAGTGAGAATGAAGTCCATTTAAAGCATCACAGAAATATAACAATGCCTCTCTATGATAGCAGGGGCATAAATTGTGTAGACAGCTAAAGGTCTGTCTCGTATTAGATGTTAGGTTAGACTTGCGATTACGCAAAATTCCTAATATTGTTTTTATTCGCGGATATTTTCGCCCGACATTTAATGCGAGACACTTTCAGTTAAATAGAATGGTATCAAGCTTTTCAGTTCCATTGAGACTCTTGGTGAACTGTATACGTCATCAAGCACTAAATTGGAGCAACTGAAGTCAAAATGTTACTTTGGGGCTTGGCCAGGAATTTTGCTATATAGATTATCATACTACCCTTGCTGCGACCATCATATCTTCATCCAATAATGAATTTTCGATTTCAAATGAAGATTTGTCGTAGCTAAGGCAAAATCTCCGCATTCCGGCTTTTAATCTGTACAAATCTCAAATCCAATGCGGGTCAACGAGGCTTAATTTGGTTCACACCTTTGAAAAGACATTTCAGAAATAGAACATTTCAACTATGATTTCAAAGAAAGCAGTCCATCGCCTCTATTTGAAAATAGTAAGCATTTCTCTCTTCCATGCGTTGCTAACAGCAACGCATGAACTTTTTCAACAGTCAGAAATGTTTCAAAAGCCCCTGTGGCTGCGATGCACTCCCTTTCAAACTCGCAGCCTTTTGCCTCGGACTGAAAACTATCTATAAAAAGGTCTATTCAAATTTCAGTAGCAAAATCATTCTTAAATCAATCTATAAAATTTCTTAATCATTCTAAATCAAAACTTACTTTTCAAATTGCGCAGTGCGGTCGTAGCAGTATGATCTATTACCAAAAAATCTGCAAGAGAGAAAAAGCATGAAATTGTGGCAAGTTTTTAATTGCGATGATTGAAAATGATTGAAATTATGATTAAAAATTAAAATTAAAAAAAAAGTACCGGGTGACTAAAAAAGTGTCCCCCCTGTTCAAAAAATTAGTTTGCAGAAGATCCAGAAAATGGCCTAAAATGCAAGATGAATGGCATCTCGAAATAAAATAAAATTGTCAGTCTTACTATTTTCAGTTCTCCTTTTTTCAGAGCAATAAATAAGATACTGACTACTCGTTGTTACTGCAGAGCTAAGACATCTCATTTGAGCGAGATGCCCAGTGGTCTTGTGGGAAACCTCATTTGTGTGTCCAATATGATACTAAAGTTTGTCTCAAATTAGATGTCACAATGTCCGCGAATAAAAACAAATGAAGTGTTTTGCATGAGTAATTTTGCGTTATCGCAAATCTCACGTGACATCTAATTTGAGACAGATTTTAGCAATACTGGGTGAGCCAAAAATTCAGGTGTTTGAAAATTTGTAGTACCTTGAGTACTTAAAGGATTGGCATGAATCAAATTCTGCTTGATAGCGAAAAGACCGAACTACTTTTTGCAATATCTCTTGTATTTTTTTGAGCACTGAAAATATAATTAAATTAATCTTCAAGAAAAAATCTTGGTTCCTCATTTCGCACCAAGGATTTTCCATAAAGTCAAATTTGCCTAGATTTTCAGTGCTCAAAAATGTGCAAGAAAAATTGCAAAAAAATTCTTCGGTCTTTCGTCTATCAAGCTGAACTCGATTCATTCCAATCCATACAGTAATCTAGGTACAACGAATTTTCCAAACGCCTGGAAATTTTTTGGCACACACCCGGTAGATTGAAGTACGAAAACAAATGCGAGAACTACGAACCTGAAATCCGACGGATCCAATCGAATGGCCTCTGAAAACATTCCTATTGCATCAAAGTATTCTTCCCTGGCTGCAAATTCATTCCCTTTCACTGCCAGTTGCCGACTTTTTATGATTATACTATCTAAACTCTGATTCATATCTTGATTTTCCTTTTCTGCAATTTCTGGTTGGCTTTTCGTATTTTTTATTTCTTTCTCCGTTGATTCCGACTTCAATTCCAATTTATGATTTTCCTCTTTCTTTTCTTTTAATTTGTTTCCAGATTTTTTGGTTTCTTTATTTTTCTGTGCTGCACTCTTTTTCGAATTATTATTATTATTTGGTGGCTTCGGCTCCGGCTCTTTGGGAGGAGGATTTGTAGTTTGGGTTTGTGGTGCTTTGCTGGCAGCTCTTGCGAAGAACGCACTGCTCGCATCAAACTGTTCCTGGAACAATAAAAACGTTTTTGGTGCTACAAACTTGAAGATAATCTTATTGTGCCCTGTTTAAATTACAGAATCATTTTGGTACGACACAAATAAATTTGGTACGTGCGAGAAACAAATTGGTTTTGCATAGCGTTTGCACTACGACTTTTATCCGAGCTGAGCCGATCTTTGTGGCACACATAATCTTCACCAGTGCTGGGACTACATCGGCATTGTGCATTGTTCCCAAGACGAATGGATTTTGGTACGGGTACCAGTTTTATCCGTGCTGTGCCAAAAAATTTGCAGTGTCAGTGTGGCTTTAAACGCATGCACCATAATTAAACGTATTGAAAGTTTATCATATGTTGTTGCGAGTATGAACTTTCAACCTCCTTTGGCTTTTCAAACAGATATTGTATATACACAGGCTTACGCCGATTTTGAAGGCACTGATTGGTACTACACGCAATAATGGTCCAGCTGGTTGTTTCTGATTGGCTCATTACAAAACACACCTTGGTATAAATTCTCCTCTTTTAAAATTGTTTTAGAACTTTCCTACTACGAACTACAATCATAGTTTGGGTCAAAGGCCGAGAAAACGGGACCTGGAGTCTTTGAAAAAAGTTTCAAATATTAAAGTCAATGTCTTTCCAAATTTCAGCGTCTCTCTTTATACTGAAGCCTAACAAACACATGAAAATGTTACGACTTTTATCGCCAATGAGAAGTCTTCAGTATGTGGGGTTAAAATAACCATAATTAAAATTTTCAATATTTTTGGCTCTGAAATTCTGAACATCCAATGCAATGTTTGTCAGACTAAAAATCCAAAGTCTTGCAAAATTACTTCGTGCAACCACATTCGGCATACCTTAAGAAAATAGACTAATCCCAAAAAGTCTCACCTCATCATCAGAGCCATCTTTGCCTTTTGAGTGCCTGTGAAGCAAAAAAATAATATTTTTAATGCCCACAAATGCAGTTAAATTTGCTACTTTCTATAAAATCAAATCTGACTTAATTTGTCAAACATCTTAGCTAGAGCGTTCTCTAAGTTACTGCGTGTTAATGAGTGTCTTGAAAGTTACGGGAAACCTCAGAGGACGTACAAAAGATGGGACGAGGAATAACCGAAGATGGGACGAGGAATAACCGAAGATGGGACGAGGAATAACCGTTTTAAAATATTGACTAACCATTCTTTAAATTTTGCTTTCTTTAATATAAAAGAATAAAAGTATCATAAAATTAAAGTATCTTGTAATGAAAGTTACAAACTACAAGAATTATAAACATTTGAAAATATTCTATTGATCTTGAGGCTTTCTTTTTGTGGCGTTGCATCAAGGACCAAATTAATTTGAGAGATGATTGTTGATGTTTTTCTCCCTCGGGAAAACTACTGATGAAATCGCAGCTTGAAAGCTACTATCGTGAGCAAAACATTTTTTTTAAAACATCCAATTTTTAGCGATAAAAACAATATTTTGTTTTTGCATATCGAATTTCCAGTCTCGCATGATAACAGAACCGTATTTCGCTGCATGCTTTAAATAAAGTATAAAATTCATCCACAAAAAAAATTCTCACAAATCTCAAGAATATGCAAATTTTCTAGATTCAATTTGATATTTGAAACAATTGCATGAAAAGAAAGTTGTATGATCTTCAAAACAACCGAATTGCGGTGATTTTTCAAAAATTTGCACTACTGGGATCTCTATAACTTAAAGGGGCTCCGTCGCCAAAGCGTAAACAAATCTGTAAACACCATTGTTTTAGGCACGTGTCGATTGTCTTCTGTAGTTTGTTTCGTGGCTTCACCCAAGCCACCAAAAAGTGACCGTTAAAAATCCACTTATATCTGAGCAATCGTAAAAGATATGAATGTTTGGTTTGTTCCTCTGTGAAGTACAAAGATTTATCTTCAAAATAACGCTTTCATTTTTGAGAAAAAAGTGAAGAGTTTGTGTGATATTGCCTATCAAAAGCTGCTAAATCGCCAAATCGATCGAAATTTGGAGACGGAGCCCCTTTAATAAAGACATGCGATGAAATATGACGTAGTGCTGGATCGANCTTAAAGGGGCTCCGTCGCCAAAGCGTAAACAAATCTGTAAACACCATTGTTTTAGGCACGTGTCGATTGTCTTCTGTAGTTTGTTTCGTGGCTTCACCCAAGCCACCAAAAAGTGACCGTTAAAAATCCACTTATATCTGAGCAATCGTAAAAGATATGAATGTTTGGTTTGTTCCTCTGTGAAGTACAAAGATTTATCTTCAAAATAACGCTTTCATTTTTGAGAAAAAAGTGAAGAGTTTGTGTGATATTGCCTATCAAAAGCTGCTAAATCGCCAAATCGATCGAAATTTGGAGACGGAGCCCCTTTAATAAAGACATGCGATGAAATATGACGTAGTGCTGGATCGAAAAAGAATCATCGCTTGAACTGTACCAAAACTTCGATTTTGCAAAAATTTGAAATTTTCTTTCATTGACCAAATAATTCAAGAAACATTTCAGATCAAAATGAGTTTTGAATTTTTTCTAGCAACTGCAAATCATAATAATTTCAAAATTTTAGTGATTTTGAAAATGTTGCAGCTTTTCTTGGGTCACCCCGTGCTAGGTGGAGTTACTCTGCAATCAATGTAGTTATACGAGCATAGCTAAGAGCATGCGCAAGTGGGTGAAATAAATGTACTGTAGACTGATTACAACATCGTAGTAATCGCTATTGATAGACCTGCCGGATGCTCCAACAACAACAACAACAATAACAACAACAACAACATCAACTTTGATACATTCCTTTTGATAGTAATGGCAAATGGCCAAAGTAAAACTCCGATGACAAAACAGGTCAGAATTCAAGTTTCGAGTGCTCGAAGATGGGAAAACAAACTGTGGGTACAAAGATTAATGTTTCTTTTAGTCATAAAGTGGGAAATCTTTCATTTCAACTCGTTAAATATTGTGCAGTAATTTCCGCCAGAGAAAATCAAAACAAAAAGTTAGTCCAGTTTTTGTGCCTGTAAAAGTATGAGTCCTACTTTCACCAATGATGGGGATAATAGTTAAGGATGAACCTTATAAGTTTACATCTGTCGTGCTTAATTATAAAATATTAATAACAGTGGAACATAAAGCAGTGGTCACTGTTTGAAGAACTCCTTACGCGTCAATTAATTGTTCATATTTATGAAGCATTCACAAACACAGCTACACTTGTTCTTTTCGCTATAATTCGCTACTGGGCACCTACGCTTTCTTTTACAGCATGCTGCATTGACTGAGGCCTCGACCACACTAATACGGTTTCAGATGAAAACGCATACATTTGTATCCCTTTTCACTATTGCGTCTAGATCAAATAGCAAAATGACTTCGCACTCTTCCTCCTTGACATTTTTTCTCCTTTACATTTAGAATTCCTCCGCAGAAGATAAAAAGTAGAAAATTATAACAAACTTCAAAGAAGTTAGTTTAAACAGCAGCTACGACGCCCCAAGCAGACCACTTATCGAAGGGCTGGGTTGGAAGACCATTCAGGAACTCATTCAAAATGAATCTGAAACAATGGTCTTCAAGTCCCTAAATGGGTTAGCTCCACAATACTTGTGTGACCTATTCACAAAAAGCTCAGAATGCTCTTCCCGTAGCCTCCGCAATGCAGAGACGGACCTGAAGCTACCTATGAAAAAAACAGTAAAGTTTTTCTTTCAGAGGAGCAAAGTTGTGGAATAGCCTCTCAGCTGAGTCAAAGCAAGCATCCTCCCTAAGCCTATTTAAGCAATTGATTTAGGGTTGAACTCTTTTCTTTTAACTGTAAACTTTGAACATTGTAAATAAGTTTTTAGATTGTAAAATAGGTTTTCTAATAGTTTTTAATATTAATTAGTTTTTGTAATTTAGTTCTATTTTATGGGAGGGCCCCTTGAAAACCAGCACTTGTGCTGAAGGGCTACCCTCCCCCTTAGCTAANTTCAAAATGTGGACTGGAAAAGGTTTATAAATAATCAATTCTGGCTGAGAAATGAAGGATTCGGCATATTCATTTTCACGGTAGCATATCAGAAAGTGGTCATTTCTTAAACTGACCAGCTAACATTTTAAACGTTATATTCCACTGAGATTAAATGCTGAAGAGAAAGGCTTTTCAACTTGGCTAGATTTCAGGCATTCAAGCTCGTGAGGCTCTCTTGGGTTCCACGGCTATTGGGTTCCCGGGCTATTGGGTTCCCGGGCTAGTGCAAGAAAGTAACAAAACTTCATTGATCATAAGACTATTTGGTATTAACTGATGTCAAGGAACAAGTTATTTTGCCTTTTAACAAAGACATTCGCAGAAATAGCTGTGGAGAAAAGGATGTGTGTTTGATCAAATTTCAAGGATACCTTGATTATTGGACACCTTGATTATTGGACTTCATCAGTTCATTTTCAAATTTTTCCTGAGAAAAGTTAATAAACAGATTTAAAAAAGTTTCTCACCGAACTTTTATTTTCTTCTTTTCCAATATTGTTATCTTCATCTTCGGGCTTTTCTTTGTCCTTGTCCTTTTGTTTTCGTTTCTCCTTCTTCTTCTGCAAAAGAAAAACAGTATGTTGAAAGATAGCAGGGTGTAAGCAAAAAAGTATCCATGTTTGACCAGCCTTGATAAACCATTCACTGGGCCAAATGCATTTGCTATTCACAGGTTATTTTCGATATTTCGTCTTTCGTCGAACTATTTTCTAGCTTACTGGTATAAACAAATTAGGAAAAGCTTTTAACCTACAGAGCCCTACATACACTTAAAAACCCCGATCAAGATATCTCAAGCTGAACCGCTCAAGCCGAGCAATTTTGGGAATAAAGGCCTGTCGTAGTTATAGCATCGAAGTCTTCCATGTGAAAGTATCAACGCATTTATCTTTGAATTACCGACCTAAAAAGGAAAAAATTGTTGCTCCAGTTGGCTTCGTACCCAGTTCGCGATAAGCATCAATTGTTTGTAAAATATTTTTGCAGCTATTCGATGCAACGTATTGGACAGATGATCTCATTGCGAGTATTGTGCATTTGGTACTCATCAAACCTTAGTTTAGGCTCTTGATATCTAATCGAAGTTTGGTCGTCTTTTTGGTTTCAGTAACATGAAGATCTTTCAAAATCTGTTTATAAATCTAGAATTATAGTCTGTCTCAAATTAGATGTCACGTGAAAATTCCCGGGAATAACAACATGTGAAGTGCTTTGCATGACTAATTTGCGTTATCGCAAACCTAACGTGACATCTAATTTGAGACAGACTTTAGAGGGCTAAAACGTCATGACAGATTAGTAGTTACATGGCTTTTGATCTTTGATCTTTGATCTATTCACTGATGGCCCTTTAAAGGCCCCATTATCAGTAAAGGTACAAAGTGATGAGCGACAATCTAATATTACGGGTTCACAAACCTTCTTTTTAGCCTTTTTCTTTTCCTTTCGTCTTTTTTCTATTTCCTCTTCCTCTATCAATTCCTGTGCATTTCTAAGAGCTTCCTGTGAAAAGAATACCCAAAAAATTAAAGCAAACATCATTCTAAGCTGTACACAGTGTACAGACTGTCTTAAAATTCACTTAAAAATTTGGGACGCTATAAATATATATGTAAATATATATGTATAAAACTTTGGGACGCTATAAAAGTTATAAATATATATTCATGTACACAAAAAGATACCTGAACTAATTCAATTAAAGATTGTCGTACCCCAACTGTCTCAACTTTTATTTTAAAGAGCATACCGAGGGGGCCTCTTTGATATCGTTGTCAAACCTGTTCCACACTTTTGCACCACGGTAAGAGAATGCCTTTTGGCCACTTACTGTACGCATTAACGGTCCTGCAAAATCATTCATTCATTCATTCATTCATTATCTATTTGTTTAAGCAGGTTATATTTACGTGTCAGCAGAAGCTGATGTGGACCTGCTACTACTCTAAATGTTCAAAGGAATATAAAATGTAAAATTAAAAGTATAACTTCCAGTCATGTCCATAAAGATTTACAGTGTCCATTTAGTTTAGCTAATCGTTTCAACAAATCCAAGGTATATAGAAAAAATTTAATGTACAAATCGATAATTCAAAACTTTACTTCAGAAGTGTAATTTCAATGTCCTAAAAGTAGTGGAAATCATCCTTTTTGTTCTTTATTAAGCATGCCTCTTTTCCAAAACTTAACGATGTAACTAATTTCCTATCTCTTTGTATTTTATTCTTAAATTGTTGTAAGCTACGCGAGTTTCTTGTTTCCAGACTTAAAGTGTTCCACAGAAGGGTTCCTCTAAATATCACTGATGTACGTCCAACTTCCTTGAGAATCCTTGGTAATTTAAAGGAGCATCCATCCCGTGAATGAGACAGTCTCTTTTTGAAGTGCTCTTGGATGGCTTCAGGAATAGTTCCATACTGAAACTTATGCATAATTGCTAGAATCTTTCGTTTATAAATATAATCCAGACTGTCCCATTTAGCCACGTTCATTGTTTCCACTTTGTCTGTATGGCTCGGTATTTGATGGATTATTTTGGCAGATCTTACGTGAATCTTTTCTAAATCATTAAAAAGTGCTGGAGGGCAGGTTCCCCAGACTGTTACGGCATACGTAACAGCCGCGATAATAGTCTTGAAATAGATTTCTTCTTGAAATTTAACAGGTAAAAATCTCATTCGTTAGAGCTGGCTGACTTTAGCCGCAAATGACTTTGATACACGCTTCACCTGTGCATCCCATCTTAGATGATTGTCAATCATGATTCCAAGACATGTGGCAGTTTTCACATACTTAATTTCTTCATTATTGATGTTAACAGGTCTAAGGGGCCTACAAAGTTGCGGCTTGTAAGTAACAATACCTCAGATTTTCCGGTGTGAATGGTCAGCTTAATCAGTTTTAGTGTTTCTTACCTCATGTGTATGAAAATCTGACAGCCCAACAAATAGGTCTCAAATAGTGGCTGTCTCTCAAATAGCGGCAACAAATAGTGGCTGTCTCTTTTAAAATCATTTCTTTAATGATCTCTTTGCGGTGGGGTATTTAAATTCTACTCTGCGTATATTACACGCAAGCATTGAATAAATCTTAGAAAATCAAGGACTACAAACCTCCTCCGTAATTCCTGATCGTGGTGTATCTGCTGAATCTACGAGGAGTAAGAAACAATTTTACAACGCAAGTAGGCTGCATTTTTAGCCCATCAAACCATATTTTGATAAAGCAAAATTTGTCTAGGCTTTTGCCCCCCAATAATTATTTCAGAAACATACTATAATCAATGAAAATTAAACTCTAGGAATAATAATCAAACGAAGAGGATTCTAAAATATAGAACCAATTGTTTGCAACTGGGCCTATATTTTACTGGTCAATCTTTTAAAAAGGTCTGAGAAAAATCGATTTTCAACTAATAACCGTTAATCTGAGAATCCTGAAAAACTATTCTAACTGTTCTCAGTACCTGCAAGCAACAGAATTGCGATACATTTTCCCATCGTTTCAAGATGAAATACATAAAGTGTTCTTACAGAAAAATTCATTCATTATGCAAAACGTGCCAGTTTTGAACTGGCACTACTGAATTGACAAAGTTTTCACGTTGTATGAAGTTTGAAACAAACTCTAACAAGGACTTAAAGAGAATCGACGGATATAAAAGCCCCGCGCGGGTATTCTATTATTAGCCTATTGTATTTGATGATGTCAACACGTGCGTGGATATTGTTTAGCCAGAGGAACAATAGTGTGCGTAGGAGTTGTCTTTGTCCTATTTATAGACGATCTCCTCTTAGCTCCGTTGATTCACTTTAAAACCGAATTTTACTGGCGCTTACGCAAAGCAAAAACAACTACCATTCTAATTTTGTCAAAGAATATGAGCGTTTCAGTTCTCTACACATGGCACAAGAAAAAGTCAGAGTTATCAAAGTTGGTGAGATGTTACGGCAAAAAGATTTGTTTTTATGCACGAAAGTAAAAATGCGTTTTCGTCATGAATTTTAAGCTGAGAGATAAAGTTCTTGAGCTACAGATGCAATCTTCACGTGGTGGAGATAATATTATATAGGATTACATTTGTGTTAAAATGTTTAATCTGGGCAGCCTGAGAAGCGTAAAAGGGGCCACTGAAAATTGATAACCTGGTCAGCAGCAATTGTAACATCGTGCTACAACTAACCCGATTGCAAAGCGTGGTAGAAATCAATCCTTCTTTTTTTTATATTCAATTTAAAAATTTACAAAACGAGCTACTTAGGACATTACGTACGAACTACTTTACAACACTACAAGCATGCAAAAAAATCCTGACTTCCCCCTGGCGAAAACATGCAGAACATATAGCTAAATTAAACTAAATCTACAACTACGAAAAGCTACACATACACGATTTTTACCTATAATACTTAAGCCAGTTTCACATTGGATGCCAAGCTAGCATAGGCGCTGATGATGAACAACCAAAACCCCAGGCGGGAGAACAACAACGACAACAACCGCTGTCATTACTGCTCCCCGCCTAGTGTCCCAATTGCCCAAAACACCGCGCCCATGGTATCACAATATTGATTGGTTTTCTTATAGCAACTATAGGGGTTTGGTATCACAATATCAATCCTTTCGAAAGGATAACGGCTGACAAAAGCGTGAACAGGTAAAAATGCGTTGATATCTTGCTAAGCCAGAAGGTAAGCTTGTTATATAACCTAACTTGAAACAAACCCCAGATTTGTCCTTTAAGATATAAAGGAAGTAAGGGACAGTGCAAAATTTATTATATTACATGGCCGGTGGAGAAGAAAAATTCTTGCAAAAAAATCTGCTTACCCTGTACAAAATTACTGCAAAAAAACCAACTGCCCCGTCACCTTTTCCTTAAAAAATTTATCTGCCCCGTATTCGTGAGCATTAGATGTTATACAGTACGACTTAGATGTTATACAGTAGGATTTTAGATAGTTATACAGTAGGATTTTAGTTTTAATTTTAGTTTATTATATTTTACTTTGTNAATATTATATAGGATTACATTTGTGTTAAAATGTTTAATCTGGGCAGCCTGAGAAGCGTAAAAGGGGCCACTGAAAATTGATAACCTGGTCAGCAGCAATTGTAACATCGTGCTACAACTAACCCGATTGCAAAGCGTGGTAGAAATCAATCCTTCTTTTTTTTATATTCAATTTAAAAATTTACAAAACGAGCTACTTAGGACATTACGTACGAACTACTTTACAACACTACAAGCATGCAAAAAAATCCTGACTTCCCCCTGGCGAAAACATGCAGAACATATAGCTAAATTAAACTAAATCTACAACTACGAAAAGCTACACATACACGATTTTTACCTATAATACTTAAGCCAGTTTCACATTGGATGCCAAGCTAGCATAGGCGCTGATGATGAACAACCAAAACCCCAGGCGGGAGAACAACAACGACAACAACCGCTGTCATTACTGCTCCCCGCCTAGTGTCCCAATTGCCCAAAACACCGCGCCCATGGTATCACAATATTGATTGGTTTTCTTATAGCAACTATAGGGGTTTGGTATCACAATATCAATCCTTTCGAAAGGATAACGGCTGACAAAAGCGTGAACAGGTAAAAATGCGTTGATATCTTGCTAAGCCAGAAGGTAAGCTTGTTATATAACCTAACTTGAAACAAACCCCAGATTTGTCCTTTAAGATATAAAGGAAGTAACGACAAAGATAAAGTAAAGATACAAAGTAAACTATTTTGAAACAAAGATAAAGCACTACCGTAAAATAAATTTCTCATAAAAAATACTATACCTTTAGGCATGTATTTCCTGGCTTCATATTTGCTTCTGAGTCGACTGGCTATACTCTCCCAAAATTCTTCATCACTATCTTCATCATCAGTGTAATCATAATCATCATAATCTGACATGTCCTCGTTGTATCGATAATGATGATGATGATGACGACAATTGCATTGACCCATAGTTGCTATAAATAAACACACATAAGTTAGGTGTGGAAACATTCAATTAAAATCGGAAGCTCAGTAGCCACAAATAAACGTTACCTTGTACGCAGCATGCTGAATTTCAAAGGGAAAATTGCAAGTGGCGAAAACTAATGTTTTCATAATATGCCGCAGGTTTTCTGGGGAATATTTCTGCAGTAAAAGTTACTTTTTCTGCAACCCCACTCTTTGTGTTGCGGATGATATGAAGCATTGAAAATTTTCAGTACTCAAATAAATCAAGATTCTGCCTCTTACAAAGTCTCTATCGTCAATTTTCAACAAGGTAAAACACCTGCATACAGTATGTTGTTGTTGCTAGGACTTGCTAGTTTTTTCCATCGCACACATATCAGAGTTACGTATTAGCGTTACGTACATATTGTATATTGCAGTAATACTCTATTACATTTTTCATGATAGAATTATGCATAGTGGCCAATGAGGTTAATTTTTCCAGATCTAAAAACCGTAACTGTGATTTTTCAATAGGCCAAACTGTCACAAATGGTTCAAATACTAACCCAACTATCGTTCGCATAAGAGACCAACTTGGGTGCAACTTCTGGACAACAGAATGTATAGGGCGGTGTACAGAGGTAAATATTCTTCTATTTGCATAGGGAAAACCAAGAGTAAAATGTTTTTAGTTGGTTAGGACCAACTTTAGGGTAAACAAACTGTCAAGGGGAAATGGGGAAAAAGAGAAAAGGAAGAGGAACGTGAGGAGGAATAAAGAGGAAAGAGTTACATGAAATGAAATAAGAGAGGATAAAACAAGAAAGAAAGAATTACAAAAACCTGACCTGACGAGGAGATTGATCAAAAAGAAAATTATCTTTCTATGTGTTTTTTTTTTGCAAAACAGCAAACCATATTTTTATATGGCAGCCAAACAAATATGTCGTTTCTCCAAGCATATGTGTCCAATTTCATTCTCGAATCTACATATCTACTCCACTAGAGCATCATGGGATCTATTCAGTACAAAGAAAAGTACATGAAACTGCCCACGATAACGTTGGCTCATCTCTGTTTGTGTATATTTGTGAAACCCTAAGTTACCTTGCTTGTAAGGTGGTTTGATACACCTTTTTATGAATTTGCCTTGTAAGGACTAATTTTGACCTCCCGAGTCAACATTTAAAAACTTGGAAGAATATTTACCCCGGGGGATATATTTAGCATCCTTAGAACCTTCAAGGGAAGAGTTATTTCGCTTAATTTTGAGTAAAAATAAAAAGAATTATCCACCAGCTTCAATGAACTATAGACTAAGAATTTGACCTAGCATTGCAAGTCTCTTAAAATTCTCATATCTGAGTATTCAATATTTCTTAAGGGTTTCTCCGGATTTTCATAACATTTTTATATTCATATCATGTGCCGCCCTCGTAAACATTTCACGAAAAAGTTTTATGAAGTCGTGCCCCTTTCTAGACACTACTCAAGTACCTTCATACAAGACGAGAAACAACTCACAAGAATTTGAAAAGATGCTATGCATTTCCTTGACTAAAAGAAAACAATCCTTAAATAATGTTATCCTAGTTAATAATTTTTTACCAATCAATAATTGAATAATTTTATGTTTCTTAATTTTTTACTAATCAGAGATTTGAGTTTCTTACAAAGAGCTTTGCATAAAAAAATACGTGTACGCCAGCTGATCGACTTTTTAGTCCTTACTAAAGCCTTTTAAGAAGCACTTTCCAAGAAAATTGTTCTATAACTTTAGATCGGTATCTCCGCTATTAGCAAGATATTGACTCCCCCAGGATGTGATGAATTACAGGCTTAGAGAAATTAAAGAATAGAAACTCCAAGGAACAGTACTTAGAGACAACAAGGAAGTATCTAAGAGTAGGTGCGAAGAGGCATTGTTAGAGTTCAACTTTAAAAGAGAGTGAAGGCAAATAACGGTACCAAGTACTTACGATTTCTAAAGGAAAACAGCTGCCGGTACAATTCCATCATTTCACCCTACGATTCAATTAAATAAGAAATCATTTAATTCTCCTGCTAAAATTGTTAATATACAGGGTTTCCCCAAAAAAATTGTGTCCCGTTTACCTGAAGATTGTGACGAAATGGAAAAAGATTCTTGCTAAATTTTTGGATGATCTTGCTCTTCAGATGTTCAATTAAATTTTGCTACTATCCTCGTAAAAATCTGTTGAAAAATGATGGAGCTATGATCTTCAGAAGACCAAATTTGTCTGATGACTGAAACCAGCGGTCGGCCAGTTTGTTTTACTATTTTGCAGCGATAAACAGCTTCATGGATGAACTGAAACAGCCCCCAATTTCATAGCTCTCACAAAAATGTCAATGAACTCCTTGACTATTATTTGGAATTTTGCGAGAGTTATGGCATTGGAAAATTTTATTTGGGTTCATCCATGAAGTTGTTTATCGCTGCAAAATAGTAAGACAAAATGGCCGACCGCTGGTTTCAGTCATCAGACAAATTTGGTCTTCTGAAGATCATAGCTCCATCATTGTTCAATGGATTTTTACGTGGACGGNTATACCTTATTGTAGGACATTAACGATGCATGAATTCAACGAGAATTTTAAAAATTTGCGTTGATTTAAGTCGCTTATATTTTGTTTAGCTTTGATAAAAGTCTGTAATATTTCAATGTCACGGTCAATGGTATCCATCTTGGTGAGTTTTAGAGGGGTCGAGACTCTTGACTGTCTTCAAAACCAGTTTTTTTCAAATTTTTAAAACATTTCTGTCTTAGGCCTTTTACGTTGTGTATGAAGAACAATTTTGGATAACAAAAAGTTATTCTGTTCTTCGCATTAATTTCTTGTAATATAAGGAACGTCCTTGCCTTTTTACCTTAACTTCCTTCAATTTTAAGCGTTTCGTCATCTCATTCTCAATAGATTCAAGTCAAGTACATTTTATATACATTAATTTCTAGCAGCTTTAATCTCCTATAATCATGGGCGGTAGGAGACGCGTGGATTGCTTTACTAGCGTCTGCCGGGTCAACCGTAAGTGGCTACAAAATAACAGGAAGCCGCTCTGACAACATCGCGGCTAATTTGATCTTAATAACCCTAACCTTTGACCGCAATATTTTTCAAAAAGCAATCCACGCGTCTCGGGCGCGTCTCCTACCGCCCATGCTATAATAAGGTATAATGAGTGTCACAAAATAAATGCAAATGTTTGAATGAATCCAGGGATTAATTCATCGCTTAAATCAGCCAAAATTGTGATTAATCGTTATCTTGGATAGTTATATAATAATCATGTTATATAATAATCATTGGATAGTTATGTAATAATGTGGCTTCAATACTTAACTCTTTAATATTTTTGCTTCGGATGCTGAAATGTTAATCCCAACAGTAAAATTTGCAATCAACCACAGCAAGAGCCTTAGCAAAATAGCCTGATTTGACATCATTTTGAAATCCTCAACTATATATCGGGTAAGTCAGAAAAAACGCATGCCATTTGAAAGGCTATTGCTCCCCAAATATCAAAGCAATAATATCTTGTAATATCTTACTGGCAAGCCAACACGTTCGATTTTTACAATTTTTCCTGGCTGAAAATGGGTCTCTCCATTCCGATTTTACAAGGGATTTTCTCAAGAAAGTCCCTTCGAGAAGCCTCGAACTAACTAGCTCAATTGCAGATATGTGACTCAGCTCTTCTTCAAAATTGTTGAGTTGTTATAAACGTTTTGGAAAGTCGCATATAATACCTCTTACAAATTGGTAAGTACTTTGCTTTCAGTGGGTCACATTTTCAAGACTGGGAGTCTATATTTCAGAGCATTTTCAAAAAAGGGGACAGCTAGTATACTGCATGTAGCTCTAAGAAAACTCTGATCATTCTGCGACTGGAAAAATTATAAGAACATGAATCAAACTGTCAATGAAAACAAACGGTTTGAATACCATGGCAGAAACTAAAGTAAATGTAAATTATAATTGGTTTACCAGAGTCATTCCATCATCATCATCATAGTCTTTCTCATTGCTTGTCAATTTTTTATATGCAGCAGAAACCTCCTGGAATTTCTGTAAATAAATAAATGTAAAACATCAAAGGCCCTGTTTAAATGACAACAAGCCAGCCTGCTAGGGCTTACCTAGACTAATGACATTCGTCCTAGTTATCGCTACTACTACCTTGACTATTACACCTCTCATTGCTCAAAAAAGGACTCATAATTTTACATACACATAAACTGGACTAATTTTACGATATGTTTTCCTTTAAACATTAATCTTTGTACTCTCAATTTTTCTTCCTATCTCTCAGCACTGGAAAAATTAACTTTGAACTGTTTTTGTCATTGGGGTTTCACTTAGGCCACAATTACTATAAAAACGACTGTGTAAAAGTTGAAAATTTAGTTAAAAATTTAGAAAATTATGATTATGGGTCCCTATGAGTACTACTACCATAGAAGTAACTTAACTCATCTTTATGTTGGTTAAAAGAGAGAGAGGGGAGCACTTCAACGGATGACGAAAAGTATGGTAAGGAAGGGACACATCAGCTGCAAAAGTGACAAAACATCATCAGTGGCAGATTTAAGGGGCAAGTGGCTCTCCTTCAAGACAAAAACTCAGCTTGGCACTCTCTTTTTGGTGAGAAGTGTGCCCCTCATTGTGATACAAACATGCGTTTTTTACCTGATTCAATCAGGATGTGGGGGGAAACATATGATTCAAGCATTATTTTTAGAAAGACCTAAGAATTTTATTAGATGGGAGTCCAAATATTATTCTATTCTATTTTTTGGTGCCCCATCTGCAAGTTGCTCCCCTTCAACTTCAGGCTGGATCAGCCCCTGAAAATCTTGTTTGTTTAAATGAAAAATAAAGCAGTACCTCAGTGGCTTCATCACTCCCAACACTCCCATCTTGTTTATCTGGATGCCATTTTCTTGCCAGATCCTTGTAACTTCTTCTGATTTCTTCTTCAGAAGCACCTAATGATAGAAACATTTTATTTAAGAAGGAGTTTTTGGAGGGGGGAGGGAGGGTAATGAATGTATCTCAGTATTTTTTATTTAAATTTAGTTGTATATAATTATTTTTAAAAAAGTAGATTAAGTATTTGAAATAGATTAGTTTCTTTTTAGTGATTATTAGAAACTATACTGTAGCATTTAATTTTTCGAATTAAAATAAGATTATACAATACAATACAAAAAAAATTTGAATGTGACGCTTTACCAAAAATAAATAATATAGAAACCATGACTAATGAAGGTCGACCTTTGTTTTAAGCTAAGCATTTCCTATCACTCTTTGCAAAGATAAAAATATATATATACTGGAATAATTTTGACTTTATGAGTGTCACACTGTTTGATAATGCAAATACAGTCCACTGTGGACTTGCCCAAGTCGTCTTGTAAGAAAGAAAGAGACGACTTGTGCCGAACAGCGCACAGCTGGATAGCCGGCCGTTTTTTGGGCCGGCAGGCGGTACCTTTGATCACGATTTTTGACAAATAGTAGAGAAGACGGTGATTTTCTCAAAAAGAAAATAACGGGGGCCAAAATGAATGTAATAGGACCCAACGCACCTGTGTATACAGTAGAAGTACAAGAACAAGTAACCCCCTGGTTACTTTTTTCTTGCGGTTGGGTCCTATTACAAAATTCGGGTTAAGTGAGGTCATGCACGGCCATGAATAATTAATGAGGAGCTGTTCAGCACAAGTCGTCTCTTTCTTTCTTACAAGACGACTTGGGCAAGTCCAAGTACACTGGGACTCCCTTGTTCCTTCAGTAAACTTACAGTACAGGCCCTTCTGTACATTAAAATTGCAAGAATTCCCAAGACTTCTCAAGAATTCTTCACTTTCTGATGATAATTATTGAGAGGTATAGAAGACTTGATTATTTCAAACAAAAATTCTTAAGTCTTATGATTTTGTAGGCAAGACAACAGTCCCAATTTACACAAAGGATGCATGTACTTCAAGTTTTCTGGAAATTTTCTGGAACATTTACACCATTAGTGATGGGTACAAATGGAGGAATGGGTGAAGAGTGCAAGCAGTTTGTGAATAATCTCGCACAAAAACTGGCCCAAAAACAAAACGAGAGCTACTCAGCCACAGTGAGCTGGCTCAGAACTAAACTATCCTTCGACATTTTACGCTCAGTTATTTTAAGTGTTCGAGGGTCCAGGACCCCCTGGCGAAAATCAATGGGACAATCAATTGGGGAAGATTTTGAACTAAACGTGGCTTTGGCAGATATAATATAAATGACGTTTTTAGGATTCTAGGGTGGGTGTAGTGTAGAGGTATAGAGGTAGGCAAATTATTTTATATTCAATCTATACAATTTATGATGGTGCTAATTTTTTTTTTTGTATACGATTATTTGTGAATTTTTTTTTCCTCTTAAAGAACCTTTTTTTTTGTAACTATACCTTTTTCAGTTTTTTTTTCTTCTATTTAGTAGTAGTAGTAAATTTGGTTTCCCTTCTTTTTCATTGTAATTTTATCTCTTAATGTTAAAAATAGGTAGACTAGTATTGTATTAGAATTAACTGTTATATTGTATTTTTCATGATCAATTATTTCAAGTTGTAGCCAAGAATAGGCTCAGTAAATGTCCATGTTTCCTTCATAGAGCTCTGCGCTCTTTTATCTATTTTCATCCTCACTGTCAAAAATTTAAAGTAGCACTCAATTGTTTCACCCTAGCAAAATAAACCAAGGTTATGATGGCTAAGAGATGTTCCTTTCTATTTCCTACAAATCATCATCAAGATTCTTGATGATAAAATCCTTTGGGTTGAAACAGTTCCAAACAGGGGGCTGATAAGAGCAATGGGAAAAGTCATATTTTATGTTATGTAAGATGAACCCAGGATTACAACAAACAATAACACTAAAGATGGCAGCTCCAAAGACTCTGTTATATTTTGCTGCAAAGCATGCTGGTAAAATGCTCCCTGATGACCACCTAACAACGTAAACATTTTGGTCTGCCGTTTCAACTAGCTAGCTTGAATTCGAATCGACCTTGAATTCGAATGCAACATGGTCCGAAAGGAAACCTTAGCAGAAAAAGTAAAGTTTTCATTCAAATTGAAGTTTCGTGTTCGAATTACAAAATTTTCCAATTTGTTTACATTGATTACTTGTTCCAAACTTTACCACAGCTAGCTAGTCGAAATGGCAGACCAAACTTTTTATGTCGTTAGGTGGTTGTCAGGGAGCCTTTTACCAGTATGCTTTGCGTGGCCGCCACCTTTAGCGGTATTGCCTATTATCATCGAGAATTGAAAGTAATGAACCAGAAGTGACACTCTAAAAGGAATGGCAATTTTAATCAGTTCATCATTTTAGGCCATTTTTACAACATAAGGTATTCTCCAAAAATGATAATAAATCATATTGGTATTCTTGTCATTGCTAATTGTTTCAAGTTGGACACTATTCTCACATAGCCATAATTTTGGGATAAAAGTATGATATTGATGCGGGAACTCTCAAATCCACACTGGAATTTGGAGGCTCTGTACAGTATGGAACACCTTCTTTATTCCATGAACATTCTAAGAATGAATAATAATAGACAAAGAATAGAAACAAAAGCGTGATATTGGATGTGTTCAGAATAGTAAAGCTTGGCTCTGGAATTTTCTATTTCAGATCTTATCCAAGGATAAATTATGAAAAAATTAGGTCCAATTGTTCTTTGATTGTCTCACTCTTGATTTGTCTGCACAAGCAATACAGATTAAAAACCCATTGCTAGCCATGATGCTTTGCAGGCAGAATGAAAAGCAACAATAGAACTTAGGCCAGAAACGACTTTCGTATCACAAGAAGTTCAACTTTGGGCCTGCAAATAATCATTGTTAGCAATTGGTCTTTAACCATGCTATTCAACAAGCAACTTACCAAGTTAATTGATGAATGCCTACAAAGCATGCAGGGAGTTGCATTCACCTTTTTTTGGCATGCTTTCTCAGAAATCCTAGCCTCAACTTTGATTTGAAAAGTTCATCAAAAATATTTGTTGCATTGGGAAATTCCCTTTTACTTCCTTGACAAAACTCAGCTTTTGTATATAGTTCTTTGAGTGGCTTCGACACTAAGCTGAATTTGGAACTTGACAGGAATAACTAAACATGAGGCTAGATGTATAAATCCAGTGTCACCATATAACATACCAAAGCAAAGTCAGTTGCTACTTAAAATAGGAAGCAGCAACAAATATCGTGTAAATAATATCTTGCATAACGAAATTTTGCATGTTGAAGGATTTGTTCTACTAGATGTTTCCTTTATTTTATAGTCCTACAACTTCGATAATCCCTTTTAAACCGATAGCATTTTAATCCATGTTTTGTTACCATAATACCAAAGCACCTCGGTATAAAATTATTGGCAGGTCGACCTGGCCTAAATAGGCCAGTTTGAGTTTGATCTGATCACAGTGACGTGATTGCTTTTGCAAGTTGTGTTTGAGTTCGGGAAAACTAGCTGCAAAATATCTTACCCTCTGATACACCAAGGATTTGGCATGCCTGGCTTTTAGTGATCTTCATGCTTCTCGTGACAGACGGATTATTGCCGAAGGAACTGGCAAGGATCACGATCTTTCTCGCTAGCAGTGGTTGCTTGTGCAAATCTCCGACTGCCTACTTGTCTGTTTTGGGGCGGGAAAGAGGCGCATCATGGGATATCAGCTCCAGTTTCAAGTGTCTTCCGAATCGCTGTGGAGGAGGATGGGTTCCTTTTGGGGGCTTCGTCTTTTTCATGGGGACTGCAGAGCAAGCAGTTAGGGGGCTTTAGCCTACTTGTCTGTTGAACATCTCTGATACGGTTTTTCCACCATGGGAGAGGAGAGGAGGACCAACGATTTCTCCAAAACGAACAACATTTTTGCTCTTCCTTCAGGAGCCAACAAATCCTAGGGGGAACTTCGTAGTTTCCCATAAGAGGGGGTTCGTGCCAACCTTTGAGTGACCGCGAAATATTGATCAAATTTTGACAAAGACTTTCCCGTATTTAAACCTAAAAAATTCCCCCCTCCCCTGGGCAACAAATACTCCTCGGTACCTTTTACGGCTCTTAACGATTTCACTTCAATTCAAACCGTGGCAAACTGTCGACTCAGTTACGTTTTAAAATTCATACTTTACACGTAATCTACAGTGAAACGTGCTATCTCTAATTAAAATTTGAGCTCGCAGGTAACCATCAGACGAAAAAATGATGAATTTGAAACAAAGACAAACAAGCACACAACGAAAAGAATTGTTTCCATTTCATTACCTATCGCCTGTCACGTGGTGACCACCTGACTTCGTCTGGAAACAGTTTTCTTGCCAATATTTACATTTCACAAATAGCTTATTTTATGAACTTTCATGATTGCATCTACACCTGTACAAGATTATGTTTCATGCGAATGATGCAATATATATATATTCTGATTACTATTACTAGTAAAGAAGATCTATCATATCTTCAGCACACGATAACGAAGCAGGGATCTCTTCAAGATAGAAAGAGCTAAGACACATCTATACCCATTTTGATGTCATTGCCTTGAAAGTCTTGGCTATCATTAGTTCTGTCAAGTTTATCTGAAGGAAAACAGGGCTTAATTAAGAGCCCCCCACTGTTAAAACGTTAAAATATCAAATCAATCTTTCTAATGAGAAGGATCATTTTTGTCTAGCTTATTTTATCTCAAATTTTCTCCATACAGTTAAGCAGCCCATGTAGTTTGGCAAAGATTATCATCTTCTTTAACGAATTGAAAACTTGAACTAATTTTGCAATTTATTAAAATTTCTACCATAAACATAAACTGTTTCCATATTATTTATCTTTCCAAACTCTGGTTTCTTACAAATGCACAACTTGAAAACTTTGGTAAAAAATTACAGTTTATCTACCTATCATAACATTTTTTTGCTTTTGTATCAACATGAAATTATCATAGTTTTATCTTTATATTAAAGATAAATAGAAAGTGGAGAGAACAAGAAAATATGAAAAACTGAAGGATCAACCGAGAGAACAGTCTAACTTATATCTAGAGACCAATTTATCTATGTAATTTATTTATGTCAGTAAATAGCAATCAGAAAATCACATTTCATAGAGCTTTCTTTTGGCCTATGAAGTTTTTCATCTCTATGTATCGAAAAATAGTGACTTGTCATATTTCTTCTGCCCCAAGATACATTCAAATACAAGAAAGGTAAGTAAATAATTTTGGTCCGAACATCTAAAAATAATTCACTTGGCAACTATTCTGTCCAGGCGTTCCGGAAATCAATTTCAAAGTTTCTTCTACATGCTGTGGATCGAAAATATGAGATACATTCAAATACAAGAAAGGTAAGTAAGTAGTTTGTGTCTGCACATCTAAAAAGGTACTTTACTTGGCTAGAATTTTGTTTAGCTTAGTAGTTTTTGTTTTTGTTTTATTTCTATGTAATAGCCGTGGGGCAGACACAGTCGTTTGCTCCCCGTGGTATCGTTCTAATAGTATCGTATAGTAATTTTGCAAGTAGTCTAAACAATTTTATAAGATATAAAAACAATTCTATCTAGGCGTTCTGAAATTAATTTTAAACTCTTTTCCACTAAGAGGCTCCTTGTCACAAGAATGTGGAGCAGGGCATCTTTTAACATACAAAGTGGTAGGGAAATTCCCCACCAGCCTTTTTAATGTCCCCACCAGTCATGCCCATTTTCCCCACCAGTGAAGTGCCCTTTTCAGCCAAAAAATATGTTCAGAATATCATGAATGTAAGTTGAAGACAGTTTTGATAGAAGACTGGATACTTGGATAGAATAATAAAATCACCATTTTTATAGCAACCCTTTGCATCAACTTTTGTTATCAGATTTGTCTGCTCAATTTTCAATTTCAATTTTTTTTTTTCAATTTCATGAATATTCTCAGCTAAAGCTACGTGATAAACTAATATAAAATGATGCTAAAAATATTACGGAAAATGAATAACGTGTGGAATCTAATAATTGTAATGCATCTAAACCAATAATGCCGAAGAGGACATATGGAAAGAACTCGGGAAGAGCTTTCGAGCCATATGCCCTCGTTTACGTGGTTCATAGAACAAGAACATTAATATTTTTGAAATACAAGAAATTTTAATTATGCAATTGAAAATACTTTTTTGGTTATAAAAACGATTTAACTACGCAGAAAAATAGAGGCAAGCAGAGGATAGAGAGAGGAAGAAGAAATGATAAAGAAAAGCACTGGAAGAGAGTTTGTGGACCAATGGGTTTGCAATTCTTAATAAGTCTGTAGTAATAGTTGCTTGTACCGTTTACCGAAGTTCTTTTTTGTAGGAGAGGTCCTAGCATTTTTTGGAATATCGTTCCAAATTTTTACACCAAAATTTGTTATGAGTCTACGTTTGTAATTAGTTCTGGCTACTGGGAGGGAGAAGTTTCCAGAAGTTGCTTGTCTTGTCTGAATGTGATGTTTTTCACTAGTTAGTTGGAAGAGATCACTGAAAAATTTCTCACAGTTTCCTCTGGAGATGTCGTACATGAATTTGGCGCATTCTAGCTTGTAAGTGTCTTGCAGATTTAAGGACTTTAGTATTTTGAACAGAGGCTTGCTGTGTTCATTTCGCCGTTTGAAGAGCATTATTCTAGCAGCCTTTTTTAGGTTTTTTCTTAGTGGATCTAATGAGTTTTGATAAGCTCCTCCCCAGTTAATGATACCATAGTTTATGTGTGGAGAAATAAAGGCATTATAGATGTTTAGCAGGATGTTATTTGGGACAAAGTGTCTCATTTTAGCTAAGATGCCAATGCTTTTTGCAACTTTAGTGTTAACATGTTTAATATGCTGTTTCCAAGAAAGGTTGTTATCGATTAGGACTCCAAGATATTTAACACAGTCGGATTCGTTTAGGTGGTCACCATTTATACTTAATTGAATGTTTTTAGGTACTTTTTTCTGTCTTGGCTTGATTATCATGAAATTTGATTTATTTGTATTAAGAGTTAATCTATTTGCTACTAACCAATCAGAGATACTACCTAGTTCAGCGTTAACTACTTCTTCCAGGACGTTGATATTTTTATGAGAATAGAAGAGGCTAGTATCGTCTGCAAAAAGGTGAAACTTCATAATTTTGGATGCTTTTGGGATATCGTTTATGTACAATAAGAAAAGAAGAGGGCCTAAGACGCTCCCTTGCGGTACACCATGTTTGATTGTTCTGTCTACAGACAGCTCGCCACCAACAAAGACACGTTGACTCCGTTCGTTTAGGTAGGAACGAAACCAGTCTAGGGGGATACCTCTAATTCCGTAGTGTTCTAATTTGCTTATTAGTATGTTATGATTGACCGTATCAAAGGCCTTGGCAAAGTCGAGGAAGATGCAACAGGAGAACTCTCCATTTTCGATGGATTCTACTAGTTTGATGCAAACATCAAGTATAGCAAGTGAGGTTGACTTACTTTTCTGAAAGCCAAATTGATGGGGATATAGCACTTTCTTTTTGTTGAGGAAGTTAATTAAGCGGGAATACATTAATTTTTCAAAGATTTTATTGAACAGGGGAAGTAGGGATATAGGTCGATAATTGGAAACTTCATATTTAGAGTTTGCTTTGAAAATTGGTATGACTTTAGCATATTTTAACGATTTTGGATAGTAGCCTGTGCTAAAGGAGAGATTTATCAACGTCGTTAAGGGTTTAGTTATGCGATTTTGAATCAACTTTATTAGTTTAACAGGAATATTATATGAATCGGCAGCCTTGGATTCATCTAGGTTTCGTAATTGATCTAGCACCTCAGCATCTAATACCGGAGAAACCATGAAGCTATTTGCAACAGGATCTTTTAA
>REGM01000080.1:344317-367154 GCA_004194415.1 Aurelia aurita | reverse complement strand
TGTCTTCCTGATGAATATGCTGGTCCTTTTGTTAGTAAAAATTGGTCCTTTTGTTCATGAAAATTGCTTTCACACCAGCCTTTGAGTTATCAAATTTCTTTGAAGCTGTCATGGAGTCGAAGAATTTGAGAAAGATATCAATCAGCCCCAGCTTAAACCACAGCAAAAATTATCAGGCCAAGGTTGAAAAAGTTTGTTGTAATTGGAAACCCATTAGATCACATTCAGTAGATGATTAGTCATCACCCTTCAGGGGAAACAATGAACAAATCTGATCACTTTAATCTCTTCAATATGTGTTTATACCTTGAGACCAACCAGATTGGAAAGTATATCTCTCACATATGATTCTTTGCACTGGTAACTGTAGATAATAAGATTTATATTTATTTATACTTTCAAGAACATGAAACAGTGATGTCCATTGCAATTTTGTACTCCCTTGAGTAGAAGTACAGAGCATTTTGTCAGTTGCATACAGAATAGGCCATAAGAAATTCTCACATAATTTTCTGGTTCCAAATTTAATTGGAAAGTTGCTCTGAAATTGAAATATTTTGAACTTCTATGCTAAATGGGGAAAGTGTGTGTGCAAAATTTTTGTGAAGCATGCAGTGATGCATGGAATGTTTCCAGGAAGAAGTGCACTGTTGCTAACATCTGAAACATAAAATCTAAGGCACTGTAGACATGCTGTGTTGTTTGTTGTCGATGGTCTTTAAAGAATAACACTAAGAATATAGGCCTAAAAATTTGTTCGGAGTGATGAAGAATATTGGTTACCCTGAAGGTCATGGAAAAATTTTCATTCGAACAAGAGAGGCAGTGAAGTAACTTTAAAAGATGTGTAGCTTCAATGGATATTTTAATGTTGCGTTCAGGAAGTTCTTATTCAAGTCAGCTGTTAAAATGTCAACACTGCAAATCTGAAATTTTGCAAATTTTGCTCTTTTTGCATACATGAGTCATTGAGTACATGATTATACAGAGTGTCCCGAAAATATGTCTGACTATTAAAGTTAGATATTTCTAGATGAAGTTAGATATTTCTAGACAGAAAGTTAAACATCTCGGCTTTCAAAAAATTCTAAAGTGTTCATCTACTTCACATAATTTCAGATTTATTCAAATTTAAAAGTTGGACACTTTTTTGGTACACATGCAAACTGCACATAATTTCTGCAAGAAACTCTTTACAAGAAGCTAAATTTTCACACCATCAAAAAGTGAAGCAAAAGTACAGTATGAGTACAGGAGATAAGGGCAATTGTAACACTTTATGGAAAATCAGCCATATTGCTAGCCTGCGTACTGATTGCTTTTAGAGAGGTTTCTTCTCCAGAATTATGCCTGAATTATGTTACTTTATATTTGTTTCTTGAAGATAGAAAATTTGGTATTTGCATGTTTTGGAGGATATTTATTATCGTTTCAATCATTTTGATTCAAGTTTTGTAACCCTGTTAAAAGTTTTAAAATCTGTGGTGAAATGTTACACAGGCGTGCATAAACCATGGGATCACGGGAACAAAGTTCCCAGGCAGGTTTTCCATTCAATATTTTGTAGGCAGTTTTTTTTAATAGTTCTTTATGAAATGTTATTGTAGTAAGTTTCCAAACAAATGTCTGTAAAAACTTACTGTTTGATACCTGCATTCTTACTTGTTCTGGTAATAGGCTTCTCTACCCTAGCTGTACAAAACTGATATGCAGGCAGGTTTTTAGAGACTTTCTACCACTCCCAGGCAGGTTTGAACATTATGCACGCCTGGCTGTTACAATAGAAGATAATGCTTAAGATGGCAGCAGGGACCTACCAAGATTCATGTTGCATTCTTTGGTCGAATTCCTATAGAATCGTTTAAGATTCTTAATTAGAACGCAATTTATCTTGGTAAAAAGCTTCCTGCCTCCACCTTTAGCATTATCGGATATTGCCCTAGCACATGATGACATGATGGGGCAGTTGTAACCCATGGTTGGGCAGTTGTAACCTGCCCTGAAAATTTGCATCAGTAGCTCTAGAACTTTATTTTCCAGCTAAAAATTCATGACAAAAACATGTTCTACTTTCGTGCTCAAAAATGTTTTTGGCCCTAAAATCTCGCCAGCTTCAATGATTTTTAATTTATGTATGAATTATGAATGAGTACATTTACTGTATGTGTGGTGTAGTGTCACACAGTCAGTAACTAACCCAGGAACCAAGAATGCAAATTCCGAACCAGCAAAGAATGCGAAGAATGAAATAGGTTGCGAACTGCTGAATTGTTGCTGCGCCTCCACGTCATCATAGAAGTTACAGATCAACAAAGTTTTGGAAACTTTTCTTTTGCACCGCACTATGCAAAGAAACCATTGAAGTTAAATATTGTAAATTTAAGCGCAGTTTCAACCACAAATGGCCCAGCATCTTGCGGTACCCTCTCTACAAATAATACTTGGCAGATGTTCTATTTGCTTTTCAATTTCGGATTGTGGAACCAATAATGGCCGGAAAGAGTATCGCTGCTCGCTGGTAGGCTCCTCCTGAGAAACCAAAACACTCTGAAGGGCAGCATTCTGGCAGCAGTAAAGTTCTTTTCCTCAATGTTTCCTCCCCTGTAGAGGTCGCACTGCAGACTAATCAATAAACACTTAATTTTGCAATCAAAAGCTCATGATTTAAGCAATTAAAAGCCTTTGAAAGATCCATAAGTAGTGCTCCAGCAAGACCTTTATCTAAGGTCTTTTTGCAAGTGTCCATGAGTCATACAAGTGCATGTTGGGTNGTGGAACCAATAATGGCCGGAAAGAGTATCGCTGCTCGCTGGTAGGCTCCTCCTGAGAAACCAAAACACTCTGAAGGGCAGCATTCTGGCAGCAGTAAAGTTCTTTTCCTCAATGTTTCCTCCCCTGTAGAGGTCGCACTGCAGACTAATCAATAAGCACTTAATTTTGCAATCAAAAGCTCATGATTTAAGCAATTAAAAGCCTTTGAAAGATCCATAAGTAGTGCTCCAGCAAGACCCCCTTTATCTAAGGTCTTTTTGCAAGTGTCCATGAGTCGTACAAGTGCATGTTGGGTTCCATAGCCCTCTCAAAATCCACACAGAAGATGATACATCATACATCATACACATTAAAAACAGACCACATTGCTGGGAAAAACATTGGCTTCCTACAAAGCTGCATCAATATTTAAAATTTTCTTCTTATTTCACTCGTGTGGATGTAGAAGTGATCATCTCCTTCCCTTCTCAACAATTTTCCTTCATCAGCTGCTCTTTCCACCTCTCATGTTGCAAACTCCTTCCTCTTTCCGGGCTGTCCTCCCTCCTTTTCTTTTTCCTCTTTACTCCTGTTTTCCTACTGATGCAGAACTTTATTTCATTCTAAAATCTGAACTTTCCTGGGAGATTTCTCTGTGACTTCACATATATGATTTTCAGCACTGATAGACCATCTAATCATGTTGGGAATTTAAATCTGTTTGTTGCTCAGTTTTATCTCGCTGTTGCTCAGTAATTATATTCACATCAGTATTGAAGCAGGTGTATCTGGAGAAACAGGTGTATACACCTTCTGATGAAAGCAACATGTTTCTCCAAAGTTATTTCAAACTGAAAAACAACATACTTTAGAAGGTAACAATATATATGGTACAGAGATGGAAAGACTTTACTCAGGATCCATTTGGATTTTGTCTTCTATGTTGTTGTATTTATTTTTAAATCTAAAGTGGTAATTATTATCAGGTTGGTAGCTTATTGACTGTAATCAGTGGCATTTAGTACTACAGTACATTTATTTAAAATGAGTTTCCCAACACATTTTTACTCTAGTGTGAACCAAGCTTTCAAGTGCTTTGTCTTATTTGAATTCTGAAATAATTTGATTCTGTAAAAAGGTCTCATTGATGTGCGTGAGCACATGAGCCCCGCTCCTAGGCAAAAAATATCATTACACATTATTGTTGCTGGCACTTTTACTGTACTCAGAGTGCTTTGCTTGCAGGCACATTTTTCCTAGCCATTTGCTCACAGGCACAGAGTATTTTTAATGAGGCCTGATAAAAATTAGCTTTTGGAAGAATTTTTCAAGACAAACTTGCGTAAATTCTATTTTATGTTGCAAGTCGTTCCATTGAACATGTGGTTTTTTTGAGTATTTGAAAAGTAGGTCAAGAATTGTTGTACAGTAGCCACCCAAATACAGCAGATCTATACATTCTGTCAATTTACCATATCTAAGGAGTAACAATTTTTGAAATGTTGTTTCTAGACCTACACATGCAATCACTTTGATTTCTCACCAGAATATTGAGAATTAGGAGATTATTTTAAAATCTTAAAATTATTATTTGGTTGACAACAAATAGAAGTGATTTCAGCTGGAAGCTATTCAAATGATTTTATTATTAATTATCGTCAATACTTAATTGTGCTGTTGGCAGTCTTAAAACTTGTCACAATGAACACCTAAATTTCAAGAACTTACTGAACATACCAGAGGCCTTGCAAGGAGAGGCGCTCGAGCTTGATCAAGCGCCTCCACACGCACCTGGAAAATACTAGGAGCTCAATAAAGTGAGCACCTTGTTTGATAGCTCTTTTATTATAGTCAATGTGCATGTAAATTTCACTGCAATGATTCTGATTAGAATTGGCCTGTTTTTGTCGTTTCTTGCTGTATTTTTTGCTGTGTTATTATATATTTATCAATAATTTCTTAATGTTACGGACCTGGAATTTCTAAGATACCCTAATTGTCGAGTGCCTGTATTTTCTTCCTCATAAGGCCTGAAACACACTGCCCCCTTGTTTGGAAAGCCCCTCAATTTTAGGTTTCATTGTCTACAGGGGCTCTGATAATGGGGATTGTTGCTATGGGGATTGTTGCTCCCTTCCTTGCTCACCCTCGAAAGCAGCATTCTCCCTTNCTGTCAATTTACCATATCTAAGGAGTAACAATTTTTGAAATGTTGTTTCTAGACCTACATGTGCAATCACTTTGATTTCTCACCAAAATATTGAGAATTAGGAGATTATTTTAAAATCTTAAAATTATTATTTGGTTGACAACAAATAGAAGTGATTTCAGCTGGAAGCTATTCAAATGATTTTATTATTAATTATCGTCAATACTTAATTGTGCTGTTGGCAGTCTTTTAAAACTTGTCACAATGAACACCTAAATTTCAAGAACTTACTGAACATACCAGAGGCCTTGCAAGGAGAGGCGCTCGAGCTTGATCAAGCGCCTCCACACGCACCTGGAAAATACTAGGAGCTCAATAAAGTGAGCACCTTGGTTGATAGCTCTTTTATTATAGTCAATGTGCATGTAAATTTCACTGCAATGATTCTGATTAGAATTGGCCTGTTTTTGTCGTTTCTTGCTGTATTTTTTGCTGTGTTATTATATATTTATCAATAATTTCTTAATGTTACGGACCTGGAATTTCTAAGATACTCTAATTGTCGAGTCCTGTATTTTCTTCCTCATAAGGCCTGGAACACACTGCCCCCTTGTTTGGAAAGCCCCTCAATTTTAGGTTTCATTGTCTACAGGGGCTCTGATAATGGGGATTGTTGCTCCCTTCCTTGCTCACCCTCGAAAGCAGCATTTTCCTTTCAAAATTGGACTTGGATTTCCCTGCTTTTTCATCTTCCCCAAAGATTTGTGTGCTCCTTGCTCTCTGGTTTCGTTATTTTTTATAGTTTTCTCCCTTGCTCCCAGCCCTTTTTTGGTCCTGCTCCTTTACTCCCAAAACCCCTATCAGAACCTCGTTTAGATGTGGACAAACAACGTACCAAACTTTTAAGTTGAAGCATCATCTGTTAGAGAAAAGTAAAATCAGAAAAATAAAGAATAAACTCTTCCAGAGCAGCTATGCAAATGTTGAAATTTTTTTGTAACACCTTGTATGCTAGGTCACAGTTTCTAATTTCCATTCCCTTTCATTTTAAGGTAAAATTCTAGAACATACAAGATGGCAGCTGCTAGCAGTAGTAGCAGCAGTGCTTCAAAAACAACAGAATTTGTCGTTGGTGGCAAATATAAACTGTCAAGGAAGATTGGCAGTGGATCATTTGGAGACATTTACCTTGCAGTTAACATGACAAATGGAGAGGTAATACATTGCCAGTGTCTTCCATTATTTACTTGATTTTATATATCAGTTCTTATTTGTCATATACTAGCAATGCCAAATTAGGTCACAAATTGTGGTAAGGATCACCATCTGTATGGACATACTGTATATTTTTGTGCCAGTCACGAAGGTACATTTGAAGACAGTCAATGCCTCTACCTTTTTAGAATTCGCAAAAATACTGCTGACTATGACATTTAAGTATTATAGAATTTTGTCAAAATGAAAGGAAGTAACTTTATAATTAACATGTCACTATTCATTAAGGTACATAAAATTAACACTGAACAGCAAATATGCGACTTAAATTTACACAAATTTTGGATATTTAGTGCATTTTTTATTTTCTACAATAAGGTAGCAATGTGATTTTGCTGCATATTTACGTTTTTGTTCATTTCTTCTTGACACAGGAAGTTGCAACAAAGTTAGAGAGTGTGAAAGCAAGACATCCACAACTTTTGTATGAGTCAAAAGTTTACAAAATCCTTCAAGGTGGAGTCGGGATACCCCACATAAGGTAATACTATGCATTTATCTTGTGTCTGTCCTTTGCCAGCAACCCTATCTACATTTTCACTGCAGATATGCAGTTTCTACTAACTTTGAATGGGCTGCAAAGAATATTAGGTAAACAACGATATAGATCAGCTAGCCAATATCACAAATTCAATGAAAAGTTCCTCTCTAATTGGCACCTGGCAAAGAATTTCTTCAGCTGGCTATGGCCTTCCGTGTGTTTAGGCTAAACATATCCAAAACTTGTGGCCCAAAATCCAGCTATACCTCTGAAATCATTGATGGCATGAGAAACCTGTTTGCACTTTAAGCCTGGTTTCCATATGATCGTTCCTGTCGTTCCCGTCGCTGGTAAATTTTTCAACGACACGAACGACGCGAACGACAGGAGCGATGGAATGGTTTCCATATGATTGCTGCTGTCGTTCCCGTCGCTGGAAATTCTTTCAGCAACACGAACGACGCGAGCGACGGGAGCTATCGAGTTGTTTCCATATGATCGCTGCTGTCGCTCAGTTTGCATCACAGGCTCAAAATAACGAGACTGGGGTCAGATGCGCAGAACGTCGCTGTGATCGCTGGGATCGCTGACTTTTAAAAAGTGGTTTCCATTAAAAAATTTCGATCGCTGGCAGTCGCTCGCGTCACTACGATCGCTGGCAGAAAAAATTAATAGTTTCCATCAAATCGTTCGTGTCGCTACTGTCGCTGGTACGTTTTTTCAGCGACGGGAGCGACGGGAACGACACAAACGATCATATGAAAATCAGGCTTTATGGAGTTAAAACTAATACACAAAACCCCCTTCATTTGCAATGTATCTGCTGCTATTTGGCAAGAGAATGCCAATGCATCAACCATACACACTAAACTTAAACACGTTCTTGATGTCATTATAGATGGTTTGGACAAGAAAAAGATCACAATGTCATGGTGTTGGATTTACTTGGACCAAGCTTGGAGGACCTTTTCAATTTCTGCTCGAGAAGATTTACAATGAAGACAGTCTTGATGCTGGCAGATCAAGTAAGAATTGAATTTCATTAGTTACCAGTCAATGCAGAAGGTGGCCACTTCCTATCGAGTTTAAAGGGTCAGTTGCACAAACATAGACCTAAACAAGCCAATACCATAAGGTGTTGTGGCGCATTGGTGTGATCCTCTGACTTTGCAGCCAGAACAGTCAGGCGGACAGGGTTCGATCCCAGGTAGAGCCCCACCATTTGAGCGCCATGACAAGGGGTCGCGGACTCTATTAGGTCTTCTCTACTTCTGCGATCCCAGCGCTTGGCTTTAAAAAACGCAACTCCACTTTCACCAATTCATATATCAAATTCCTTGATTTATTTTAATGAAACAAAACAAAGCTGCGATTTTCCAACAGCCTTTTGGTGCTTCCTAAGCACCTTGATTAACCATATCCTTGACTCAGCCTCTTTCTTGGCAATCACTACATCTATCAAAGTTTTAAGGTCAGCAGCAAACTCTCCAGTACTTAATTATCTAAAAACAGTCTTCATTTTGGTAAGTTATCTTACAGATAACAGAGAAAAAACCTATACAAATATACAAATTTGGAAGAAATATGGGAGAACTGTGCAACTGCCCCTTTAATGCATGGTACTGATTTGTTGAAGAAGGGGTCACTTTTGTTCATTCAGCAGAGCTAAAAATGTTTTCTATTCATCACAAGAATGTACTTTACAAAGCAACAAAATCCTTTCATTGCGATACAAGAAAAGAGTAGAATTGCAACTTCTTGGGAAGTTAGAGAATATGATAACGTTGTGGTCGCTACATTAGCGTTAAAAAGTAAATTTACAACATCTGAGAAAGATATACTACCTCTATTTTATTGGCTATTTTAGAGGAAAGGCTTGCTGTTAATTAGTTCAATTATTTACTGTATTTTGTTACTAGCTGTGCAGTATTTATCAAATGATTGCTTCCAAGATGTTACCCTTTAAATCAATTGTGATCCCTTAATTGCCACAAGTAGGAGAGAATAGTTAATTGGGCTTGATTCGAAAGTAAGTCAGTTCATATAGTTAAATATATGTCTCTAAAAGTATGCAACTTGTGTTCTTTGGGCCACCTGGGTCCAAAACGTAGCTGCATAAGTATGTCCTCTCTTTCAGCTATTATCTCAAGATTTCATCTTAAGTTATGTCTGATGGAAGTGCTTTGCAAATCATCATGTGTTTGCAAATTATTAGCACAATTTTTCAAATTATGTTGCATTTGAAAGTTTCTCCATTGATAGTTTTTGTGAAAATTATATTCCTTTTGCAGATGATTGGAAGGATAGAATATGTGCACAATAAGAATTTCATCCATAGAGATATCAAACCTGATAATTTTCTCATGGGTATTGGAAGGCATTGCAATAAGGTAACATTTTTTTTCTATTTAGCTTTATGTCACTACATGAACTTAAAAAGAGGCACAATCTCACTCTATTTGGGTTATTCCTGTGAAGCACTTTTTCAGTATCATAATGCATGGATCTTAGATACTGTATAAAAATAATAACTGTATGCAAATTTTTTCATATAGCTTATTGTAGCAAATTGATGTCTCATTCAATTCCTACCCTGGGACACCCCCGGGTATTTGCACAAAAAATATTCCCGGCCCCCAGGCATTTGACTGTAAATTTTTCCCCTGCCCCGGGGCACTCGACAACACCAGGAGCTTTTGCATTATACAGTTACTGGAAATATGGCATGTTGTCAGTGCCCGGCCCCTGGGCATTTGCCAAAAAAATCCCCCCCCCCGGGCATTTATGCAAGAAATTTTTTTGACCCCCGGGCTGCCCAGGGGGTGGTCAGGGTAGGAATTGAACGAGACATAACACAAAATGAAGAAACAGGAGTTTAGATAGAAAATTGCATTAATTTATGTCAAATAAATCTTGTTTAGCATTGATGTTATGTCGTCAATTAACTTTCTGTGGAAAAAGAGTGTCTAAATGACAAATTTGTATGCTTTTCACGTTACTTCAAAACTGCCATTTTTGATTAATTCCTTTAATTTTGAGTTTTTACCCTCTCATTCGTGTTTCCATCGTAAGAATTTAATATTCCTTAATTTCTGGCAGTGGGAATTGCTAAAATAAGGTAAAGGGTGTCCAATACACAACAGAATTGATCAAGCCCAGCAATGAAAATATTTCTGAAATCGATCTAAAATGTGATAAAGCATTACCTTTGAATGTTACCTGACATTTAGACACTGTATATCGAACAAAACGGTATCAGGAAATATGGCATTTTTTAACTTTGACAGAAAAATTAAGTTTAAGAATATTTAAATTTTGAAAATATTTAAACTGGGAACAGCTTGTTGTTCTTAAAAGAACAGATTTATTACACATGAATCATCGGGCTGGTTCAAATATAGAGAAATAGAGGACTCGACATTCTTTGGAGGTGGCTCTTCTGAGGGTATTCGCTGAAACTGGCCAAGCAACATTTCAAAAGTTAGCTCGGCCTTGACTAAACTGTGGTGTATAATTTGTGTCAGTATGTCTTGATTTCTGGAAGCTACGGACGATCTAGCTCATGGGTCACCCAATACTTGTCACTGGTAATGCCCTGGATACAGACATATTCATCTTCAGTGGCAGACACTAGGGCGGGATGAAGGGGTGCCGTCGGCCCCCAATGTTAGTGAAAACAACTATCTCGTGTTTGAAAACAATGAGAACAAACAATACATTTAGCTAGAACGATAGCTTTGTCCCTAATATTTAAAATTTCCGCCACTGTTCATCTTGAAAGTCTACAGTTAGGACAGGCTTGGTAATAAACAAGTTTCATTTTTATCGTAGCTTTATCTGATTGATTTTGGACTGGCAAAAAAGTACAGAGATGCACGCACAAAACAACACATTCATTACCGAGAAGATAAAAATCTAACTGGTACTGCAAGATATGCAAGCATAAACGCCCATCTTGGAATAGAGCAATCGTAAGTTGTCTTTTCTTTCATTTCACTTCAAATAGAAGTCATTTATCCAAAGGTCTACAGTTGTTAAATAGAATACATCAAAGAGCCAACCATGCAAGCACACAGTTCTTGTTGTCTTTTTTTCGTCTTTTCGTTCATTTCGCTTTAAATCGAAAGTATTTATCCCAGTTCGTTAAATACATTATCAAACGGCCAATCAAGCAAGCACCCTGTTCTTTGTCATAGATTAAGGACGTTCCGAGTTCTAAACTCAGAACAATCATATTTTAGAAAGGCACAAACAAGGCCTAAATACTATTAATAGGTGTTCGAATCTCGTTTCGATGCCTTCAAATTGTAGCAGTACGGTGTGTTAAAAGTAAATAGATCTTTTTTCAGTCAATCTGAAAAGGCACATTTTGGGACTTTTCCTTGATAAAATTGTCTACTTATACCTTGCAAACGCCAAGTTTATGAAGTATCTACAGTTTTTAGGAAAATTTGCGCAAATTCTCTTTTGGATCTCCTTGGCTAAAGATCTGGTAGTTTCGTGATATTTATAAAATTAATGGAATCTAGACGGCAGATGTTTGGATATATCCTTCTTCTTTCGATACTAATGCTATTTGTTACATAATCTGCCCTTGTTATCTAAGTGTTCTTCTTTTGAGAAACGCCTGTGTTCTAACCGCCAGGGGGTGGCAAGCACCCAACTCTGTTTGTCAACGGGAAACAACGATTTTGAATTTTTAGGCGGATTATCTATGAATTTAAGTGCTTCAAATTGCGTTTAGGAGCCGAGGCTTTTCTAAGCTGTTTGTTATCAAAGGGCCAATTAGATAGCCTACGGCATATTGTTGCTTTTCAAGAATTTGTCTTCGATTTTAGATGCTGCTCGTTTTTGTCGTAAGGTACTCGTTTATAAGAAACTACATACTACACTCATACACAAAAATATATGTAACAATTATATTTTAAGCAGCTACTAAAGCAAAGCTTATGTGAATTCTCTACACGCCCCTTTTCCCCAGTTCAGTGTTGGGTTTCGTGTACATTTTGGCCAACATAACAAGGGGGCGTGGGGGATCGACAGTCTTAGTTGCAATTAGAGAATTTTTAGTAAGTTTCCCAAGATTTTGGGTATGTTTGTAGCTCAATGATGACCGGAAATTGAAGAAACTTTTATAATTACGTTTGATTGAAAAACTAAGAAAAGAAACTTTCAAAAGCTAGATTCAAAGGTTTTTATGACATAGATGTATTTGCACCCTTTTCTTGAGTAATATTCAGAACAATTGTCAGTTCTGACGGTCATGAAAAATTAGCATACCGATTGTTGGTTTCCAAAATAACATGTATTTGAGCCTGGCATGGATAATTCTTGACAAAATTGTAATTTGTGACGTGCTATAGAATAAAGAGTGTGCGACCTATAACCAAAACTAGCATGGATATTTATGGATCAAAAGCCAACTTAGAGTTGAATATGTTCTTTTGCAAAATCAGTAATCCTTTAAACCCACAGGGACAAAAGAGATAAAAAGTTTCAACAGCGACAGGAATTACTTCAAAATCATACGATAACTTCCTGTCCACCACTTTTTGCTTACTATAGAAATTTTACTTCAATCTAGTTACAGAAACAGAAAATAGGGGTGATAACTTGAAGTGAAACAGAGATAAAGGAGAATGACACAAAGGAATTTTGTGGGGGGGAGGGTCATGGATTGGATTCTTGTGAAGAATATTTGCCCTAAGAACAGTGAGATATCAATATAGAGATATATGATGTCTCTGTAGCTTTTGCCATGTTTCACTGTTGGCTGGGTTGATTTCTGAGAAATCTTCGATCAACGCTCAAATGCGAAAAGCTTCTCTTCACGTTTTACTTTATTCAAGTTTCATGCAGTAACATGTGTTGAGTGACAGATAGTTCTAGAAACAGATAAGTTTTGATTCGGTTCCATCTTAAAACGGAGCAGATCGTCTGTCGGAAGTCAGGCGTAAATAACTGACAGTTTTACGTATTATTGATAAATTTGATTTTTGCAGTCGCCGAGATGACATGGAATCACTTGGATATGTTTTGATGTACTTTAACAGGTCCACGCTGCCATGGCAAGGCTTGCGGGTATGTTTTTACGTCACAATTAACACCAGCTATTGGCACTGGTTTAATCTGCCAATTGAATACATGATTTTGATTTAAATAGCATTCAATTCCAATTCAGAGCTTTTAGATATTGATACTCTTCTAATAAATTTATGAAACAACCTTGAATTTCAAAACCAATAGAAAGGTGATAATTAACGTAGTTACGGTGAAGTTGTTGCATGTTTGATTTTGTTCAATGACTCGCTTAGTTTGAGTAAGAAAAAATTAGCCAATTCTGACTTTCTGACGAAATGTTTTATTCTTCTTCGCCAGAACATTTTCTGCTGCTCGAACGATTGGGGCCTTTTTGCAGTTCTGATCAGATGTTGATCATTTTGGTCGGACATAGGTCGCAGCAAATCGTCAGATAAGATCCGAATGAGAGAAAGTGATAACATATCCTCTGGGCTTGTTTCAAACCAGCCAATCAAAGAATGAAGCCTTTTTGTCCACAAATAATGCCTTGATGTGGACATATTTCATATAGCTTCTTCTTAACCGATCTTCAGGGCAGAGAACACGATAACGAATTTGATTGGTCGAGGACAGGGCAATATTTTCCCGTATTGCCCGTCGTCAAGAGATACAAAATGGCGCTTCGGTCTTGCGTTGCTTCTAGCGTATTACTGCGTTGATTGTTGTCCATTGTTTCCTCTAGATCGGGTAATATACCAAATACTAACTTTTCGCTTCAGGCAATGCGGAGAATATCAAGCCCCCGGTCATCGTATTGACCTCGGGCTTGATATTTTTCCGTATTGCCCTCGAAAAAAAAAGTTAGTATTGGTATAATATTCAAATTCTTTTATAGAGGGATTCTTGTCAGCAGAAGCTGTTTTACAAGTGACCCTCCAATTAGAACTTTCATTACAAGAAACTAAATAAAACTAATCACCATTTTAAAACCATAGTGTTTAAAGCCAATTTGCAAAAGTTTAAAATTTACACTTAAAAGAAAGTGTAACAACTTAACAGCTTTCATGTTGCAATTTGCTGCAACCATTTTTAAAGGAAAATATTCTGCAATTTGGCTTGGCTTTGGCTCAACAAACATGTCTAAAAATTTAGATTTTACTAGGTTAATCTTGCAAAATTTAACATATGATTGTATGAAATGACGACTGTACAAAGCGAGGGGTGTATCACTGTTTCGAAAGACCGCACGAGATTTTTAAACAAGAGGATTTTTGGGATATTGTAGGGATTTTTCGTGAATACAAAAGGATTTTTATGAAATAGGTTTTCATGGAGTGATATGCCCCTCAGTTCAAAGTAGAGAAATGGAAAATGTAAAATGTTTGTAACTGTATGACTGATTGAGGAGACCATTTATCGTAATAAAATTCGTTCTTTCTCAATTGTAGGCTGCAACTAAAAAGCAAAAATATGAAAAGATTAGTGAAAAAAAGATGTCAACTCCAGTTGAAGTGCTGTGCAAGGTTAGTAGCTTATTTCCATTTGTTGTTTTCGCATCTATAAGGTGAGTCAAAACACATGTGCGCCGTTTCAGTGGCTACTGTGAAGGACATTTTAATCCAATTTTCCCGTTTTTCAGATTTGTGAATAGAAGAGATTTCAACTTAGAGTTTGATACCAAATTTGAGTAAATCTGTCAAGTAGTTGCTGATTTATGGAGAAAGAAAGTCAAAATCACTGGTTGTTTCAAAACCAGAGAATTTTATCTCCGTACTTAACTTTATAACTTGAATTTTAGCATCAAATGGACTTCAACTTTACATTTGTACTAGAAAACACATTTGGGGGTAATAAATTAACAAATTGCTCAAGAATATTTACCAGGAAGCCAATGGAAAACAATATTGTTGGTTTAAAGGACTTCATGACTTTAGAGAACTGATGGACGCATGACATGGCCTGCAGCACTTGTGGTGCACATCTTTATTTTTAGCAACCCTACCCTAGATATGTTTTTTCTTTTTGGTTATCGCAAAATCTAATTTATGAATTAAAAGAAATATTCCTTTATTGAAGAGCCACTGCTGATATAAGTGCTTTGCGTGCCTAGAAAATATAAAGGAGGCAAACAGTAATGGCGATGAATATTACGGATCGTTGTTTGTCATAACATGATCATCGCCAGACAATTCTTTCTTGCGTTCATTCCAAATTTTTAGCGTTGATTCAAAGAAATAAACATTCTTTCTGGCTTCTGGCCGCTTTGGCCGACCGAATTTCCTTTCACTCATAATTTTGTCATGCTAGGCCAAAAAACATTTTCAGACACCCAGAAAGTCAACGAAGAAATGCATTGTGGGATTGACACACGCGCAAAGGACACATGTCAGCAGTGGCTTTTTAAGGTCATTGGGAAGGTCTTTATCACCATACAATAAAATCTGCATCAAAACCTTGTTTGAATTAGTGATATATCCATATCCATATGGTCGTAATAAAGCAAAAACTCCAGCGAGACGGAGAAGATCTTTTTATGGTACTTGAAAGGAGGGGCAGAGCAACAAAAAGTGTTCCGTATCCTCAATGCCATCAACACATGCATAAAGTGTGGGGACATTGTTTGGGACTCCTTGTAGAAGACTCAAAAGTGAAGTTTACTGGTTGATTAAGCCTAACAACCTTTTAAAGATAGAGATAGAATTGAAATTACGATGATTTTCAAAACTGCATGAGTTAATGGGAAGGGATAGACACTCATTTATCTTATTTAGAAGGTCGAATGAAACTGTCAAACATGACATGACGTCAGCATTGATACCTGGGAAGACCCTTTTGGGCTATCAGTTATTTTTAGGAAGTATTTATTACATGATAAGAAACTTTGCTGAAAGTAATCCAGATATAGGAAGATTAAAGTGAAAATGGGGACAATTTCGAGATTTGCACGTCAAGGCTAGTGACGGATGAAGCGGAACTCTTTCCTTTTTACGTAGTTGTTAAGAGGGATTTATCTGATACAACCGCTTCGGACCTCTTATAAGAGTCTTAGCCGGACCTCTGATAAGAGTCTTAGCCGGACCTCTTTAAGAGTCTTAGCCGGACCTCTGAGAAGAGTCTTAGCCGGACCTCTGATAAGAGTCTTAGCCAGACCTCTGATATGAGTCTTAGCCGGACCTCTGTAAGAGTCTTAGCCGGACCTCTGATAAGAGTCTTAGCCGGACCTCTTTAAGAGTCCTAGCCTCATGCTGGCTTAGAAACAATAGACAGAGACAAATGGAGTAGGCTTTAAGTAGGCTAAAATGTAGTGTCCCACGCTTTAGTGTCTCTATGTTAGAATGTAGGCAAGCATCTTCGACTCGGATAACTCTAAAAATACACACTGTAAAAACCACTTTGATATCCTTTTCGATTTTTTCGCAAGGGCTTGAGATCTGGGGTTCCCAGATCGATTCTCGTCAGGGGCCATTTCATTTGTCGAATAGTGGTAGTCCACTCTCATATTATCGTTATTTTTATATCCGTCATGTAACTTAAGTACGCCAGTTTTTATATAAAGACAAACCGTCTGTATCTGTAATTGTTTTCATTCGGGTTAATTACTTGTTTACTGGCATTTATATGTTATGGCTGCAGGGTTTATATATATACTACCGTGCTCCCTGCGGTATCGTATTTGTGATTCGTCAATGTTGTTTTCATGAGAATATAAAAAGAATTAAAATCTTCCTGCTACTGAGCACTGATACAGAAGAATATTCACCTTTGTGGAGGTAATGATCCAATTTTGCCTGCTTTACTTTCAGGGATTCCCAGCAGAATTTGCAATGTATCTCAACTACTGCAGAGGGCTTCGATTTGAAGAAGCACCAGATTACATGTACTTGAGACAACTGTTCAGGATCCTATTCCGTACACTCAACCATCAATATGACTACGTATTTGACTGGAGCATGTTAAAACAGAAAGCCGCCGCTACAGCTGCTGTAGGCAGCTCAGGTGCCCTAGCCGGTGCCCCACCAACTGCAACCAAAAGAGACAGAGAAAGTGACGAAAGGATGAAGAGGAAAGGGCCCAGCAAGGGCCATTAAACACTTTCTGGTAAGTTTAGACTCATTCACTGTTTTATAATGATACAAAATACCGTTTAAAATGTTCTGACATCTTATTTCACTTTCGAGTCATCCACCATTTTGTAGGATTGAGTGATAACGTAATTTTGTTTGCACAAAGTCAAAAAGTATATAAGGTTGACCATGACTCCAAAGGGAAATCTATTAAAAACCTATTTTATCGATGAGCATTTCTCTCTAGTTACCATATTACTTGAAAGCTTGGTCAAACAATTAAGTTTTCGCACAGTTGCAAAATATGGCGGGCCTGAGCAAAACGCACAGAGAATCGAGAAAAGAAAACAACGTTTTAATCAGTTTACCGATCTTTTCCACTCAAATTGGTCAACAGAGATGCAGACAAGAGAACTGGGCAACTAATGGGCAAGAAATTCTGTTATTCTCGTCCTCCCTTCCCAAAATATCGGTGCATCATTTCCCATGCTTATTTGTTGATGGCTGGCGGAAAGTTAAGCTCCAAAGTTATTGGGAAAAGGGAAAACAAAAGAGGAACATGGTTTTACTGTGTTTAGGGAGCAAAGGAATGGATGCAAAAAGGAGAGCTTTTTATACTAGAATAGTTGGCAAAAATTAATAGAAATCAGGGTAAGTTATGCATCCAGAGTCCAGAAAAAGGTCAAACCTTCCTCCAGATGCCAGTTTCGTTAGTCGAACCTTCCTCGATTTATAAAGTCAAAATAACCAAATTTTTAGTACTCCTCGTATTGTTTATAACCCTAAAATTTATAAGCTAGTTCCTGTTGCCAAACTAACCTATAATTTTCCCAGGTTTCTTATGAAGTTACTAAACCTTCCTCAAATATAACATTAACAAGCATAACCTTCCTCCGGCTCACAGCCGTGGAGCCGTGACATGTTCTGGACTCTATGTATCATCTCTTATTTTTGTGATTTTCTCAAAACAGACTCTTGTATAGGGTCCTTAGATACGTGTTGCCCTTATATCCGCTTCTATACAGTAAGTAAAAAGACGACCTTGCAATACACTTTTTGAAACTTGTTCTCTTTTTCGCAGATCCTGGTGTGAAAGTAAACAGTTACACTGAACGTAAAAAACTGTATTGAACTGAAGAACGTCTTGTAAAAGGTGTACTGTTTCTGTAATTAAACTCTTTTTTATTTCATACTTGCAGTTAATAAGGAACTTGAATATAACTTAGAGGTTTCTTAACGGGAGATCCTTATTCCTAAGTCGATGTTTTGTATCTATAAAAAGTAGCTTTTCCTTTCTTCAGTCAGTCAACTTCGACTGAAGCATGTTAGTTGTTGTTCAAAAAGAATTTAAGTCGTTTTCAGTTGAAAGTCTTTCTTCGGTCTTTGTCTTTATGCCAATACAAATTTTTTTAAGAAACTTGGATCAGCCCATAGTACTAAAAGTTTCTTGATTTCGCATAAAAATTTCCACTTTTCGATAATAAAAGATTGTTTAATTGCTTCTTATTTTTTCGGCGCAAGAATTATGATTTAGTTTCTACCACTGCCAAATTACGTTTCGAGACATATGAAACAAAATATGACCAGAAGAGAGTCCTGCTAAGTGCGAAACATAAAATTGCAGTGAAGAATACTGAAGAACAAAGGTTCAACTACAAAGTTGCTATAATATTCTTGATTTCAACCTTAAAAATTTTCTTACTGCTTCTCAAACATAGCAATAGATTTTCTTAAATTTTCGGCCATCCTAGTACTAATTTCTTAAAAACGAATTTCTTAAAAAGAAATGTGTAGTGCTTTTGCACGTAGTCCACAAAGATTAGACTTGCTCCAAATCTATTTCTGTTCTTCCCCGCCTCGTTTCCGAGTTTTTCTCATTCGCATTTCCCTACAAATTTTTCGCATTTCCCTATAAATTCGAAGAAAAGAAATAGACTAGGAGCAAGTGTAACAAAGATATGCTTTATGGACCCTCCCCGTAAAGAGACCTACATCTACTAGGATTTTTAATCTGGGATGTTGTGTTTTTAAGACAACCGCAAGGTTAATATAAAGACTCGATGTTGAAAGCTTTATTACACCGAGCAGTTTAAACTTCTTCTTCAAATTTAGGTTTATACTCTTGTTTTAGTAGTCTGCTTATTATAATTTCCCTGTGAAATTTAAATAAAAGTCAAATTCGCAAGTCAGCGTTTGGGCTGGATACCACACCAACAGCTCTTTGCTTTCTGCATTCGGAAAATTTCTCATTCTTGTTTGGCTAATTTTATGGACATCTTCGTAACAAATGGCTTGATACACGCCAACAACAGTTATAAATTATATTAACATAATCGTGCATGAAGCAAATTTGTATGAAATTGTTAAGGGACGATGTCACTGAAACATTTAATGTTTTCAGATTTTTGACAGAACCTTTAAAAACGTTACAAATTCGTTTGTGGCGGAATTAAGTAAGGGCGCCAACCTTGGATGAATTGGGTTTGTTCGCAGTCCTGTTTTCGTGACGTAGTACACAGAGCAATTGCTGTCCTGTTGTTCTTTAATCCGAACCGGACGACGTAAGATGACGTAAGAATAATTGTGTGGTTTCAAATTCAGGTTTTGATGTAATACGATATCAACTGTTATAAGAGATGACCACAGGGAACCAGACAGCGCGATTTTTGAATATCACAGCAATTGCTCCGTGTACTATGTCACGAAAACAGGACTGCGAATAAACCCAATTCATACCAGGTAGATGCCCTTGAATTAGGCGCCCTTGAATCCCCCTTCCTGCGACCAGACGAAAATTATCCGTAAATTTGCTTCAAGAATAGACAGTTGAAAATATCCAGCTTTCTTAAAAAGATGTCAGGTTCCAAAGATGGTAGTAAACGTGTAACCGGTTTTATGTAAATGCAGGTGAGCCAAGGTAATGTCAATGAAGGTGGCGCCTCATGAAAGAAAGCATTATGATTTTTGAAAAGCAAGAGGGAAAACGTAGTTCTTTACTGATCTCATATTTGTTGTATACAGTATGGAATCTAGATTGAACATGAGATCTACTAGATGAGTTTCTTTTTCTTGACTTTATACATAGTTTTGATTTTTAAAGACCCATTGCTAACTATGATCCTTTGTGAGCCGAATGAAAAGCAAGACAAAGAGAATCTAGGCCAACAACGACTTTCAGATCATACGAAAGTCGGCTTTGGCGCCACAAAGGATCATGGTTAGCAATGGGTCTTTAAAAACGAATGAGAAACAAATCATGATACGTGAAAAAATTATATATTTTGAAAAATGTCCTGCAGTACACTATGAATTGAATTTTCCTGTGATTGCCCGGTCGCGTAGACAGATGATTTTCAAGCTCTCGTGACAGCCAAACTGTTGGTCTTCGATGTTAAGAAGGTTCAAAGAATGAGGCAAGAGAAAATCAAATGATTAGAAAACAGTCATATCCATCGCTTGATTGTCAAATATTTATATATTTACATTTTAAATTAGCATTGCTAACTCGTCGCAAAATATTATTAGGAATGTTCTGACAGGTTTCTTACCAGTTTATTGAGGTTCTATTCTGTTAATTTGGTTTTTCATAATAGACTGGTTTATACGCCATTGTCTAGTAGTGGTTTATATATATGGTATATTTGGCACCATAGTATGTATATACTTTTCTTCGTATAACCTGTGCTCTTTCGACTTTCGTTACCTCGTCGTGGTGCTACTCTGGGTTGGGGACGAGGTTCTTCGTGAATTGTTCGTTTGTTTAGAGTCTAAGGATTCATCGTTCGTTAGTGAATTATCGTTAGTGTCATTTTCTGTTATTGGGTCTGCCCATGACTGTTGTTCGCCAGAACACATCATTGCGTATAGGCCAGTTGTGATAATGTATATTACAAATGTTATCCAGAAGACTACTCTCCATTCTGATGGTTTCTACGAGGAAATTAGATTGCGATTAGTAACCTTACTACGTGAGTCGAGAAAAAGTTGTAACATTTGGCAGGATATGGAATTTAGAGACTCATAGCTAACCAAGATCCTTTACGGTCCCAAAGTCGACTTTCGCATAATTGCGAAGTACACCGTCTTTCCGTAAGACGAGAATTTGTTAAAGGAGGCAGATTTGTTGTGAAGGTGAAGGTGGAGGTAAAGTTGCGGTATTTAGCGCCAAGCGCTGGGATCGCAGAAGTAGCTAAGTGCTAATCGAGTCCGCGACCCCTTGGTGGGGTTTGAACCCCGTCCGCCTGACATTCTTGCTGCAAAGTCAGTGGATTACAACACGGTGCCACAACAAGTTCATGGACCCTTGGATGTACCGGAAGAGTAAAAAACTTGCACCTTTTGAAGTTTTGAAAATTCCTCAAAATTTGATTATATTACCGATCATGGAAAATTTCTTCATGTGCATTTGTATCAAGGATCAACTTAATCTTAGACATATCGTCAAATCTTGAAATGGCTTTGAAATTGGGGAAATTTATGCTTTCAGGAAGCCACCTGGTAAATCACAACGAACGATTACCAAATTGGCTAACAATACCATGTTTTGTAAAATACTATTGCTCAAAGGAAGGTGTGTGGTAGAGGAGAAATAATTGTGGTACCATTCGTGTAGAAATTTTAAATCATACTTAAAGGGGCTCCGTCGCCAAAGTGTAAACAAATGTGTAAATACAATTTTTTTAGGCACGTGTCCATTGTCTTTTGCAGTTTGTTTCGTGGCTTCACCCAAGCCACCAAAAAGTGACCGTTAAAAATCCACTTATATCTGAGCAATCGCAAAAGATATGAATGTTTGGTTTGTTCCTCTGTGAAGTACAAGAATTTATCTTCAAAATAACGCTTTCATTTTTGAAAAAGATATGAAAAGTCTGTGTGATACTTCCTATCAGAAAACTGCAAAATCATTGTTTCAACCGAAATTTGAAGACGGAGCCCCTTTACAGGAACCTTCACATACCTTATTTCTCGTTATATAGCCTGTTAGCATAGGACTAAGGAATCCTGGGATAGTAGCAAATGTGTTACTAAGTCCCATAAGAATTCCAGCATATCTTGGTGCAATATCCAAATGATTGACAGCATATCCCGTTGCATTTAAACCACTGAACCCAATACCAAGAATTAGAAATGCTATTGCGTCTTCCATTGCTGCACAGTAGCCAGTTGCAAGGATGCACGTACCAGCCAGAACGCAACCTAAATCAGAAGACATGCCTTGCTAAATTTCGAAATTTTGAGGATTATAACGAGTTCAGGCTTTGTAAGAATAGCGTCCATTTCTCTTGATCGACACGCCAGTACAAAGCGATTAAACGAATGCAAACAGAGGTTTCTACGGCCTATTAGTCAAGCAGTATTATGTAAATAAAGCAGACAAGCAGACCACAAAAGATAGCCTAAAACCTGGATGGGTAACTCACTTATTGTGCATGCGAAAAGCAGCTATTCAGAGAAGACATGAGTAAATTTTTGTCAAATACACACACTATACCCAATTCTCATTGACAAAGTTTAAACCAGCTGTATCTAAAACCAGGCTAAATGTCAACTGATTAAATGAATTCGATTTGTTGGATTAACCAATTAGAACGCAACATTTGATAATATGTTTTAGTTTAAGCTGGTTTAACTTGCAAAGTGTGAATGGGGGTAAAAAATGCTCAGCTTCTTAACGGTCGGCCTATTAGATAAAACCTCCAATAGAACATATTTAGATTCATCTCTCTTTTTCAAAATATACTCACTGTCACACTTTTATGTTCAGTCATGTATTGTGTTGATATTTGTCGTCTTTTGTTTGTTGCATTGTTTAGTATAGCTTATTGTATTGTGGCTTTGATTACATTGACTATTCAGAGCAGGGCCCCAAGAGGACTGGACATGTAGTTATTTAACGCAACGTTGTTTTGATTAGGAGTTGTTTATCGTTTAAGGGAGTTGTGGGTTCAGCGTGAGGAAAACATGTTGGAAGTTTTTTAGATTCTCTTAAGTTTGACTTCTTAGCTTTATTCGTTTAGGCCATTCATTATTTTACTCGTGACACTCAAATCTACTCTTGACAGCCTCTTTTCGCATGCGCAACAAGTGAGTTAGCCA
>REGM01000080.1:253912-328359 GCA_004194415.1 Aurelia aurita | reverse complement strand
GGCGATAAAAAAGTCCAGTGTGTATCGGAATTTTGCTTTTACCGGACAGATTCCAAACCACCTTGCTCTGCCCAGTTCCCACCACGGATTTAGCAGACGTTGTTATGAAGAGAATTCGAAATCAGTTCCTTGATGGTGTACATTTTCATGATATCTGGGCTTCTTGTCAAAGGAGCCAATATTTCGAACACTTACAATACTTGATAACTGATGGATTAATATTCCATGACACTCTCTGCGTTGCATTTCCGGATTTTTGACAGTGACATTGAATTTTGTTGCAAATTCAAGAAACAGAAGAAAAGAAAAGGTTTTTAATTTGGACTTGGCCAGATCTTTGTCAATTGTCTCTTGTAAATTAGCAACTTTTAAGCATTGAGTGATCTTTCCCAAAATGGTGCTCGCTCCTTTGACAGAGTAATGGAGAAGAACCAAGTCTGACAGAATCATAGAATGATTATTTTCCAACTTTTAGCAGTCTAAACTTATTTGGATTGTTTTATCTAAAGCACTTTCTGAGTTGTTCATAACGTTCAGTACCACTTGACCGCCATGGGAAGGTGAAGGTGAAGGTGAAGTTGCGGTTTTTAGCGTCAAGCGCTGGGATCGCGGAAGTAGCTAAGTGCTAATCGAATCTGTGACCCCTTGTCTCCTTGTTATGACGCTCAAGAGGTGTTGGTGGGGCTTGAACCCCGTCAGCCTCACATTCTGGCTGCAAAGTCAGTGGATTACAACACAGCACCACAACACATTCATACCTGGGAAATAAGCCAGTTGCTGCACAAGCATCGAATTCTTTTGTTTTCATTCGAGAATCTACCATTTACTTGAGCTCCATCGTCCTTTCTTTCAGGCTGTGACAGCGGAAAGCTTTTTGGGAGATTTTGTGGATGTTTACTGTACTAGGACCACGGGGGGGGGAGGGGGTTCTTGGCCAAATTTCGGATAGGGGTGTGCCGCGAGCACCTTCAAAATGGTACCGTAGGCTAGACCAATTTTTGTGAAAATGTTACCCTTGGCTAGACTAATTTCTAGACCAAAAGTNGGGGGGGGGAGGGGGTTCTTGGCCAAATTTCGGATAGGGGTGTGCCGCGAGCATCTTCAAAATGGTACCGTAGGCTAGACCAATTTTTGTGAAAATGATACCCTTGGCTAGACTAATTTCTAGACCAAAAGTGCCATAATTTGCCGTTTTCTAGGCACAAATCACCAAAATTTCGCCTTCTCTAGACCAAAATCGCCAAAATTTGGGGTTTCTAGACACAAATTAAGAAAATTTGGCCTTTCCTGGGCGCAAATTGCCATAATTTATACCCTTGCCTAGACTGGCCTAGACTAAAATTGCCAAAAAGCATACCCTTGGCTAGACTAGAAGTCCGAAAAAGTATACCCTTGAGCGCGGCACATCCTCAGGTACCTTTACTATGGAAGAGTCCCCCCGTGACTAGGACGTACTACAAGGTACACTTACAGATTATCTTTTGCCTGGTACAGCCACCAAGTGTTGATTTTGTAACAATATCCTCCGTTGCTTTTGATTGACACGTCTGTACATACCCTGGATCAAACGGCTCTGAATCTAGGGTAATCTGTATACAGCAATTGCAAACGAAGGGATTTCTCCGGGCGACTAGCCAAGCCGCAAAAGATGCCTTGAAACTTAGATGGCTAACTCATTCCTTGTGCAAGTGAAAAGCGGTTGTCAGGACAAGACATGCGGAAATATCGAAAGAGGATGGATAGACCTAAACTTCTGCTATGGGCATTTCATATATCTACTCAAGAGCAGATTTTGTAGCAATAGCAGAACTTGCCTTTGATTGACACAACATTTCAATGCGATTAGCGATTGCAGACAATGGGATTTCAACGGCCGAGTAATCAAGCCAAGGATGTCAACAAATAGGCCGAAAAAGTTGCCCTGAAATATAGGTGGCTAACTTAGTCACTTTGTGCCGTCGTTGTGCACGCGAAAGGAGTTTTTGAGAGAAGAAATGAGTATATATCGAAAGAAGAAGGAAAAATTCAGAAGCTGATCTCATATATTTCTGAGTGTAATTCCCACATTTATTGCTCGGCTTCTAAATTGAATAAATGAAATTTAGGAGGCGGAAGTTTAGATATATCCTTCTTCTTTCAATATATTCTCATTTCTGCTAAAACTCCTTTTCGAGTGCGCAACGATTGAGTTAGCCACCTGTGTTTCAGGGCAGCTTTTGCGGGCTGCTTTGTTTACATCCTTGGCTTGATTACTCGACCTTTGAAGTCTCTTTGTCTGCGATTACTAATCTCTTTGAAATGGAGGGTCAATCAACGCAATTGATGCTGTTGTTATAAAATCTACCCTTGTTTTTTTTCAGGGTATTATTCGAGGTATTTTCCGGAATTTTCTGGCATTTTTAGGTATTTTCAGGTATTTTCAGGCATTTTCCGGCCTGCATGGTTTATATCTGCAGCTTGACTAATCGGCCGTACCTATCCATTTGTTTGCAATGGCTAATCGCTTTGTACTGGCATGTAAAAAAAACAACAGATGCCATAATTATAATGATCTTGTTTGTCTCTAACAAAGCGTAGAATTGCATTTGTATCTTTTGATAGATCTGTCAAAACAAATGATTCGAGATAGCGATTTGCGTAAAAAGGGCCATTAAGAAATAGTCCTGCTTGGCCAATAACAACAAACGTTACTTGATAAACAGTTGATTATTGTCCGCTTGAAAAGGAAATTTTCACTGATGGTCAACAAATAATCTCTACTCTTTGAACTATTCAAACAATCTGCCACAAAAAACTCTGTTTTTGTGGCAATATTTGTTGGTGTAGCCAAAAGAAAACAACGTTTAACGGACACAATGTTATCGTTTGGTTGCCTTTTCGAAACTCTGCTTTCGAAGCAATTTCTTGCTGTCATTTGTTGCCTACTTTTGCATCTATTACACGCTTGGTTAGTGTTGCATGACAACCAAAATAAATGTATCTTTTATTACAAATTATAAACATAAATTTGAAAGCTTTGTTTGCACAATCAATGCAGTGGAATGTTAACAACCGAAATAAAAGAAGCAGATTCCAATATCTCAATATCACAATATACACATTACAGACTTTATATGTAGTGACGACACTGTTTTGTGACTGATATGTAATATTTCGTAGCTCTTTCCCGTTACCTAAGAACATAAGCGTACGGGAAGATAAAATCTGTGGGGGGGGGCTGCCCGATAAAAAGCCCATTGTTTACCGAATTTCTTGCACGACTTATGGTGGATTTTGCCCGAAAAAGGCTGATTTTACTCAAATTTCCCAACGTTGGGGGGGGGGGGGCTACTGCCCTCCCAGCCACCTGGCTCCTACGCTTATGCCTAAGAAATCACCAAACGCTGCAAAGTATTTTGACAAACTTATTTTATCGAAATTGACTTGAACCGAGCAGGATTCCATTAATTAATTAAACCCAATCAGTGACAAAATGCCTATTATTTTCCATGGGCTTTTCTTGTCCTGCTTGATGTGGTCCAGGTCTGAGAAATAAACAGGGCCGAAGGAAGCATCTTGAACTTGGAGGGGCACGACACTTCAAGGGCACTTTTTTCAGTAAGCTAAAGGGGCATTTCCTGAAGCAAAAAGGGCACTTCATTGTTTATTTCAAAATCTTGGGGGGGCACGTGCCCCCAGTGCCCCCCCGGTTCCTACGTCTCTGGAATAAACTGAATCCCAGATACAATACAACCTCACGTCACAACTTCAAAGTACCCCATCTTCAGAACGCCACATCTTGCCCATAAATTGCCCCCAATATATGTGTTGTTGTTGTTGCATGAGGTTTCCGGTCAATTCTGAACCCATTTTTTCGCGGGATTGCTTTTGTAATTCACAAATTTTCTTTTGTGATTATCGCAAAGAAACCGCAGATTCCCTGCAGATATCACATTTCGATGAGTCGACGAGGAAAGATACTGACTCATAAATGTCATGGCTAGTTTACAAAAAACTTGAGGAGAAAAATGGTAACTCTTGAGTGCCGACTGTACTTTTTTCCCAACAACGTTGATGTGGTGAAGGCGCGAACAAGAACAAATAAAACTAAGTAAACAAACGTTCTTTAAAGATAAATCTATAAGTTTCACACTTCATTTCTCTATCTATTCATATCAGAAACCTGTAGGCTTCACACAGAGTCCTTTGTTCGTAGATCGTTACCTGTGCTCTAGTCACTATTCCAGTGTAGTCACTCCAGTAAAAGCATAAAAAGGAACAACATTTTGAATATTCGTATTCGTATTCATTGCACAGATCCTAATACAATAGGTTTTCAACTGGCACTAGGTTTTTGAAAGGTAAGGGGTGACTATGGCTAAAATAAGTTTCTCTATCCACACTCTATCTAAGGGACAGTGCACAATTTATTATGTTACATGGCCGGTGGAGAAGAAAAATTCTTGCAAAAAAACTGCTCACCCCGTATAAAATTATTGCAAAAAAATCCAACTGCCCCGTCACCCTTTTCTTAAAAAATGTATCTGCCCCGTATTCGTGAGCATTAGATGTTGGACCGTTCTTGTAGACAATTGAGATGGAAATTCTACATCATTTTATACACATCTTTTCAAGCACTTCTCACCTTACATGATCTACAATTTCGTCTTCAAAATGAAAAATTGGATGTTTCAAATCGCACCTTGAGCTCATAAAAAAGTTACTGCCCGTACTTATTTACCCAATAAAAATTATTGACCCCGTTCCGCATAAGCTCGAAAAAAGTAGTTGCCCCGTTACGTTTTGCACCGGCTATGTTATAAAATAAATTTTGCACTGTCCCTAAAAGTGTAAGTTTGTGACATTACCTGCTGCTTCTTGTGATTTGGTCCCAATGTCAGTTTGCAGGTTCAAATTTAGAAAAATGTTCACAAACGTGTCAACAGATGAGACCTTATCTGTTACCATTAATCAACCAGAGCAAAAATTCAATCGAAAGCATCCTTACTCTCTTTGTTGGTGGCCAGTGTTATTTTCTCGATGAACAAATTCTCAATATCCATCGCTGCACACAGTTCCAAGTTATCAGGGGGGCGAAAAGAAAAAATTCATCAAAATTGATCAAAGTTATTCAAAATTGATCTGATTTCCACATGTTTTCTTGCTTTTGGAAGGTTTTTAAAGGGGGCATTCACAGTCAGCCCCTGCTGCCCCACTGCTGTGTAGGCATTGTATCTACGGTTCAAAATTTGAATTTTATCCTTCAAAATCTGATTTTATGTTTGTAAGTCTGGCCATAATTGGTATAGTCTGTCAAATGCGTCGAACATAAACAAAGGTACCGGGTGAAATTCCCCTTTGAGTTGTTTTGCAAACTTTGGATAAATAAACAAGCCTACCTGCCAGAAATGACACTTATCAAATTGATGCATTCAAGAGTCTTTCAATAACTCAACAACCAAAAGCAAAAAGATAAGCGTTGGCTGGCTGGTACTGCTCACTCAACTTTTAGTTCTTAATTAATTTAATAATTCATGTTTTAGAACTATACCTTCTCCAAGATTTAGCATTAGGTATTACTACCACCAATGGATTATTATTTGCGGAATTCAACGAGGAGTTAACATTTGAATTATGTTGTATTAAGACGGTCAACTTTCTACCGCAGCTCCGACAGACAGGCCTATTGTTGGAAGCAGGCGAAAACTCATGGCTTATGTTTGTGTATTCAAAGAGGAGAAACCTATCATGTTATGGAATGCTCATGCTTTGGAATGTCGCTGTGCTGTTCATGAAAGATAGCTTGGTTATATGAAGTGGATAAATATGGCTGTGTTAGTCGTCTTGCTGATTTGTTTGCTTATGAAAGCGCAAGGTAAAGGCCAAGGTCATTCATGCTTCAAGTTTTCTTTCCGATTTGGTGCGGACGTCGGGAGCCTCTGTCTAGGCCAATATGAGGATGCTGATGACTCACTATTGCTATTTAATGCGTAAATTTGAGAGGCAATTCACTCCGTTTGAAATCAACAAATACTTTAAATTCTTCTACATTTTCTAAAAATTTATATACATTTTCTGCTCTCAAAGAATCATGCTAAAATGTTGAAATTTGGATTGATGACCGATGATTTTCCCCTCTCGCAAATCTCGCAAAAGATACGATGATGCTGGCGCTATACAGTAGACTCTCTTTTGCAATTTCTAACGTATAAACATGAAGGGAAACTCACTGTTTATAAATCAAGGAGATATAGGGAATACTATCATACATTCTAGGATTTTTATTAACTTTTCGCACTCGGATATATTCGAGAACTCATGCTGAAGAGTGCTCGCAGATTTTGAGAAACTTGCTCCTCTTCTCTTGCAACAACCCGGGGATCCGTCGCCCCATACCGACCGTCACTCTTTTCGATCATTTTCTTGTTTATGAAAACTATATTTGAAATTTGAAATAATTGCATTTTCAGAAAACTGTTTAGCAGCAAGGAAATAAAACAACTTAAATATCCAGCTAGTAGGTAGCAGTCACTTGTGAACAAGCAAAATGATCAGAAGGGCGATGGTTGGTACAGGGCGATGTTACTCTCTCTTTCTCGCTCTTATTTACTGTATTGTATTGATGACTGCGCGAAAACGTGCTATTGGTAATAATAAGAGCTTTATTAGGCATTTAATTTAATAAATGATGATCCAAATTAATTGTTATGATTCCAAGTTACTACGTGCGTGAAATTTTTAATCGGCTCGAAAGAACGTGTGAACGATAAACTTGCAAGAAATCAGCCATCGTTAAATACGCTCATAAAATGTATGTCCTATGGCAGTTTGTTTGTAATGGGTTTCCGTCCCTCAGCAACAAAAATCGAGGAAGAATAGGAGAAGAAGGATATGTAATATTAAGTTCTCGATACAACTAGTCTCTCTTTAAATGGATTGATATGATAACGGGAAAGAGAAACGGTCTGTCTGAGAAGGCACTTCAATTTTCTGCCTTTAGCATCCCTACATTGTAAGACCGTACTGTCGTGAAAGGGAATTTTTGAGTCGAATTAATTTTAGAATTGATTGAATGAGCAGGAAAACATGAATAAATCTAGCAACTGTGCTTTTGAATGACTTAGTTTGATGCAAAAGACAGGATACAATTGTGCTCCTCCTTTTCAATGAATGACCCTTGTGAGGTCAACATCAAATGCACACTTGGTTGTCTGAATTTAGTCATGTCAAGTTTTTAGGCAAACCATTGAGAATATAGCACTCCTTATAGCAAAGACCTGCCACAAACTCAGCTCCGTTTGAGTGGAGATCTTGAGAACAGCTTCCCCTTTCTTGGTTTTTTTAAAGAAGCCCAATTTCCTGAGTTTAACTAAAACCACTGGATGGTATTCCTGGTATTTAAGCTCAAGCCATAAAAAAGTCATGCTATGAACTTTTCAGATTACTACAAAACTAATGGAACCAAGCTAACTTTCTTCTAACAATGGAACACAATGGAAATGAAGTCATTCTGGAACAATGTTCCACATTGTTTTAAATAAGACACTGCTTATAAGAATTGTAGGCTAAAGTTTCACAAATTAAGAAACCATGCTACCTGGATTACAGAAATAAGAAACTTTTGTAATTTCCCAGGTCATTCAAAATGTTTTGACATTGTACAGTGTTGACAATTGTTTCATTTGAATTCTATAATACTTGTTTGAGATTTTACTAACTTTAGACAGCCCTTTTAATAAAAATAGATAAATTCAACATACAGTACAGGCCTTGCGCACATTAACATGACAAGAATTCTCAATAATTCTTAAGAATTCTTCACATTCTGACAAGAATTCTTGAGTCATATGAATGACTGTAAATTTGTTTAAACAAGAATTTTTAAGAAATTCNATAAGACACTGCTTATAAGAATTGTAGGCTAAAGTTTCACAAATTAAGAAACCATGCTACCTGGATTACAGAAATAAGAAACTTTTGTAATTTCCCAGGTCATTCAAAATGTTTTGACATTGTACAGTGTTGACAATTGTTTCATTTGAATTCTATAATACTTGTTTGAGATTTTACTAACTTTAGACAGCCCTTTTAATAAAAATAGATAAATTCAACATACAGTACAGGCCTTGCGCACATTAACATGACAAGAATTCTCAATAATTCTTAAGAATTCTTCACATTCTGACAAGAATTCTTGAGTCATATGAAAGACTGTAAATTTGTTTAAACTGAAAATTCTTAGGCAGGAAAACCATGTCAATGTGCGCAAGGCTTGTACTGTATAGATCGTAGCAGAGCCTCTATAATCATTCTGCCCAACTGGCCATTCATTTGAAGTTCCTTCTACCCAACTCCTACCCTATCAAATTTCATGATCACTTTCTTCCCACTCAGAGATTTATACCTGATACCCTCAACTTGACCAGCCTACATGGCAAACCATTCTGGCATATTTCCAACTGAAAATGGTTTCTGTTGAATACTCTAGCAATTTCAGCACATCAACATTATAAGACTTACAAAGAAAATATCTGTCAGCACCCTTGAGCAATATGCAGGTTTCCTCTTAAAAAATTTATACCTATGATATCAGAAAGTTTGTTCATAGTCATTTTGATGAGTGTAAAGGGCTGCAAAACTGAAAATGATTGCTGTCATGTTTAGAAAATATTTTTAATGCAGTACCACTTCACACCTAATAAAGATACATTGAAGGCAGGCCATACAAAAATTCAAGAACCATTATTGACCTGTGAAGATTTTAATATGGGGAGGATGAATGAAAATGGGGGCTTGGGGGCGGAGCCCCCTGGAAAAACTATTAGGGTGACCAAACCCTTTTTTATTCAGGAAACACCCCTTTTACCCTCAAAGGCCCTTTTTGCCTTGAGTAAATGCCTTTTTTCTTCAAAACTCAAGATCTAACCACTTAACCTCTCCCATCATGGATTTGCTCATATTGGAAAGCTGATCGTGGAGAGAATTGGTCTGGGGGGCTCATCCCCCCAATCCCCCATGTGGTGCCCCCATGTTGAGGTTCCCTTCATTGATACTGTATCCAACTTTTCAAGCAACACTATCCATTCATTTCACATTTTTTGCACACTATCAGCTGCAGGCAGGTGTCTACCCACTGTCACCATGCTCTAACCAACAATAGATTGATAAGAATTACAAAGGAAGGATTTAAGGAAAAGAAGGAGGGAATTCTTTCTTTACTCTATTTTGGATAAATTTCAATATTCTGACTTATTCCAGGAGATTTTAGGAAATATTTCTGTACTGAGAAAGAATTACACAGTGCTTTGTAAGGGTCACTTGCTGGCTAGAAGAATTTATGATTATGATAATATGTTACGGGATATTTCTAACATATACTGTCATTTTTTGTGACTAATGACTTTGCCTTTCATGCGAATGCTTTTAAACGACACCGTTAGGTATGGCCTAGTGGTAACACACTCCCTTTCTATGCAGTAGATTATGGGTTCCAATCCTAGGTTGCCACCTGGGGAAAAGAACCGTTGACTTTAAGGACATTAGACATGACTTGGTAAACATAGAAGCCCAAAAAAGAATTGTTCTGAGTACGCCCCAACATACTTGATAAGGTCATTCAACTTTTGTGATTCTTAGCGCTTGACACTAAAAACCGCAACTTCACCTTCTGTCCTTGAATTGTTCTATAGTTCTTATCATTGATGAAAAGACAAAACTCTTTCGTAAATGATTGCAGTTACATTGCAAGGTTTGCAGTCATTTTAGCAGCCTACAGCTTTAATCTTCATTTATGTTGCCCCTCCACAAACTATTTGCAAAAGTCTGTCGAGAGAGAACCTTTGGCAGCCATCAAAAATTGTTGGAAAGTTATCAATAGTCAGGCCAACCACAAGACTGATGAACAATCTGCTAAATATCTTTGAGTGATATGATCAGAACTGAGTCCTGCTTATCCCACATAAGGACATTTAATTTGAGTAACATCTAGACAATGACGTAACTAACCATATCTAAGCCATTGCCTATATCTTTTAACCCCCTTTAACTTAGCCAACCTAGTTTTAATTCAGAACATCAGTTGATATGTTTATGCAGTTACCTGAGTCAGACAAGTCTTTTCCATCCTGTTTAATTCTAAAGTAGCTTGAAGATTTTTGTCATCGGAGATCTCACAGATAAAGAGCAGAAGGTTGAATTGAATTTGTGTAACCTATATGTGATGGCCAGCTAAAATTGAAACTTGGTCAAATCTGATCTATTCTAGTGTTCAAAATAAAGACCGAAAGTTATGTGGCTAAATCTTATTTTTTGGAAACTTTCACCGTGGTTTGGCAAGCTTGTGTGACTAGATAGCACCAAGTAGTACCAAGAATCTTAAACTGTTGACGAAGCATTCCTCACACCATATTTACCACATTTATAGTTAAAACACTTGTGACCCTTTGCACTAGGAAATTGTTGTCCACTGACGTCAATCTCAGGCTGAGCAATGGGTGGTAGTTTATGCCTATTTCAAATTTTTTGTAGAGTTCTCAGCAAAAATTGATCTGTTTACACCATGGATGGGCAACACCCAAATTTCTCCACATGAGCTACAACATTCCATTGTCATTTTATTTTTATTGTTTGTGCAATTACTGTCCAATGCTTTTTCTTCATTTATTTCATGAATTAATTATCTTATTTTCAACCAAAACATAAATGCCATTTGTTTTCTTTATGCATTATCAATTAAGTACTTTTGAAATGATGTAAAGATTTCCTTTGTTAGAAGCAAAGCAGTCAATTAACTTTGAGTGTCCTGCTTGACTGCTCATCCTTTGTTTTGTTTTGAATAGAGTAAGTTGAAAAACAAGTCATCAATTGCTTCCTTTGTCTTACAGTTCTTTGTTTTGAAAGTTTTGTGTTGCTCATGTTTTTTTGTTCAGAAAAGTAGAAATGTAAATATTTTTCGTTTGGTTGCCAATGTCAGCTTTAAGCTTAGGATGGGAAATAACAAACAGGAAAGATTCAAAGCCTTGCATTCAACTAAACATTTTGGAGCCTAAAGCAAACATTTCTCAATACAATTGATCAATGTTATACAGTATGACCTTGCCTACATCAGAGTCACTTCTATTGATTATGGGTACATTAACACTGATTTCTTTTTATGAATTCTTAAAACAGTTGTAAAAATTCTTTGTTGAAGAACTTCTAGGCTTTCATACCACTCAAGAATTCTTATCAGGGTGTGGAGAATTCTTAAGAACCCTTTGAGATTCTTTTAGGTTAATGTACGCAAGGCCTGTACTGCATATGGAGATTTCCTATTCCTGATTCTTAAAATGAATTTTTAAGGTGAAGTTTGAACTTTTTTTATGCAAGAACTTTTTGTTAATTTTTCAAAAGACACGGCTTGTCTTTACTATCATCACTTCAGCGTTTACACAAGCTGCCACAAACGGAGAGGTAAAAGAGGGTCTGCTCATCAAATTATTTTGGGCCACATTCTCCAGATCTTAGGGAAACACCTTTTTTACATACAACAAAACAGAACATAGTAAAGATGTTGATTAGTGATCCTAACAAAGTATCATTTTCCAACGCAAGTGCCATCTTTTGACAGATTTTAAACACCATAATGTTGAAATTGGGGGTAGTTACCCCCCACCCCCACCCCCACATATCCCCCACTGCTTCACCGCTACTTCACTTGCAACAAATATAGTTACATGCTTTAGGCTGATTTTTTAAACAAGAGGGATCTTGTGGAAGTTGCCAGGGGGTGCTGCAAACCAGGCTGGGCCCTGGGGTGAATCACATCTCACATGTGAGACAGTGGATTGTTTGGGATCATTCAGTGATATGTTATATATGGCAAAAGATTTGTTGCAGGCCCCTTTGAGGCCTGGGCCCTGTGTAGTTACCCTCTTTACCCCCTTGCCATGCTACTGGAAGTTGTTAGAATTATGTTTTCAGCCGCCATATTTAAAATTTATGGAAGAATGTCATTTTATTTTCCAGGAGAGTCTGCAAAAAGTCCAACAATAAACAGAGAAAGGTATGCAAAAGTTAGAACAGCATCAGTTGGAGGATATCTAAAAATGTTTTGTGAACCAAAAGAAGAACTTGAAAAAGTCAACACTAATGAATATAGTTGGACAAAAAATGGGAGGCCAATAGATCGATCAAATGAGCGCTATAAAATCAAAAAGTTTACTTTTTTGAAGATAAAAATTGTCACTTTGGATGATACTGGAATGTATAACTGCACTATCAGGACTCCGAAGGGTCAAGACTCAATTTCTGTCGAAGTTTTTGTTTACTCAAAGGGTAAGTGAGCTTTAAATTTTTTGCATGTTTGTGATTATTTTGTCTTGTAGCTTTGCCATAGAAAACAGCAAATTTCATTTTGGCTACCTCAAGGTATAAGTTACTTAACATTGAAATGATTTCATTTTTTGATTAGCTTTAGCAAGGCCATGATTGTTTTATTAGCCTTGTTCTAAAAGTCCTTCGACTTTCGCTTATCTCATTGAATTGTGGTTGTTGCTTCGGTGGGGGCCTTGTTTCCCAAGAGTTCTAAGACTGGACAAAATCTCAACAGACATCAGCAGCAGTTCCAATCAGAAAGCAGGATTTGAATAACTGCACTCTAGTCCCACTCTAGTTATCTAATTCGTCTTTAAGTTTACTTTCCACCAAAAACAAAGAAAGACACGCTCGATTGATCTGCTGAAACTGCTGAAACGATCAAACCTTGAAAGATACGAACTTATGTATGAGATATTTTGCATCTCAAAACAAACGGCAGATGGCTTATAGAAATGAAGTTTTGCAATTATGGCTTAAAGAAACATTCATCTAAGTACTGATAGCTAGTTTTATGGGACAGCAGTACAGGAAAACTGCATGTTGTGGCGTTTTAGGCTTGGTGGTTTTGAGAAAACGATAGCAGCCGACCGATTTAGGATTCGGTTTTGGAAGCGTAGAGTAATGAGTTGTACTTGTAGCGGTATCAGTTCAGTCAGATAGCGAAACTACGATTGTATTGAGTCTATTGCTTCATTTGCATGGTGCAGGATTATTTCAAATGTTTTTATTCTACTTGACAAGCTCTTTGCTGCAATGTGAATGTGACCTGACTCTCTTCTATGTCTTTGATGCCAATTTGTGTATGATGTTCCAAGGCAATGATTTCACTCTGCACATGGTCTGTCTTGCATGTAAGTGTTTTTGCATTAGATTTAGCTAAATGTGTTTTAAAAATGAAAAAAACTATCCAACACATTTGCTACTTGTTTGGTTCTTCACATTTTGATTCCGGAAAGTTGGAAGAAGACTCAAGCAAATTGAGGTAGCAAGAGCGAGGGAAGTTGGGCTTCGTTATCACCACAATTATGTGTGCAGACTGTGAGAGTGGTTTTGCAATAGCTGTGCTGTGGGTTTTTTATTCATAGTTTGCTGAGTGTGACCTTTTTTATAATAGTTACTGGGTGCGTAAAAAAATACAGTCCTCGTTTGAAAGGCCATTGCTCCCTGGATATCAAGACGATCATATTTTGGCAAATATATATAATAGTGGATACGTTCAAATAGATTTTAAGATCTACTGGACTGAAATCGGCCACTCCGTTTTGAAATTACGAGGGATTTTCAAGAAAGCCCATTCAAGAAGCCTTAAAAAGATGGCCGAAAATCACGAGCTAATATTTCTGCCTTACAATGACTTGTACTCGTTTTAGCATGTGTTCACAGCACGTCTAAAGATCATATTATGTTATTAAACAATTTATATTCCATTTATAAACCTTGCTGAAAAGAAATCAAGCGAGTCTCCACGCAGGCTGCATTTATGTAGCTCAGCTGCTGTTTTTTGCAACTGTAACCTTTCCAAGATAAATAGAACTATATTTCTATAAATAATCCTGGTGATTTGCAAACAAAGTGACGTCATTAGCTGATACTTGTGAATATCTAAATCACTGAATAACTCGAAAATGATATTAGAAATAAAAAAAGACGATTTAGACAAATAGTTGGTTTATTTTTTAAACAGATTTTCTATCATTCTGCAGTGCTATTTATTTTCACCCATAAGAATTTTCACGTCAAATAGCCATTAAAGTTATACAGAAAGCGATGCCAGAGAGCTTTGTTTCTCCCTAATACTATACTTTTGATATAGGGATGCCCCCCTTTGCCGTTTTTCCCCTGAAGTAAAAGAGGACAGTAAACACACTTTGACCAGTTGATTGACAACTTGCCCAACAACGGAGCTTAGATAAAAAGATACAGTTACTTATTTAAGAGGAAACCAACTATTTGTTTTTGGTCCAATGCTATCAAATGAAATGGTTTTCTATTTACTTACACATTTCCTTCTCAGCAGGGTTATACTGCAAAGGTCAATGTAGAACTTCCCACTTCTTTGTTTTTTGTAACAGTGAAAATGGAATTGGCCAATACCATCTTTTTAGGAGAAACCACTCCAGTTTGTTACTGGAGAGAGAGCCAAAAACTGAAAGCTTGAAAAATTTTGAATTTTCTTTTCATCAAGGGTCAAACTGACCTTAGAGATATCGCAAGTCATAATAATTCATAGAATAGAAAATGCTTTAAGCATCTGATAATTTGTGTTCTTAGCTGTATATTTCAAACCATTCTCCAATGTCCCAAGACATGATTACCACACATCCAGTTTTAATTGTGCACAACCTTTAACTTTTTTATCAATTATTTAACTATTAAATAACAATTATTTAACTATTATTTAACTATTTTATTGTTCGTGGATCCCTTGGGGATTTCTTGATTGTGAGAGATTCTGACGAAATTTCTATTGGGGTATGGCTCTGTGGTAATGCGTTGGCTCTCCAGTCTGTAGTTAGGTAGTTCGAATCCCTGTCCCTGTCCTGCCAAAACCTGCTACCAAGAGTGAAGAGCATCGCCAGCTCTGTGTAATTTGGTGTAATTCCAGGCTAAATGGAGAGGAAGGGACAGGACACTTCTTCAATAAGCGTATCGCTTAGGTTCTCGGTGTTCTTAAAAGCAACCTTTTTGGATGCTAGTGGAAACAAACAAACTAATGTTACTCAAACAAAGAAATTGTAAGAAATGTTTTTACATTGTTTAGTCGCAGCAAAGCTTCGATGTTTCAAAAAGAGACGAACATGACTTTTGAACTGACAAACTTCTTGATTCCTCTATCTCTTTCAAGATAAGCTTGCTCCTAATGACTATTTGCAGGTTATATTGTGCGATGATAGCAACGGGGTTACAAGTTCACCTGTATTTGCTTATATTAGATGGAAAGTGGGAGGAGGGGCTTTTGTTACAGATCTCTGTACTTGTAACATTTTCTGTTAATAGAGACTGCCCACGCTCTTACGTCCGTACTGGTCACTTGTGTCAAAGAGATGTATTGTTTGTCATTTCATTCAAACTTTGTCAAGGCTCTTGAATTTCTCCTGTCTCGAGTTACAGCTTCTTGGAAAGTATACTTTTGATGAGATTGAGAGGTTCCGTGCAATGCATGTAGACTGACGACGTGGTTCCTTGTATTCGTTCAATGTTTTTAATTTGATGTTTTTATTTCCTCTCATACAAGGACTCACGACCTTTCAGTTTGAAGCAATAACTATTATTCAATTCAATGCGGCAAACTGAGACTCATTTAATCAGTCTATGTTACATGATCGAGAAAATGTTTCCGAAACCTCTGCAGCTGATATGGAATGCAGTAAGGTCCCAGTAAAGTTTTGAGATTGCATCAAAGATTGAGTCAAGGTCTGTTTTGTTTTTTTCTCATCGTTGTTGAAACTGGGAAAAAGTGCTTCCCATTAAAGGCTCTGTTTCAACCGGCATGCATGGCGCGTATCACCTCTTTGTTGGCCTTTGTTGTCGCCATTTTCATGGGCCATGAAATGGCGACAACAAAGAGACGACACGCGCAAAGCATGCTGGTTGAAACAGACCCTTTAACGCTCAATCCATTAAAAGAGGGTTCTGAAGGGGTAAAATGAAATCTGGGATTGTCTACTTTCAACTTGAAAAGTCTGCTTTTGGACGTCGCTGAACAGAAACTGAATTTTGCGGAAGGGAGCTGCAAAACTTTATGAGCCCACTGTAAAAGCAAAAATGTAAGTTTGTAAGAATTTGGCCACTCTAGAGTTTCAGGGAATATTTACGGGCGTTCACACGGTCATTGACCGGAGTAATGTTCTTGTTCTTAAAAAGGAAGAAAGGATATTTTTCACACCCAAAACATAGAAATTTCTGTTAAAAAATAGAGAATGTTTCAACGAAAACATATTTTAATAGTGGAAGGTGAGCACTTTTTTACTCACTAATGAATCCGTCTGGATGCTAAATTGCTGACGTCCTTCAGGGGAAGTATGGAGCAGGCTAAATAGAATCTAATCTGCTTGTAAAGTGTGAATCAGGCTCATTTTGTGGAGTTGTAAATCAAAACTTTCTTGTAATTTTCTAACTGGCACGCCCATCACTTAGTTAAGTAACAATGGACCACGCACAATTTCTCCAAACTGTGGAACTTTAAAAATTTTTTAATTTAGTCACTGCAGGAGAGTCTATAAAACTGCCTTTGATTATTATTTAAGGTGTAGATAGAAATAGAAATGATGTTTGTATGCAAATGCAATTGAAGATAATTTCTCTGATGCTAATGGAAAGAGCATAGATTTCGTGTAAGTTTGTGAAGCTATGGAAGATAACGTCTGCATGGCAAGAAGAACAGCATATACCCTGCTTGCATAAAAATTTCACAAGGCGCAGGAAGCAGCTGCAGTTGCTGGCACATGCATATTTGTGATTATTTTAACATACAAGCTTGAAAATGCAGGTCAAACCATCAGTCGAGTCTTCAATACCAGGCAGTTTATTTTTGAAAGATTCACAATAGGAAGATAGCAGCGATCTATGCCAAGTAAATAAATCACAGAAATATACCAAAATGTATGTTACTCAAGTTTTCGTTGTGCTTGCTGTTCTGCTGCAGATCCTGAACCGTGGCGATTGTACGGTATCGTCAGCAGGTAACAAACTACGATTTATTCTACTTACATTTCCTTCTCAGCAGGGTTATACTGCAAAGGTCAATGTAGAACTTCCCACTTCTTTGTTTTTTGTAACAGTGAAAACGGAATTGGCCAATACCATCTTTTTACGAGAACCACTCCAGTTTGTTACTGGAGAGAGAGAACCAAAAACTGAAAGCTTGAAAAATTTTGAATTTTCTTTTCATCAAGGGTCAAACTGACCTTAGAGATATTGCATGTCATAATAATTCATAGAATAGAAAATGCTTTAAGTGTCTGTGTAAATTTGTGTTCTTAGCTGTATATTTCAAACCATTCTCCAATGTCGCAAGACATGATTACCACACATCCAGTTTTAATTGTGCACAACCTTTAACTTTTTTATCAATAATCTTACATTACATTACATCACATTACATTTACATTACATTACATTACATTACATTACATTACATTACATTACATTACATTACATTACATTACATTACATTACATTACATTACATTGAAACAGACAGTTTAACTACGACATAATATGGGCTGAAGCCGATAAAAATTAGACAAAGCACGTTTGCAGGGCAATACCACTATGATGTGTTCAGGCACATCCCCTGTGGCCCTTTACTTCGTGTATTGGTCCATGATAAAAAACTTTGTTGTTGTGTAAAAGTTTAGTTAGTCGTGCCCTCCTGCTATATGNATTACATTACATTACATTACATTACATTACATTACATTACATTACATTACATTACATTACATTACATTACATTACATTACATTACATTACATTACATTACATTACATTACATTACATTACATTACATTACATTACATTACATTACATTGAAACAGACAGTTTAACTACGACATAATATGGGCTGAAGCCGATAAAAATTAGACAAAGCACGTTTGCAGGGCAATACCACTATGATGTGTTCAGGCACATCCCCTGTGGCCCTTTACTTCGTGTATTGGTCCATGATAAAAAACTTTGTTGTTGTGTAAAAGTTTAGTTAGTCGTGCCCTCCTGCTATATGAAATGTCATAGGCATGTTTTGGTGGGTTTGTTTCGTGGGTTTAATTATCGACATTGTATCAACTATTTTATTGTTCGTGGATCCCTTGGGGATTTCTTGATTGTGAGAGATTCTGACGAAATTTCTATTGGGGTATGGCTCTGTGGTAATGCGTTGGCTCTCCAGTCTGTAGTTAGGTAGTTCGAATCCCTGTCCCTGTCCTGCCAAAACCTGCTACCAAGAGTGAAGAGCATCGCCAGCTTTGTTTAATTCGGTGTAATTCCAGGCTAATGGAGAGGAAGGGACATGACACTTCTTCAGAAAGCGTATCGCTTAAGTTCTCAGTGTTCTCAAAAGTGACCTTTTTGGATGCTACGGGAAACAAACAAACTAACGTTACTCAAACAAAGAAATGTTACGAAACGTTTTTACATTGTTTGGTCGCAACAAAGCTTCGATGTTTCAAAAAGAGACGAACATGACTTTTGAACTGACAAACTTCTTGATTCCTCTATTTCTTTTAAGATAAGCTTGCTCCTAATGACTATTTGCAGGTTATATTGTGTGACGATAGCAACAGGGTTACAAGTTCACCTGTAATTGCTTATGTTAGATGGAAAGTGGGAGGAGGGGCTTTGCAGACCTCTGTACTTGTAACATTTTCTCTGTACTTGTAACATTTTCTGTTAATAGAGACTGCCCACGCTCTTACGTCCGTACTTGTCACTTGTGTCAAGGGACGTATTGTTTGTCTTTTCATTCAAACTTTGTCAAGGCTCTTGAATTTCTCCTGTCTCAAGTTACAGCTTTTTGGAAAGTATACTTTTAATGAGATTGAGAGGTTCCGTGTAATGCATGATCGAGAAAATGTTTCGGAAACCTCTATATGGAATGCAGTAAGGTCCCAGTAAGGTTTGAAATTGCATCAAAGATTGAGTCAAAATCTGTTTTGTTCTCTTGTTGTTGTTGTTGAAACTGGGAAAAAGTGCTTTCCAGTAACGCTCAATCTATTAAAAGAGGGTCCTGAAGGGGTAAAATGAAATCTGGGATTGTCTACTTTCAACTTGAAATGTCTACTTTTGGACGTCGCTGAACAAAAACTGAATTTTGCGGAAGGGGGCTGCAAAACTTTATGAGCCCACTGTAAAAGCAAAAATGTAAGTTTGTAAGAATTTGGCCACTCTAGAGTTTCAGGAAATATTTACGGGCGTTCACACGGTCATTGACTGGAGTAATCTTCTTGTTCTTAAAAAGGAAGAACAGATATTTTTCACACCCAAAACATAGAAATTTCTGTTAAAAAATAGAGAATGTTTCAACGAAAGCATAGTTTATTAGTGGAAGGTGAGCACTTTTTTACTCACTAATGAATCCGTCTGGATGCTAAATTGCTGACGTCTTTCAGTGGAAGTAGTGGAAGGTGAGCACTTTTTTACTCACTAATGAATCCGTCTGGATGCTAACTTGCTGACGTCCTTCAGGGGAAGTATGGAGCAGGCTAAATAGAATCTACTCTGCTTGTAAAGTGTGAATCAGGCTCATTTTGTGGAGTTGTAAATCAAAACTTTCTCGTAATTTTCTAACTGCCACTCCCATCGCTTGATTAAGTAACAAAGGATCACGCACAATTTCTCCAAACTGTGAAACTTTAAAAATTTCTTAATTTAGGCACTGCAGGAGAGTCTATAAAACTGTGTGCGGTCTGCCTTTGATTATTATTTAATGTGTAGATAGAAGTAGAGATGATGTTTGTATGCAATTGAAGATAATTTCTCTGATGCTAATGGAAAGAGCATAGATTTCGTGGAAGATAACTTCTGCATGGCAATAAGAAGAGCATACCCTGCTGGCATAAAAATTGCACAAGGCGCAGGAAGCAGCTGCAGTTGCTGGTCGCCTAACTTTGATCTCAGCAGCAAATTCCAGATAAAAAATACATGATTTAAAAGGGCCGAAAGACGTGTGCTAATTTACAGACAAAAAATCTTTCGCAGCTGCTCCCAGTTTTTAATTCATTTTCGCAGCTATGGAAAATTCTACGACTTTCTTTTTACTGGAAACACAAAAGGAAAAGTTCAAATATTTGCCGATAATGTTTTCTGTGTGACGAGCATGGAAGAGGGTTTCTGTGAAACTCGTGTTTATTTGTTGTTTTGAAGATTAAGAAGAACGTACTATTTCCCAATATTTGAGCAAGGCCCACGTTCGCAAGGGACAATTTGTAGATTTATGTTCATGTGTTGTCTAAAAAATAAAATAGAGCTTTGCGAATTTTCAATATTTGTTTCGAGGCTCATGTTAATAGCAGATATTTTTTGATTTTTTTGTTTATTTGCTACCTGAAAAATCCAATGGTTTGGTATTCTCAAATATTTGGTCAAGGCCCACGTTGATGATACACCGTCAAGCAAGGTGACTTTGATCAGTGGGTGACTTTGATTACTCAGCTCTTTGCAATTTTAATCTCTTATACGTCAAACCAGCTGGTACCCGAGGGGCCATTGACCAAATGAGGACCAAACTGGTATGATAAAGGTTCAGTTAATTTTGAGTAAAAGTTTACATGCCACCATCAAAGGCAAACTTCAGACGACAGATTCAAACTTGTACCTAAAAAATGGGTGCTCATTTAACGTTAAATTTACTCGCTCCTCGTTGCATTTATAACTAAAAGTCATTTGCATTTTGAAAGCCTCAGCTCTATAACTGCCTGTCTCAAAACATTTTTGATATCAAAATCCCTATTGAATTTTCACTTACTGATCAAAATCGTCCAAGAACGAGTTTGCGCTTGTGTTAATATTTCATTCATCGCAACCCTGACCTGACATCTAATGTCAGACAGAATCTAGTATAGTTATATCCATTAGTTTTTAATCGTTAGTAGTGTAGTTTATATGTAGCTTTTGGAAATCGTATATTTAGTTGTATTTTAGGTTTATGTTCTTCATGTGAAGGCCTTTAGTCATGATATATTGCTCCCCTTGGTATCGTTTTTGTAGTGTTGTATGGTAGCTCATTCGTAGTTAGGTAATTCGTAATTGTCAATTTTTTGCATTGAATTTATAAAGAAAAATCCTCCCATTTGCGGGCTGACGTTGATCACTTGTTCGTGGCTGCAAAATAAGTGGAAAATAGCAACAAAATATCGTTTCCTTTTTGCATGTTATACTTTTGATGCACAATGCTCTCAAAAAATTGATCAAAGTTACCCTGCTTGACGGTATATTTGTTAAAGGTTTGTTTATTTGTTTTGTGAAATATCAAATAGAGTTGCACGGATATTTCACAAAGTTATCTTATGATATTTACCCGAGAGCCATGTTCGCAAGGGATTGTTTTTAAATTTATGTTTATGGTATCTGAAAGATCAATTGGAATATTTAATCAAGGCCCTTGATTACAATGCATATTTTTCATATTGATGTTTATTTGTCATGTGAAACATCAAATGAAGCTTGGATATTTGCCTTATGAGCATATGCTCAAGGGATGTTTTTTTAATTTTTGTTTATTTGTTATGTTGAAAATCAAGCAGAATTTCGCGAATATTTTGCAATGCCGGTTTTTAGTATTTGCCTGAGAATTTTTAGTGTTTGCAAGGGATATATCTAAATTTGCTTTTCATGAGTTACCTGATAAAGTAAATAGGGTTTGAAAGGTATTTCATAAAATTGCGGCCTTACATTTGCTTTTTGTGTGAAAGAGAAAATTTGATTTCTATGAAAGTCTTCTTCGTCGGTGAACCGAAGAGCAAATAAGTGTACAGCATATGGGTCTGATTTTCTCACGACTATAGCTTTTGAGGCTTACATTTTATGACGCAGTAGCCTCGTCAGCTGCCAGTCTCATGTGGGGCCAATGATGATAATAATGATTCATGAAACATATTATTGAAAACGAACTACATATGATTCATACGCCTCGGAGAAGCACAGCTGATCGAGTCTGGGGCCCTAACAACAAAAACAGAACAGTATAAACACTAACAGAATGAAAAACATTACAATACTTGGGTGTGTTTGATTAATGATTGGTACCAATTCTGAAAACGGTGGACTTGTTAGACTCAGAGTTTGTGTTTGATTGACTCTGAAATTCTCAAAACGGTAGATTTGGCAGGTTTGGCAGGTTTTGTAGGTTTGGTAGGTTTGGTAGGTTTGGTAGGTTTGGTAGGTTTGGTAGGTTTGGTAGGTTTGGTAGGTTTGGTAGGTTTGGTAGGTTTGGTAGGTTTGGTAGGTTTGGTAGGTTTGGTAGGTTTGGAAGGCCTACTGAACCTTCTACTCCAAAGGCAGAAGTCTTGGCAGACTTTGGAGAGATTCTCGTTTTCATTAGCGAGCCACCATGGCGAATTCGAAACCTACCCTTTTTGAGACTTTTGTGTTTGATTGGGAAATATATTTCCGTCGCTGCGAAGTCTACTGTTTTCAGAATTTGGTAGGTTTGGACTTACCAATCCAACCTGTTTGATGAAAACTCTTCAACTTCTTCATGAATCCTTGAGCGGTGAGGGTTGTTGTTGTTGTTGTTGTTGTTGTTGTCTTGTCGTAAGTCTTGAAGAGACAGGCAAAATATTGATGCAAAAATGAGGCATCAAATAAACAATTTGTATAGTGGCCTTTCCTTTTTCAATTTACTTTAAAAACTAGACACATCGTGACCTTAGAATTACAAGGTTCTAACCAGCATTTTGTACCAATTTCACTTTTAATGGTATAGAGCCTCTACGGAACCTTTATTAGAAACTTAAAATGCAGGTAGAACCATAGTCAATACATGATAGAACCAACACTTGAGCATCAAAGCCATAGCTTAGCGCAGATAGAACCTTGTGAAACAGAAACTTGAAATCTACAAAGATCTCAGTTGGAACCATTTAATTATCAGCTCGCGACATGGTCGAAGCAAGTTTCTTTTGCTCACATTCAAACCCCTCATATGAGGGTGAGGGTGTTAATCTTCGTTAGATTTCCATTACGAGGTCAGATAAACACGTCCAAGTGTGAAACGAAGGGCCTACACTACTTGTTGAATAAAAGGCAGTCAGTTATATCCACAAAGTATTTATTTAAGCTACAACTTTCACATGTACTCAAGCGCCTCTTAGCTGTGAAATTAAGGCTACAATGACTTTCTTAACAACTATTCAGATAAATTCTTCGGTTCTTTAGTTCGATGGTTGCCTGTTAATCTGACCTAATTATCTTTTTATCCTTTCAGAACCACACGAAAACAAGAATATCACAGGTAAGAAGATGTTATATTTTTTATCCATAGGTGCTTTGGTGTTTTGTTTGTTTGTTTGTTTCCAGGTTAAAGATAAATAAAAATAGATTCGCATTTCAAATGTTATCATTTCGGCAAAGTTGATTGATGGTCTGAAGGAAACTTTTTTGACACTTAGTGTGTGTTTGATTGGTACCCATTCTGAAAACGGTAGACTTGGTAGACTTGGAATTTGTGTTTGATTGACTCCGAAATTCTCAAAACGGTAGGTTTGGTAGGTTTGGAAGGCCTTCTGAACCTTCTGCTCCAAAAGGCAGAAGGCTTGGCAGGCTTTGGAGAGATACTCGTTTTCATTAGCAAACACTGGGTGGTGGATCCGAAACATACCGTTTCAAGACTTTTGTGTTTGATTGGGAAATATAATGCCGTCTCTGTGAAGTCTACTTTTTTCAGAATTTGGTAGGTTTGAAATTACCAATCAAACACACCGTCAAGGCCCTGTTCAGGCCGAGGTTCAGGCACTGCTAAAGGAGGAACTTTTCACGTTTCGTGTGCAATTACATTGTGAGACAAACTTCTGCAACGATGGTACCATGTAACAACCAGAAAGTGAACACTAAGTGCGACGCTAGCTTGCCAATAGTGGTGGCAATTATTTGAATAGTCCAAGCAGGAAAGTGAAATCATCCACACCACTGATTACTTGCACAAATCGTCCACATAAAAGAATCCCTTGTTTTCAGTCGACAGCGAATCGCAGGTTATTGAGAAAAGCAAACCCATTGAGTAGAGCAAGATGACGTCACGTGCCTCGATACGGTGAAAAAAAATAGACTACCATGTGGATAAAAACGCACAAAGACGTGAACAAGAATTTGATAACCTTCCTAGGTGTTTACCTGGTTGCTTTGCAGTCGTTTGGTATCTGCTGTATCTTCGCAAAGCACTTTCAAACGGGGATTGTTTATTTGGACTCACCCGGTACAAGTCAGCCGTTTGCCGCCTCTAGCTTTCGCCGACTAAAAGGCAGATTCGAGAACAAAATGTTGATTTGAAATTCAATCTTCAAATTGCGGGGCTCTCTATAAGTTTATAGCAAAATGTAATAATGTAAATGTTATCTTATCGTATAGTTTATTAAACGTTGGATAAATCCTAAATTTGATATTAATCTTTTGTTAGGAGTTTATCAATTTTAAGGATTGAGTTATGGAACCTTTTAAGTGCATGAGAAACCGCTCATAAACTATCAGGGCTAAGTTGAATAGGTCTTACTTGGGCGGCTGGAATAGACCTTTTAGCTATTCTATAAAAGAGTCTGGATCGAGCGACGGTTTTATACATTTTTATTCGAAAGGCTCGATTGAGCAGCGTTAGAGCTTCAATCAGTATTATGCACGTTCGAAAATTCGTACTTTTGAAGTTTGAATGCAGCTTTAGAAAGAGGTCGGACCAAGCAATCCAGCGACCTTCACACAGACCCTAGTACATCGTCAGTACTTCATTTATTCTCATGAAGTCACTATCTGACGAAAGATAAGGCTGTTCCCGAATAAAAGAAATTAAAGCCAAAATACCGAAATCTATCATTGCGGCTTCGGTGGTTTCTACCGCGACAAGACAACACAAAATGTAACAACGTCACTTGGGCATGTCATTCTATTAACTATATCAGAAATAAAAAAAACTTTGTTAGATATTTAGATTAGAAAGTCATGCCCCTGTGTTAATTCTACGTGGAGACTTTCTTGTGGTTTATCTGCGCATGCTTGCCCTTTGAGTCATGTACGGCACGCGATAATGAAAGATGCCGAAAGTAAAGCGTAATCTTGTTTGACACGCAAATTTTAAGGAATTAATATTATTGACATTTCGTGTCATGTTTGTCATGTAAGCCATGAAGATGTTTGCAGTAAACAACTCGGTGGTCGAGGAGACAAACAAAGCATGACAACACGATGACTTCGTAGCCTCTTTTCAAGCATTTTTCATTCAAGGAATTTTTACCTACCCTAAATAAAACTTTGTAAAACCTTGAAAACTTGAACAATCTGATTTTGAGCCAAGCTCTAAGAGGCATTGCAGTTCTTGACTAAAAGCCGCAATTTCGCAATTTTTCAACATTCAAGTGTTGCATGACAGTGTGCATTTATTTCTGAAATTAAGTCCAAGTAAGATGCTTATTGTGGACACTGAAGTCAATCTAACAATCATCTGTGCGTTTTCGCAGTTGCTAAAAAACAAGGCAGCTCTCAAAACAGCCATAGTTGCCCACTTATACCTATTAAAGAGATGAACTATAAAAGGAAACATCATTTGATCTTTTATCTTGGAGATTGATGTTGTGATCGAATTTTGGTGATTTTTCAAACGTTTCTATATACAGTAGAACCCCGCATATAAGAACCCAGTGGATCAAGAACCTGCAGGCTGAATTGTCCAATTAGACTACCATTTTAAAAGAACCAATCCATTGTATTCATTGTTTAAGAACCCAGGCTGACTTGCAATTGTAGGTTCTTATACGCGGGTTTTTACTGTATATTTAGGACACCCATTAGATTCGTAAGAATATTTGCCTTGCTGACACTTATCGTTGCTAGCACTAATGTGCATTTCAGGTCGTCTACCGGGTGTCCCAAAAAAAATTATACAGATTTGGTCAACCCTAACGATCAGAATTTAGCATGAATCAATCCGAAATCATTTTTAAAACATTACTCGATAGTTAACTTGAACATAGATACNTAAATTCTGATCGTTAGGTTGACCAAATCTGTATACTTTTTTTTGGGACACCCGGTATGTGTTTGTTGCTAAAGATGTGTTGTTATTTATTTACGCAGGCTTGAGATTTGTCAATGAAGATGTTTCATTGGAATTAGTTGAAGTAATTGGCAACAAACTTGATCTTGATTGCTCTGTTCACACTGTTAGTGGCACAGTCACTGTCACGTGGTATGAAATACAGTAAATCCCCGCATATAAGAACCTACTTTTTTGAGAGCCAGGCTGAATTAGGTTCTTATTTTAAAGGTACTTTGATAAATTTCAGGTTATAAAGGTTCTTATTCGAAGGGTCCCTTATGCAAACCTTTCAGGACTTATTATCAAGAGATGTTCAACCATATTATTTGTTTTGGCGATGTTATTAAGAACCTAATAACTAATGCTGAGCTTACAAATCGCAGGGGAGGAGGTTCAGATTTTAACAGCCACCTGGGACAAAAATAGACTAAAAAAGGATGATCAAAAATCAACTTTATTACCCTTGTAATAAGAACATATTTGTTCATCAAACTGAAACAGGTTCTTAATTACGAGGCACATAATTTTGGAAAAACAGCCTGTAGGTTCTTATTTTGGTAGGTTCTTATATGCGGGGATTTACTGTACTTTGATATTCTATCAAATTTTTTATAACTTTTATATGTTCTGAAACATTGGTACCAGACAGAGTTGCAAAAAGTTCGTGGCTTTCCTCCAAACCTGAATTTCAGGGTTTCAAACTTCCTCATTAACTTCATGTAAAAATTGGGTAAAAACAGCTTCAATTTCTTAAGAAATGGTATTGATGATATTTGTCTGTTTTTTCTAGCAAATTCATTTTGTCTTTTTGTAAGTTCGCGACCCCTTTAGTAAATTGAAAACTATGGCCCACAGTTTTTCATCAATTGATTTGCACTCCCTGTTGAGGGGTGTGTAGGTACTTTATGTCCCTGTATTGGGTTTGGAGGCAAAGCCTCTGAAAGCTATCGCTATTCCTGCAAATTCAATGCTCGAAAAAAGCTGCGAAGCTATATTGTTGAAATGAGAAATTTCAAGAGAGTACATGATAAATCAATTTCATATGAATCTTTTCATTGATATCAGTGAATCATGAACCATTAAATATTACCATGAATTTAAACAGAATTTGAAATTTTTTCCAAATCTATAACCTTCCTCAGATTATCGCTAAAACCTTCCTCCAAACCAGGTTTGTAGGTTTGTGAGGTTTTTGCGTCTCTGGTACCAGATAATTTTGCTGACGGGATGTGCACTCCTTTCCGGGTATCGTTTTCGCCTCTTTTTTCTAAAGCCGGGTATCGAAAGAAGGCAATTTTTCTAAAGCCAGTTGTCAAAAGGCGTATTTTGTGTATTTTTTACGTTATGGAGTATACTTTTTGCCGATTTTTTCTAAAGCCGGGTATCATGTGGAGTGGAAAATTCTAAAGCCGGGTCAAAAAATTATTTCTTGGAGTGCACACCCCCGTACTAATTAAAGTCAAGTACCCCCCTCGGGACCTAGACTCATGATTTTCGTCCTAGTCATCGTTACTATTACCATAACTATTCCCCCTTCCTTCATCCCTCAAACTAGGACTTATAATTTTACACTTACAAAAGCTGGACTAATTTTCCGACTGTTTCGGTTTTCTGTCACGGCAAGTACTCCACAGTATTTAAAACAATATCGGTAAAATATTTCCTCTTTATGGCTAAAAGAAACAATCTTTCTACTCACTGTTTTTTTCTCATCTTTCAGTGCTCGAAAAATGATTTTTGAGCCGCTTTGTAATAGACAATAACGCTAAAGATGGCGGTCGTGCAAAGCGTGCTGGTAAAAAGCTTCCTGACGACCACCTAGCGACATAAAAATATTGGTCTGCCGTTTCGACTAGCTAGCTTTGGTAAAGTTCGAAACAAGGAATCAATGTAAACAAATAGGAAACTTTTGCAATTCGAACGCGAGTCTTCAATTCGAATCAAAACTTTACTTTTTCTGCTTCGGAAAGGTTTCCTTTCGAACCATGTTGCATTCGAATTCAAGGTCGATTCGATCTCAAGCTAGCTAGTCGAAACGGCAGACCAAATTTTTTATGTCGTTACGTGGTCGTCAGGGAGCTTTTTACCAGCAAGCTTTGCAGCAAAACAGTCTTTGGAGCCACCATCTTTAACGTTATTGTCTATTGGGGTTTTACTTATGCCATCGGCGATTGCTATCAAAATGACTATGAGTTGCAAATTTAGTGCGATTGCTATGTATGTATGATATGAGTCGTAGTGTCAGCGTCCCGCTTGTTTAGCAATACCAATAACTACGATGTTGTAATCGATCCAATAGATTCCTCTAGCTATTTAGTAAAAAAGGATCCGGAATTGTCTTCTTTCGAATGCGTTTTTTCTCAAAAATTGAAAGAACTGTTAATCGTTATTTTATCTCGTAGGTTGAAAAATGGCAAAAAGCTCACAGTAAATGACATTAATAGTGAGAGAGACAACAAAAGAATAAGCGGGAATGGACAAAAGTTAGTGCTACTGAGAGTGCATCCTTCGGACAAGGGAAAATATGAATGCAGAGTTACTGATGGTAAAACCACAATCAATCGAACAATCAGGGTTCAGCCTGAAGGTTTGTATCGCGGAGTTTATTTACCGTTGGTGTGCAGTCTCCTTAACTTTTGTAGTAAGTCGTTAGAGAGAAGCGTAAAGAATATACAGTATGAGTGGTGGTTGGTGGTTGGATTCCCCGCCCTGTCAAGTCTGCTACATAGAGCGAGGAGCGTCGCAAACTCCAGGCTGAAGGAATGGCGAGGTGTGGTAACATGGAGAAGAAGGACCAGGACACTGCTTCAATAAGCTTAGCTTCTCAATGTTAATGAAAACTACCTTCGGATGCTAGGAAGAAACGAAAATACAATATAATTTTTTTTTTGCAGAGGTGGTAAGAGCAAGACCATACATGCTCCAGCCAGCAGACAACGCCGTATTTTGGGCAATAATCGGTCAAAACATTAGTGTCGAGTGCGTCGCTTTTGCAGCTGGCAATATCCATTTCCAGTTGTTGAAAGTAAAGGAAAACCGTTCTGCAAATGGCTCTGACGGTTCATTAGAAGTTTTGAAAAAGCCCACGGAGTTTAAAAGTGAAGGGAAAAGTACAAACACTGCGCAGACGTATCGTGCAATTTTTCACTTCCTTAACATCACGAAAAAGGATTTCAACATCTACACATGCATGACTGGCAATTCAGTTGGATATGCACATACTTCGTTTAGGATCAAGGAAAAGAAAACGAGTTCTACTAAGGTTCCTTGTGAGTACTCTATCAATGCGTATTTTTAAGGCTTTATTGTGTAACAAATTTACTCATATCTCAGATCAGCGACACACGATTGATACAGATGGCATGACGCCACTGCAGCGTTGAAAACACGACGCCATCTTATTTTGGGGGTAAATCTTCCGAAATTTCTATAGGTTCCTATAGGAAATTTGCAAAAAAAGTGCATAAAATTGCTCTTATATTCTCCCTCATGATAGTGAGAAGGGAAAAGATATGTAACAATTGTTAGTCAAACCTAAACCTATGAAATAATTACTCGAATAAGCTGTTCTTGAAAGCAAACCACAAATTTAGTCCAAGAAAGCTGTGAGAAACTTGCCTTTGTGACGATAATTTTGTGAATTGCGTCACAAATTCCATCCGTTGTAAGTTATTCGTCGCATCTTTGAAGTCAGCCTTCCTTTTCGACGTTTGCCTATTTATCTGCTAAAGTTTTTGAATAATCTGAACAGCTTCGAAGCTTTTTGAATTGATTTATTTCGATAAATAACTGCGACACTCTCAAAATCCCAGTGCTACGCTATGTTTTGTAATGGCTTCATTTACCCCAAGTCTGATTTTCGAGCGCTAATTGATAAAGTCACGTGACATATCGTCTGCATGAATACCACTCAAGAGACACTTAGCTATTTTAGAAGTGAGGCTGGATCGAGCGATATTCTCATACGTTTTTCTAAAATTTGACTAATTTTTGAATGTGCACAATAGTGACAGAAGCTTTAAAGGACTATTCCGGAGTTTGTAAAATTAATGTTAGAAAACAAACTTACCATCCCCCGAATCAAATGACAAACTTTTTTTCCGCATTTAGACTTCTGTTTCATCTGTCAATTCAATAAATATCTTCGTAATTTAGGCCAATGTCCCTCCATCGGTCTCCATTTTGTCCATGGGTCCACAATAAGGAGGCTAGTGACGATTCAGATGCAAGAAAACAATAGGGCAGCCTCGTTCCCAGAGGGCTTTGAGATGACGTCAGTTCGCATTGGTCCCTTTTTTATGACGTCACTGCACAGTGGTCGCTTTTAATACGTAATTTCACAGAGAAAAGTAGAAAAATAGTGGAAAAACGTACGATACACCGTTCATAACAGCATAATCTTTCATTTTATCATCAATTATTCCAACCCCGGAATTGTCCTTTAACGCTACAGAATCGAACTTTTCGAAAAGAAACAAAAACATCCCTCGATCTAGAATTTTTTGCAGAATAACGATAAGATCTGTTTAAAAACGGCAAAAAGTATGACGGTACTAAAATTGTAGCTTGCGTCCGCAAGAATTCAAAAACAGCATAATATGTGACAGTACCAAACTCTTTGCATTCTCTGCGAGAAGGAGCCTGGATTTTTTGACGCTGAAGAAGTTTAGAATTGTGTACAATTTTAAAAAGGAACTCTAAAGCTGACTTCCCACTTGAAGCGTCGTTATAGACGCATTCCGAATGACATTGAAGCGCTGTGACGCATTGCCAATGCAACAAAGTTGGATCAATTTTTAACTTATCATGCCTTGCCGCATTACGCCACAAAATCGCCTCAAGTGTGACAGCTTTGGAGTTCCGTTTTGAAATTGTGCCAAACACCAACACATGGGAGAACAAATGATTTTGCTGACAGCATAAAAACAATGCCACTAATTTAACGTTGAAGGAACGATATGCTAGGACCTATTACAACCAAATATGCAAAGGGCTTTGGTGAAATTCCCCCCTTCCCGACCACAATAACACACAATATTTACTAATCCTTCATAAAACATAACGAAAAGAAAAGTTCTCTTTATAAGAAGACCCTGCATGCTTCAAAGCATCAGGTTTTCTTCACATACCAATTGTATTGTTGTAATATCGGCTCATTTTCTTTCACTTTTCGCAGCAACAATTCCAATTAAATTGCCACAGAAAAGTGGAATTAGTGACGGCACATTGGCAGCAGTTATTGGATCTGTTGTGATTCTTATGACACTCATTGTTCTCGGTATTGGTTTCTATTTCTGTCAGAAGAAATCGAAAAGACATGATATCAAACAAGAAGTCTCTCACAACACTATCAAAGAAAGTGTTGTTATTGAACCACATGGTAAGTACCGGACTGAGCTATGACCTATGACCTATGACCTATAACCCACTGTTTGGTAACGTCAATGTTTCAACGAGTTTGACAGCCAAAAACTTGATTTCAACATAAATTAGTCCCTTTAATTTACTCATTCGAATTAAAGCTCTCAGATTGTAGACAACGAAAGCTGATTTTGTCATTTTCTTTTTAAAAACCGGGTTGTAATTTGGCAATTTTGTCTTCGTGACCATTGTTTCTAAGACGCGCAATAAAAACCAATTTAAAACCAATTTAAAACCAATTTATTGTAAATTTCAGGTAGCTCATGGAGAAGGTTTCCCATTTGATTTGATACACTTGGAATGAATTTAAGTCTGATCATATTCACTGAAGGCTATGTGAAAGCCAAAATCATAACTTGAATCTTAAAATTTGTCTGTCTTTAATTTCTTTATCACTGTTTCGCTGATGGCTTTTTCTTTTCATCTAATTAGCCTAGTCAGAATCTGAATTAAATATCCATCTTCTACGTCAATGCTGTGAAACCAATTTTGGGGTAGAAAGTAAATGCATTACCTGAGGAATTTACCCAGTTCTTGGAATGAAATCCTTCATTTTTCATTGTTTCGCTTTATAATATTTATACACGTTAAAAGGTTTCAGTCTACGATACTGTCTTTCAAACCGACGTGTTATATCCTTGAAAGATTAGAGCAAATGTTTTGAAATAAAATCGCGAAAGAGTGTTCCCTGATCATTGGTTTGTCCCCATATACCTACCTTTATCCCCCTTCCGGATGTACAATGGCTAGAAACTCTAATTTTTGGTTCAAGAGAAAATGTGAGCAATTACAACGCCCAGAGCAGGACTCGAACCCGCGTCCACGAACTATTTATGTCCAAGCTCTTACCTCTGAGCTATCTCGACGCTGGACGTGGGATCTCCTCCGTGCTCGCTTTCGGGCTCTGGGCATTTTGATTGCTTACAGTTTCTTTTCAACCCAGATCATCCAAATACAAAACAATATTGCTGCGTGTGCTGTGCGTCGCTTTTATCAATAAAACAGTAAAAATTTCTGTAAAATGCGACGATAGACGATGATTAAGAATTATTTCAACGTTTTGAACTTAAAGACCCTCTGCTAACCATGAGGCTTTGCGTGCTGCGCATGAGAAAACAGCACAACACCGGCCTGCATTCTGGGAAAGCAACGACGTGCAAAGCCACATGGTTAGCAGAGGGTATTCATCAGGTATGATCTTCCAAGTCCTGTCTTTCTATGGATAAACTCTCATTTTCCTCGATACAGGTGCTACATCAACAAGTATGAGCCACTTTGGATCACTAACAAGACAAAGAACTTTAAATCGGAACATCAGCGTGAAATCACGACTTTCTTCAACATTAACAGAGCAGTATTTCTTCGCGGATATCGTCTATGATCCTGAGTGGGAGGTCAGATTTGATACTTTGGAGTTCCAATCTGTTCTTGGAGAAGGTGCATTCGGTAGGGTGATGAAAGGTATTGCTAGTGGTCTCCCAGGACGCCCTATTCCTACAACCATTGCTATCAAGATGTTAAAAGGTAAGGTTACCTTGTTTTTGATAGATTTATGGGCCTTCACTCCTTGATTTCTAAACGCTGTTTTAAAAGTTAGATTGAAGTACACTTGTCTGGCAACTGATCGAAACTCATCGAAATCGATCTCCTATTTTTGACGACGCTCAACGGGTTGTATTTGCCGGCAACGTGGGTATCTGTTGTTGTCAACACGAGACTAGCCCTCAACAGATACGATGTAGGCGTTGCGGTTTACGGAAAACCTTCATTGACACTGGATACGAGGTTGGATTTGCCGGGTCAGTTAGCTACAAAGTTACATTTCAATTTGCATAACTTCACGAGCTACTGGGTGTCCCAAAAGAGTAGAAATTTTTGAAAAATCACCAAAATTCCATTATTACTTGTATCAAATCATTAAGATTTCTTTTTGCTCTGTTATCAAATTACTTTAAATGCTATAAAAGCTTTGTTTTCGTTACTTAAAGGGTAGATAATAGCATCTTGAAGAACCATGTTTTGAACCATGCTTGTTAAGGGACATTGAAATTTTTGACTAACAGAAATAGTTTTGCGATTTTTTTGATAGCATTCAGGTCTTTTATAGCGGTTTGCTTTTTTTCCAATATTTAAGACCAAGAAAAATGCTTCATATTGACAAAGAAATCTAGTAATCATCTGTGTGCATTTTCACAGTATGCTTGAAAACCAGGCAGCTCTGAAAACAGCCATATCTGCCAGTTCATATCAAAAAGATATTTCTTAGATGGAAACATAATTGGTCCTTCATCTATTAACCAAAATGTGAAAATTGAAGATCGATCATCATCATCATCATCATCATCTTTATCCATTGAACAACTCTTGTTCGGTGGATTGCTTTTGTATCGTTAAAAGCATAAAGGCATAAACGCAGAATTTTGAAGTCAGTCTTTGAGTATTCTTGATAGCGAAAGCGGAACTCCTCACGATTTTGCAAATCTTTTTGTATTTGCATTGTGGACAAACCAAGAAGCTTTTCGATTTTTAACCATCTGTTTCTCGAGGATTTCTTTCTATCAGTAGAAAACGATATTCTCTTTTGTTCAGAGTCGTTTGGTAACCCTGTCACATGGGCCAGGTACTTAAGGTGCAGTGTTTCACAAAACTTTAAATGGACTTTGAGTTTGGTTTCTCTAATCTTTTCATTTGAGTATATATAAGCATAATCCAATTTTGACTCGTCAAGCTCGGTTTCAGTGTTACTGCGGGTTTTCTTGCAATCGAATTTTTTAGAGATTTTTTAGGTGTGTCCATTTTTTTGGACACCCGGTAGTAAAAAATCTGAATCGAATTCAAAATAAATCTAACTGACCTCTGTTGTGTGGTCTATCGTGCATATAAATATTACTTAGATATCGCAGGAAACTCATAGAAAATACACGACTGATTTAGGCCATGAGTAAGCTCAAATTTACTTCATAGCAGTCCCGTATGTAAACACATCATAACGAGGCACTCCAACAACAACAACTATAACAACTTGTGATATTTTTTGTCAACAGACGATGCAACTGATCATGAGTTATCTGATTTAATATCGGAAATGGAAGTGATGAAAATGATTGGCAAACATACAAATATTATCAACCTAATGGGAGTATGTACTCAAGGTGAGGATTTTTCGAAGTTGATTTTTGAGCGTTGTCTTTTGGGCATCTGAGGTCTCGCAAGTATCCTGAAGATTAAAGGGAGTACAAAGACCAGCATGCTTTGCGCACAGTCAGCGACTTGCTCTGCACAGCTTCCAGAATAACTGACTGTATGAAATTCACAAAACAAAAACAAACGATGGCAAAGGCTGCTGGTCTTTGTACTCCCTTTAAGAACAAACAAATGCAGTATAATGAATTGCACTTTGAACAGAGTTTTGTTTTCACGTTGTTTCGGGCTTAAACCCATCATCAAGTGTGGGCAGGAGATAAATACTTTTTTCTTCAAACAAATGTACTGTATTTGTTTGTTTTTAATGAAATATATACAACACACTTAAAAGAAGATTGTTTATATACTGATTACATCTTCAATCTTACTAAGTTCGGACTCTTTCCAAGTCTGTTTAAAGCTGCCCCTAGTTTTGTCCATTTAGTAATCAAATCACTGGCAAGGCCCGTTTTCCCACGAAAATTAACAAAAATGAAATGCAAAAATCACATGCAGCTTACAATTATTACGAAAAACAATTGCTTTGATGCAATGAAGTAGATTTGATTGTCACCCCCTGAATGTAGATATTATAACTTTGCAAGATGCGTAATCTACTTTTTTCGGGGGTAAATTCGTTGACATTCTGTTCCGTTTACAGGTGAACTGTGCGTCATTGTTGAATACTGCCGTTATGGAAACTTGAGGCAATTCTTGAGAGAGAGGCGGCCTACAACACCTCCATTACCGGAGCCTCCAGAAAAGATAACATTACTCGATTTGGCGTCATATGCTTATCAAGTTTCTAAAGGCATGGAGTATCTTGCTTCCAAAAAGGTAGGTTTGCTTGTGAGCTCTTATTGAAAGCCAGGGGTCAGGGTTCTAAGATTTTGGATTTTTTGCCATGTTATGTGTCGGGACCTTCGAATTTTTCCCTGACTAAGACACAAGTTGTACCTTTGTTATGTCAAGGGGTAGCCCCAGCGTTTTGGAAACTCTTCATTGAAGCAATATATTCTTTCTTGTTGCCCTTGCTTTTCTTTGTACCTTTCTTTACAAAATCTTGAATTGTTTCCTCTTGCCATTCATTTCCTACCGATTGCGAAGAAAATTGACCCCCCTTGTTGAAAGTGACAGTAGAAATAAACCATTTTTGAAAATTTTAAGGGCATTTGATGAAGTTCTGTTTTCTTTTAGTTTTCTCCTTCTCTTTATGGTAGCTCCTCTTTCGAACCACTCGGGCAGAATTCTTTCAGTTTTTGAGAACTATCTGCCTCTCAGTTCCTCTCTGTGCAGAAAATTCTTTTTATAACGGAATTATTGCCTTGATATTTGCTTCTGGCGGTGGTAACAGGACCTCATCTGATAATATCCAAAAGAGAATATTCGAGAATATTAACTGTGTATTCACTGGAGATTAGCCAATAGAACGGTCACAAAAGTTTTTAAAACGGTGGAAAGTTTAAGGAATAGGGGTTGGAATGCAGGAAGGGAATTATTTTTCGTCAAAGAATAGGGTGTTTTGCCTTACTCTTGTTCTTTGCTACCCAATATTTTCCCCTAATATAAGGGGATGTTTGTTTGATAATCAAAAGTTCTTTTGATTGCGTGTAGTGCCAAGATAAACAACAAAATCAAGTAAAATATTGGCACTTTGATGCGAATAGAATTAGACACAACGTTTCGAGCATAGCCCGTTATCAAGTCTGTTTGTTTGGTTGATAAGTTTTATATTGCCGTAACAAAAATCATTTGTCTCTTGCAGTGCATCCACAGGGATCTAGCAGCCAGAAACGTGTTAGTCAATGAAGAAAAAGTATTGAAAATAGCTGACTTTGGCCTTGCTAGAGACATTCACGCAGAAGATTATTATAGAAAAAGGACAGATGTGAGTTAATGAGAGTTAAATTTTTTTGAAGGAGCTCAATTTTACCTCCGCGCCCGCAACTGACGTAAGAGTTTTTAGATTACTTCATTTGAAAGCTCACTATAGTAGATTCTGTAAAGAACACACCTAATGCTACGTATTTTTATCATTAACGTATGCTTCTATTTTGTTTTCAGGGAAGACTGCCAGTAAAATGGATGGCACTTGAGGCGTTGTTTGATCGAGTTTACACAATCCAGAGTGATGTGTGAGTATCAATGGGTTCAAACCATTTTATTGCAATGGAGATCCAGTCATGTCCTCAGTGAGGGCTGATTGCCAATTTGGACTACAGGATTTTATAGTACAGTAAGGCCCCGCATTTAGGAAACCACCTACAACAAGCTTTTAAGCTTCTGCAAAATAATCAGTTCCCCTAATTATAAGAAATACTTGAGGCTCACATCTAGGATAGAACTTCTTGTATTCTCATTCCTAAAGTAGAAATATGCTTGAGTTCTCAACTTATCTTTAAAACACTGCTCTTAATTAGTTTATATCTCTCTTCGGTCATGCAGTCAACGTTTCAATTTTCTATGCCTGGTGGCATACACACAGGCCTAATAACTAAATTAGCGTTCTGACCAGAGTTCTGACTTTGTGCTTAATGACATTATTACGCACTTGTCGCAGATAGTAACAAATAATTTCGCAGAGAAAAGACTAAAAAAGTTGGAAAAAGTACGATACATCCTCATAACAGTATAATCTGTCATTTTATCATCAATCATACCAACCCCGGACTTGTTCTTTAAGCTGTAGCCGAATAATTTATACTTGAAACTATTAATAAAATCTTTTGCTTTTGTAGATGGGCGTTTGGCGTTCTTGTATGGGAAATTATCACATTTGGTAAGTTTGTATAGTTAGCTTGTCATGTTCTTCGATTATCTAAAGAGCTTTTAAAAATCTGATTACACCACATTGCTAATGTTCCGTCCTCTATCACATTATTTTGATTTTAAAGGGAATAACTTGATCGAAAAGATGAGATCTCATAGATTTATAAATAGCCGATTGTATTTGATGATCTCGACGCGTGCACTAACAAATCAAGGCCAGAGAAACAATGGCGTGTGTTGGTTATTTCTTTGTCGTATTTATAGCCCATACCAGTTAGCTTAGTTCATTCACTTTAAACAGAGAAATTTTAAAGACTGCAAACAAAGAAACGTCATTGTAAAACAACGTTTTTTGAGAAAATGTAAGAACCTATTTTAAGAACCTACAGCCTGATTTCATGAATGTTATCCTTTACATAAGAACCAAACAGCTTGGTTTGAAAAAGTTAGGTTTTTAAATGCGGGTTGTACTGTAACTTAGATTAGGAAATTTATTTCAGCAATTGGCAACTGGCGTCTGAGACACTCGATAGGTGGCTCCATATAATTTATCTATATACGTGCGAAAACCAAAATTGGTTTATTTGATAAAAGTGTCACGTAAACTGTTGCTCACATAAAGATTATTATTGTTCACAGTAAAGACTTGATGGCCAGAATGGGATTACCAGGGAAAGCGTGGTTTTTGAGGCTAGTTTTTATTAACCAAAAAGTTCAGAATAGACAGTATTAGCATTGGTTATGTTAATTAGCCATGTTCAGAGCACTTTATACCAAGAACTGAATCATCGGCACACCAGTGGTTTCATACTGTCATAGGGCAGATATTTCGTACCCAGATAAAATAAGCTATGATAGTCAGTCTCTGAAGTCTCATCACGCAAATTCTGCGTCACAAAAGTAGCACGGCGTGTCTATCATTATCCTCGATTATTTATCCGTCATATATTGCTACATCAGGTTCCATCAGATAGCTGAAAATAAGCTCTATTCATCAAAGCATTGTTTGTCGAATTGCAGTATTGTTTTTTGTCGTTGATGTAGAGCGTGTCGTAAAGTTACGGGCGATTGATAGGCCGTTAACATTTCATACCGGGAGAATAAAAAAAAAACAATCCCCGTTTGAAAGGCCACTGCTCCCTGGATATCAAGGCAATAATATTGGGAAATATGTTATTTAATGGTGGACATGTTCAAATCGATTTTAAAATTCACCTGACTGAAATCGACCACTCCTTTGGATTATCTGGTCGTGTTTTAGGTCTGTTTTGAAGGTTTCTTAAAGCGGCATTCTCGAGAAAATCTCTCATAATTTCACAACGGAGTGGCCGATTTCACTCAGGTAAATTTTAAAATCGATTTGAACATGTCCAAAATTAAATGACATATTTTCCAATATCATCGTCTTGAAATCCAGGGAGCAGTGACCTTTCAAACGGGGATTGTTTCTTCTGACTCACCCGGTAGAGCTTGTCGTAAAGTTACGGGCGATTGATAGGCCGTTAACGTTTCAAAGAATGGAGATTTGAAGCACTTAAGTCATTCTGCTGCTGTTAGTCCGTCCCATCAGATCTACGAAGAGACATACTGATTTTGGCGAGATCTCGCCGTCAAATTTTTAGGCAAGTGTTTTTACGACAACAGCTTTGAGACAGGCTATAGTTGTTATGCTGATGATATTCCTTCTGGAAAACTTTATACCCTGAAAGGATTATTAGGGCACCAGTGGTTTCATAGGCCAGATTTGTGCTAACCAGAGAGAAGTTGTTGTGAACAACCTTTCACATTAGAGCTATTTTTGCTTTGAAAATAGTTATGTTTAGCAAAACAACAGACTCATGATTGAGAACAGTCATGTTTATTTCTGTTCAAGTCGAACATAGATTGATTAAATCTATTTATATGCTTCTGGCAACTCTTTTTTACAAAGAGCTACAGGCCGTCGGTCATATTTTTGTTTATCTAGTGCATCTTGTACTCTGAATGAACTAGAAGCCCGGTCGTGCTCCTTTGTAATATTGTTTTGAATATAGCTAAGTATTTGAAGCTTTGTTTGGTAGCTTGAACAACTGATATTTCTCACGCCCGTGTTGAGCAAGGATCGAAAAGAAATAGGAGGCAACTGTGCCGTAGTTTATGCATTGGGCTTTGTTATAAAAGGCCTTGATTTATGAACATTTTTGTAAAATCGTAGCATAGCCCCTTTGCCCCATTAAGCTTTTACACATTTTCGTCTCGATTTAACTACATCTCTTTCGGATTATGAAAAGTTTAATCGTTGTCATTGCATGCTCTTTATTGTAGGAGGCACACCCTATCCAGGAGTACCACTGTAAAGGTTATTCGATTTAACTACATCTCTTTCGGATTATGAAAAGTTTAATCGTTGTCATTGCATGCTCTTTATTGTAGGAGGCACACCCTATCCAGGAGTACCACTGGAAAGGTTATTCGATTTATTAAAAAGTGGTTATCGTATGGAAAGACCAATTAATTGCTCAGATGAAGTGTAAGTTGTTGATTTGACTTTTTGCGATCAATTGTTTTAAACCGAAAGTTAAAGAAATGGTCTCATGACACTAGTTGTATATATGATGCTTATAACTTTGTTAACTGATAGCGAATAAGACATGCTGGTTCAAAGATCTTTGTCGATTGTCAACACTTTATCAAGAAATCAGCATAAGGTCCTTGCAACACAAAATAGATTGAGATACACAATGTCTCTGAGGCAAAGCTTTAGAATATTTAGATATTTTAATTTGATTACCATTCAGGCCCGTCGGAAGCGAGGGGGCTGGGGGGCTGAAGCCCCCCCAATAATTTGCTAAAGTTTGTTACTTTTTAGTGAAAAAGGCTGTTAAGAAGTCAAGCTTGTGGAAATGAAGATTTAAACTTATTTATACTAGAGGAAGTTATCAGAGTTATCGAGCTATCACGTTTCTATTTCATAACATTAAAAACATTCTATTTCTAAGTGATTTTGAGGTCCTATATTCAAAATTTCCCGGGAAAGCCTTCCGTTAGTCGCGATCCTTTGCTCCTTTAGATGGCAAATTCTTCATAATAGAGGCGTTTTCCAACGATCTAAAGGGCGTGGTCACAAAAAATTTCCCGGGGGCGAGCCTCCGGACCCTCATTTTTGCTCGCTCCGCTCGCATCTGGTTTCAGCCCCCACCCCAATATGAATTTCGTTCCGACTGGCCTGCCATTACAATGCTTTCTTGTAATTAAGAAGAAGTGTTGCCAAATTGTGTAAATGTGCATCTTTCAATAATTCATTCAGTTATTTTCTGGGAAATAACACGTTCCATTCATATCGTTAGGTACAATATCATGTTGAGGTGTTGGGAAGAAAATCCTTCAAAAAGACCAACTTTCAGTCAGCTTGTAAATACGTTAGAGCTCATGATGCAAGATTTAGGTGACCAGGTATGCACTGTACTTTGTATTAAGTTTCGAATAGCTTTTAACGAGGAAATAGTTAGTTTTAACTTTCGGACACAAAATAACAGTTTAATAAACCAAACCAGTGTAAGCCTTAAAAAGGAGAAATAACGTGTGAGTGAGGTATAATTTCTGACGTTTGTCAGTCTGTAATTTTGGCTTGGTTGACACTAGAGTAAAATCGTGCAAGAAATGCATTCAAATCGCGCCTGAAAAACTCGTCGAAATTATATTTGCGGCAATTCGAGATTTTGTCGGCGCCTTCGATGATTCAATCGAAATCGTAACTTGTAATCGTAACGTAATCGTAACATCAATCGTAACTTGATGCAATCGAAAAGCTTTGATTCCATTTGGAAGCGATAAGTCGTTAAGAGTGCGTTTTAAACGAGTTTAGAAAATGCGTTATCTCAATTCTTATGCGTTTTTACTCTTGTGTGAACCAAGCCTCGTGGGGATATTTTAAATTGCTCACCATCTACCCAGCAAAATGAGATTCAAATTTTCAAACTAGAATTGCTTGCTTCATGTTGCAAGTACGTCAAATTGATGTTTGAGACTTCTAAATTGACCGTTTCATCATTTGTTAACATATGTGGTTTTTAAAAGAGAAATTCTGACAAAGAATATCTTCGCTATAATAATAATAATAATAATATACATGTTTATACAGGGTAAAACCTTATCAGTACAAGAAAGTACTGCAATCAACACGGGCCCTGTTAAAATAAAAATGCAATTAAAAAATAATAATATTATGATGTAAAACTGGTTGAAGTAATTACAAGAATATTTACAAGAAATCGTTTTGACAAGAATTCGTTTTTTAATGTCAACATGTTTTTTAATTAACCTTGTTGACAAGAAATCGTTTTTTAATTATAGTAATCCTTCAGTCTAGATCTAAATAGAACAATAGAGTTCGAGGAACGAATCGCCAGTGGTAGTTCGTTGTAATAACGAGGTCCTTGGAACCAAAAGGATTTCCTTGCAGCTGCGGTTCTTTTCAATACTATCGACTTCCTTCCGATGCTCTTATTTTAGACAAGAATCTGGTCTCCAAAGATGATTTGGTGATTAAAACTGAGTAAATAGTCAGGGTGAAAACGGCCAGTATTAGGGTGCCGGCCTTTAAAATTTAGGGATCCTCTTTGGTTCATGTTTGGAATGTGGCAATAGGGATGTAGATAACCATTGCACATGGCGAGCATTTTCAGCAATCTATGGTCCTCCTTGCCATTATGTTTCTACTTTCTATGTACTTTTTGAGAACGTAACCAATTTTAGAATTTAAAAAACTTTATATCACGAAATCAAATCCAATGTTGGGAAAGACCTTGATGAGTAGATTCAGAAAAGGCATATAGTTGTTTGTTCGGTCATGAATTGACAAAATGTGACAGGTTGAAATTGGAGTGCCCCCCCAGTCATCCTTCTTCCATCACATAGCACACTGACTAAAATTTAGTAATGCTGTACGTTGATACGAATTTTGTAAATCATTTCAGGAGTACTTGAAACTTGAGCCTCCACTCATGATGTCTGGAGCTTTGGAAACCTCAGATGCCAGTAGTGTCTCAGATAGTTCTGCCTCATCAAGTGTCTTCGATAGGCCACCCCCGGAACCGACAGGACGCTACCCACCCGGATACCAACCTCCAGAGGACCAATCAAGGTGTCGGCAAGCAGAAGGGCCTAGGAAGTATGACCAGACAAAACTCGAGCCACCCGCTGACCCGTTTAGATATCGACCATCTCAAGAGCAAAGGAAATTCAAAAAAGCAAAGGCGAAGCGATATTCACCGGAAGAAACAAACACTGATATTAGTGAGAATAACGAGAACGAGGAACTGATACAAAGAACTGGCAGTGCAATGGACTCGGGTATCTCAACAGGTTTTATTGAGAATGATGATAGCGAGAAAAGGACGCTTATACGGTCAGGTAAACCTAGCGTTACTTTTAAAAATGTGTGACGATGTTTCCTTTCATTGCGTGAATCGTGTGAATTGCTTGATCGCCCATGTATGCTGGCGTGTTGCATATAGCTGTTGTAAAGGGTAAAGCGTAGGGGTATGACTTGCGAGTAAGGTTTATGGTTAAAAGGGAAAAGCGTAGGGGTATGACTTGCGAGTAAGGTTTATGGTTAAAAGGGAGTCAATTGTAGTGGTTGTTGAAGATACAAAGGACACGCACTTAGAGCGAGCCCTAAACGGCCCATTCGTACGACATTCACCCCCTCTTTGAATAAGCTGTAACAAGTAAATGCGCAGAGGCTTTACGTCCAGAATGCCCTCTGTTTACCAAACGTACGAAAATTCAGTATTCTCTTAACTTTCCGAAATTTTAAAGAAGATTAGTGAGATTGTGCGCAAGCACCAATACATTGTTGTCGTTTTCAAAACTGACTGATTCCTTGTGTACGTGAGAAAACCTGTTCCAGATTGTCTTATATATGACATGATGAATCTTCCAAAGGTTACCCCCAGGAGCAACAAATACCGGGTGTCCCAAAAAAAAGTATACAGATTTGGTCAACCCTAACGATCAGAATTTAGCATGAATCAATCCGAAATCATTTTTAAAACATTACTCGGTAGTTAACTTGAACATAGATACCTTGTTTGCTGACATTGGTGCTTTGAGAGTGGAGATATAAATCTTCAAAGAACAAATTTGCCTCCACCTCCCAACCAGAGCTTTGGCATTTTGGCCTAAGCAAATTCTTAAAGCACAGCGAATAAATCAACAATAGACTTGGAAAAATTTTGAACCAGGAGGAGCTTAAAAAATGCAAAACAAATNGCTTAGGCCAAAACGCCAAAGCTCTGGTTGGGAGATAGTGGCAAATTTGTCCTTTGAAGATTTATATCTTTACTCTTAAAGCACCAATGTCAACAAACAAGGTATCTATGTTCAAGTTAATTACCGAGTAATGTTTTAAAAATGATTTCGGATTGATTCATGCTAAATTCTGATCGTTAGGGTAGACCAAATCTGTATACTTTTTTTTGGGACACCCGGTAGTCATAACCTTACTGGCTCCCTTTACCGTACCTTGTAATGAACGGAGGCTCCACTCTTGCGTCGCAGCTACGTTATGTATGCCGTACAATTGCTGTGATGTTCGTGTAATGGATGCCCAAGCAAAAGTATCTGTATACTATTCTACTTTTCTTGGGGATTTTGCAAAGATTGATGAGGAAAACTGATCATTCTTGTAAAATGCGACAATTTATTAGAGTGCTGATTTAACACAACGTTGCGAGCTTCGCTCTTCGTCAAATTAAGTCTTGATGAGGAAAGCCTATATTATTGGTAAAGCAGCATATGTCAACCCCCTTATGAGTTTTCGTATAAACAAATCCGATACTTTTGTTGAGGCACTCCATATTACGTTGCATTTTAACGCCATGCCATAAATGATACCATTTGCATTGTAGATTTGTATAGTTTTGTACTGTATTCAGTAAACAATTAGGTAACCATGATATAGATCACTGCATTATTTCTAGGAAACTAGTTATTCCTAGGAATTGGGTAATAACGCCTTTGTAACACATTTCACATTAGAACACGTAAAGTTAAAAATGCCCCTGAGGAGAATATCGTTACGAGCGCCTATCTCCCCTTAAGGTAAAAATTGCTTGGGTTTACTTGTTCAATTTAGATTCAAAATTTTTCAGTGTTTGCTTTATCCTTCTGTTTTCAGCAGATACTCGCGTCTTGTTTCAATAGGTCCTTTTCGCATACACCTGGAGTGAGTTAGCTTTCTACCGGGTGAGTCAGAAAAAACTTTCGACGTTTGAAAATCACCAAAAAAAAATTTTTTTATAAGTTCTCCTAAAATTCACAATTTTCTAATTAAGAATAACATTACAAAACTACACCACAGGGAGCATGGAAATACATTGCTACCCTGCGGCGATTACATTTAACATAGATACTAAAATAAATGCAAAAATAATATTAACATTAACAAGACACTGCGTGAAAAAGAACCGATCTACAGTGAACTCTCTATGCAACGAACCCTCGAGGAAGCCATAAATATGTCCAGAGCTCGTTAACCAAAATTTGGATTTGCTACTAATTTTGATTTTCTTCCTGTTCAGTTATATCAAAAGCCAAATTAATTTTTGCGGCAATAAAGATTTTACGAAATTGTGTTCAGTATTTTGAAATGATAGCTTGAAAACCCGTATTTTGAGCCATAGGTTTTAGAAGATATCGTGAATCATCGTGAATCATCGTGCCAGGATTCTTATTTACAAATTCACATTGACTTAGTGAAACAGTGCAAGTTTAGTCACATGCCCCAGAGCATGTAAATTTGGTTTTTAAGATTGCAATCGCGTGCTATCTCTCAAGATCATTTATCTGATCGATAACAGTATGCTGTATTTTATTAAGTCTACGAGTTGTCTTTTCACCTAAAGTTCATCATCCCATCAGATCTGTTTCTTTGGGTTATCATCGTGGTAAAAAGAAAGATAAGAGACGAGGCAGTGCAATGAAGCGTTGCTTTGTGCACATTGGTAAATTGCTCAGGAGTAGGTGTGTCCTTCGCAGTTAGTGGCGTTAGATAACATTAGATTACATTTAGCTATGTTTTAGTTTCTTTAGAATTTGGCATCTTGAGGTCGCGCACAGCTAGAACTAGCAGGAGAGATCAATCGAAAAAGTACACGAGGTTGATACAAATTTGTGAACCATTGAAAACCTGGAAGGGCCTTACTGATGATAGGCGATTCGAAGTGACAAATTTTCATTTCCAAGTTGAATAAAAGACTCCTAACGATTGAAATTGATTAATCGTTTAGACTTTTATTTGTTATGTTGTCTTGTGCAAAATTATTACTTTTTCGGATTCAACGATTAAACCCCCCTGAAGGCACCACAATTCAAGATTCAAGAACCCTTGGAAGATTCAAGTTCCCAATGCTCGTTTGAATGATACCTACTTCGCAGTATTTTACAATACAATGGCAGTTGTGTGGCCAAAAACATTGTTGGTCTCCATAAATTTGGATGGTACTTTAAAGAAACACCATTTTCTGTCGACTGTGTTGCATGATGATTTCGATGTTCCAGGATGCCAACCGAAGTGTAAATTCTCCTGTAAATGATGCTTGCGCATGGAGATTCTTTATTAAACCCCAGTCTATTTCGGACCCAGAAGCAGAGGCGTACTTCTCCCTGGCGTTGCATGCTCGCTGAGGCAGGAAGCATTCCGAAGGTTAATGTTGCCCTCTGGAAAAAGGTTGGTTCCAGACTTATTACCTAAGTCCTTTGTATCCCTGCGGTAAAAGTTGCTCAGCAGGGACTCAGGATGAAACAGTGAAATCACCTCGCAGAAACGAAATGCAGAAATATCCCATTCGGCACACAGTTATTGAAGCTTGAATCACAATAGAACTGGTCGAATCTTGCGAGCTGATTGCTGTCACAAGTTCTTGTGGTAAGGGCCTAAATCGGGTGAAGTTTTTCTTACTAGTATTATGATGAGTCTGTGTTGACTGAAGCGATGTCATTCAAGTCAAAGAGCATAGGGACACAAGGGACTAATGTAATAAGCCTAGCTTGGTCCTCTCCTGTGTGCACCTCAAGTTTTTTTTGCTGTAAGATATTATTGCCACATGACAGAACTCGATTTTGAGGTTAAATTTTATATTTATTGTGCGAACAAACGAACGAAACAGATTATTTTGTTTTGTACATCATGTATATAGTCTTCTGGTAGCACAAGCTGTCTCGTCTGTGAGTTGCTTCTATTCTCTTATTGTGTTGCTCAAACTCTTTTATTTTTATAGAATGGAATTTTGTATGCATTCGTTTTTACGTTAATTAATTGTAGATGTTATTTTAAAGTACTGTAGAAGTATGATAACTTTTGTTTCAAGGCTGTGAATTTATGCATGTATGGTATTGATAATGGTGCGTCTTTCTTGTCTTCACTTGTCAACTCTTGTTCGGTGGATTGCTTCTGCATCGTTAAAAGCATAAAATCATAGAATTTTGAAGTCAGTCTTTCAGTATTCTTGATAGCAGAAGCGAGAACTCTTCACGATTTTGCATATCTTTTTATATTTGCATTGTGGACAAACCAAGAAGCTTTTCGATCTTTAGCCATCTGTTTCTCGAGAATTTCTTTCTATCAGTGGAAAACAATATTTTCTTTTGTTCAGAGTCATTTGGCAAGCTTATCACTTATGGTGTTGTGCTTCACAAAGTCATTTGGTAAGCCAGGTACTTATGGTGTTGTGCTTCACAAAACTTTAAATGGACTTTGAGTTGGTGATTTCTCTAATCTTTTCATTTGAGTCTGTCGAACTCTGGTCTGGTCCATATATGCTCTAAAGCTCTCATTGGAAGATTTATTTTTGCTGGGTTTTGGATAGGTACACGTATTTTTTATAAGAAACCCGCTTGTAAGAAACTGTAGGCTCAGTTTGTCAAAAACACTTTTCCCAGATCGCGCAAAAATTGTTTTTACATTGTGCAGTATTGACAAGTGTTTTGAAACTGTTTTGACTATGCTTCAGAGAAGAAACTTATAAGAAATTTTTGGTTGCAAAAATAGCCTGAAATTTAAGAAACTGGCTACACACTACTAACCCCTGTCCTAGGTATCCTATAAAAAATACGGGTATGTGGCTCGCGTTTGACTCAGTTTCGCCAAATTGGATTGTTAATCTTGTAAGAGTTTGAAAGAAGCTGCATAAGTATGTTTGCCTACAATGGATTAGTTGGTTGTTTCTTNAAGTGTTTTGAAACTGTTTTGACTATGCTTCAGAGAAGAAACTTATAAGAAATTTTTGGTTGCAAAAATAGCCTGAAATTTAAGAAACTGGCTACACACTACTAACCCCTGTCCTAGGTATCCTATAAAAAATACGGGTATGTGGCTCGCGTTTGACTCAGTTTCGCCAAATTGGATTGTTAATCTTGTAAGAGTTTGAAAGAAGCTGCATAAGTATGTTTGCCTACAATGGATTAGTTGGTTGTTTCTTCTCTCCAGAAGGTGGTCTTTCTATTTGTGCATTTCGCTATCTTGATCCTTGAAGCTGAAAATTGAACGAATTTGGTCATAATATTTAGTGCCTTTTCATGCATTTAATTTTCACAAGCAAATACAGACTCGCTACATAGTCCCAGTTGTATGCTTGTGAAGCTTCGCTGTTTTGATGACGTAGGCAGACAAAACCGAAAAGCAGGTAGGAGCTTTGTTCACTTGTTAGAGGCAGAGGCGAGGTATTCCAAGATTAGTAGGATTTATTACATTATGATCCTACTCTCTTTTGACGTGAATTTCTTTTCTCCTGTAAAATGCTGCAATCGTTATTGAAGATCAAAGATTGCGCGAAAGTAGGTTTTACGTCATGGGGAAGGAGATTTTCCCTTACACTTTCGAAAAGAATTCCGAGCAGTCATCCAAGTCACCGATGTGGGGGAGGCGTAAGGGGGCGTAGGAGACTTTGCTCAACCCATTTTTTCTCGTGAAATTGGGCCGATTCATTTTGCTCTACACCATTTTTACCCTACACTTATTAGGCCCTTATTAGATGCACCCCCATAATTAGGGACCCTTTCGGCTTCTCCTACACCGACAAGTCAGTGTGTTGCTAGGGGCTGCTCCATAAAAGTACAGAGGGCTTTGACTGGTTGGCAGGGAGTTTTTTGTTGTTTGTTAACAATTAGCAGCATGTGCGCATGTGCACAATAAACTGTTTACTCAACAACTACAACATTCTTTTGAAACAGTGGGAAGAGTAATCTCGAAAGCTGGCGCTTTGTCGATTTGTTTACTCGAAAAATGTAAACAAATGCATAACAGATGAACTTTGTTATTGAGCTGATTATGAAGAAGAGTCGACAGGAAGTACAACGAAGATATACAATGGATACACTGAATTTAGCATGAAATTAATGCCAAGTTGATGTCAAACTCATTTCGGCCTAAAACAAGATGGCTGCCAACCAGAACCTAAAACAACGCTACCTTCTACAATTGCGGCAAAATTCAAAGTTATTACTCACTGAACAAGAACGCCAGTATCTCTCCTACGCTCTGAAAGACTACAGAACTCGTAAATCAGTTGAAAAATTAGTCAGATCTTTAATTTCTTGCCTGAATACAACTGTAAAGTTGCAGTTATTGAAAGATGTCAGGAATTTCGTTTTACCAAACCAGGTTGAGAAATATGATGCCCTCATTCGAAGTGCATTTAACCCGAAGCATAGCACGCCAAATACAAGCAGGGAAACAATGAATGGTGGGCCAAGATCTGCTTCTAGCCCAGGAAAATACCGTGTTATCACTTTGACTAATGACAAAACAGAAAGAACTGATCTAGGGTTTTCCATCTGTGGTGGGAAAGATTCTGACATTGGGATTTATGTATCAAAAGTTGTCGGTAATTCTCCAGCACAAATTGCGGGGTTAATGGCCAATGATCAATTAATTGAAGTCAATGGCATTTCATTGCAAAGTATTCCACTACAATCTGCAGGAAATCTTCTTTTGTCTCTCAACAAGTTGAAATTAGTTGTAAAAGAAGAAATAAGAATGGAAATATTTGCTGGTTCGTCTCAAATGAACCCATGGTATGTATAATGCTCACCCAGTCTCTAGAGTGTGGCAGCATCATCTGCAAGATTTTTTGTCTAGAATTGTTTCCTTATTTTGAACAAGAAGTTTATTTCCTACTTCAAACATAAAAATGATAAAATCGTCACACAAGCACCCAATTTTTGCACTGGTTCTTCTACAGTACTTCTACTCCTATGCTATTAATCAACTACTTCAATACTAAAGGCTCGGTTGATTTATAAAAAATAAATATAAAGGAAAACATAACAACTAGAACAAAAATGGGTAAATAAGTTAAGGTAGCAGCAATACCATGGCTGACTATAGAACTTTGTGCTGCAATAAAATCCACAAATAAGAAGCACCTTTTGAGCTTAGCCTGGAAAAAATTCTGAGGTTTAAGCTTTAAGTGCAGTGCAGGAAGATAGAAAGTACTTTGCAAAACTATTCAAAGGACATACTTTGTGCATGAAACATCTCTCTTTTCAGTTTTAATTGAATTTCCACCAAAATTTTAACCTAAATGTTTTTAAAAATTGTGGTCTTTGTGTAGGTTTTCATATTGATGGGAAAATAACAGCTAAACTCATCCACAATTATAGGGCTTGGGTGCTAAACTGTGTATCTCCCAGAGCAAAATTGCTGAGAATGCTAGAAAAGAGCAGTTCTGAATTATTATGAAAGGTTTTCATAAACGGTGAATAAAATCTTCTAAAAAAAAGACTGAAATGTAAGCAGATAACATTACACTAGTCCATGGAAACTCCTGCCCCCTCACCTCTAGACTAGGCTGGGATTGATCATAATATAGTTCAAGATCACCCTTATAATTGGCCTATTGAAATACTTCCGTGGATATAAGTAGCACAGTTTTATATAATACAGTATTCATGGCTTTAAAACTCAAGCCTTGATATATGTTGTACAACATGACATACTGTATTATTGATTTTATCTCTAGGGCAAAGCAGGGTGATGAAAGATCAGTAATAACAAATGGCTTAGGCCCATCAAATCCATTGACTGATTTCACTCCAGCAGAACCTGGCTTCTCTTCTTTGCAGTCTTCTTTAAATGCATCAGGTCACTCAAGTATTGTGTCTGCTATGGAAAAACTGGAAAAGGAAAATCAACAGGTAAGGTTCATCCTTTTATCCATGGGCATGCAAGCTAGGGGCTTTGGGGCTGCAGCCCCCCCAAATTACCTGGACAGCCAGTTGTTTGAAATCCACCATCGCATTGACAGCCATGACTCAGATTTAGGCCATGTCGTAAACAAGCAGGACTACCTTGAAAATCAGAGTCGTCGAAACAATGTAAGGATTACTGGGATAAGCGAAGAAGGGAAAGAGTCTTGGGAGGAGACAGAGGCAATTGTAAAAGCGAAAATTAAAGATCTCCTAAAGATTGATGAAGAGCTGACAATTGAAAGAGCTCATCGTGTGAAGCCAAGCAACAAACCACGTTACGGGAGACATAGCCAAACCTCTGAGATGAATAGCTCAAAACCTATCGTTGCAAAGTTTCTGAATTGGAAAGATAAGGAGAAAGTGCTTGCCTCTGCAAGGAAAATTCGGCCCAAAGGAATCAAGTTTGTGCAGGATTTTAGTCAACTGGTCTTGGATAGAAGACAGGACCAGGTACCAAAGATGCTTGAGGCAAGATCCCAAGGAAAGATTGCTTATTTTGTACGTGATCGGTTGATCATCAAAGAGAGACGTGAAGTATTATCTTCAAATGTTGTGGAGCCCCAAAAGGAAGACAGTGAAATTAGTTTCAACCTTGGTCAATAATCATATTATAAAGATCAAGGTACTGCTACTGACCTTATTGCGTTATTGTGTTCTCCAGTACAGTTTCCTCATCATTTATATATTAGTCATTGACGTCAAATGGTAAAAACGAATAGATATCCTTGTGGTATTTGCCACAAAAATATTGCTGATAATCATAAATCGATTTTCTGTGATAACTGCAATTCCTGGATCCATATCAAATGCAACAGTATTTCTAATTCTGAATATAAAAAACTTCAAGAAGAAGTTGATGATAAGCCTTGGTTTTGCCTGGAATGTACAAAGGCTATGTTTCCTTTTGGCCAAGTAGATAATGAAGAACTCTTAAATCTGTACGAATTTGACATTCCATCATTTGTTGATTCAGTGCCATCCTTTGAAATAACTTCCGGTCTTACAAACTTGCCTAACTTGGGTGATTACGATATTGATGAACATTTACCTTCTAATGTCAACTCTAGCTATCATACTCTCCAAGACTTATCTACACTCAGTACTTCAGAAACTGATCTTTCCTTATTTCATCTAAATATAAGAAGTCTTTCTCTTCATGTGGACGAGCTTGTTTCAACTCTTGCAGCTTTAAAAAGAAACTTTGATGTTATTGGTGTATCTGAAACTTGGAACTCTTTTGAAAATCCTATAAGAACAAATGTGGAAATTCCTGGTTATAGTTACTTTCCATACCAGTCTCATAGTCAAAATGGTGGTGTTGCACTTTACTTGAAAACAGGACTGACTCCAATTCCTAGACCTGATCTAAGCAAGGATAGTACTGATTTTGAATCTGTTTGGGTTGAAGTTGAAAACAGCAAAGGTAAGAATTATCTGTTTTGTTGCGCCTATCGTCATCCAAGCTCAGCTATTGATACATTTAATGAGTATTTGCAAGAAGTTCTGTCTAATCCAGCTGTATTTAATAAGCAAGTTTTCATCCTTGGAGATTTCAATATCAATCTTCTCAATTACAACCATAATCCACCTGTCACAAACTATGTTAATTTCCTTTTCTCAAAACAGTTTCTGCCATATGTTATTCACCCATCTCGCGTATCTGAACATTCTTCCACCCTCATTGACAATATTTTTTCAAATATCACTGATAACGAAACTTTAAGTGGTAATATTCTGACACAAGTAACTGACCACTTTCCTCAATTTCTTATTGTAAAGCATGCAGGCATCTCTTATAAGACTTTGCAATATTTCCAACATAATTTTTCTAACTTCAATGATGAAAATCTTCAAAATGATTTTGCAAACTTTGACCTTACTTACTTGAATGACAGCACTTTAGATGTAAATGCTAAGTTTAACAGACTTCTGTCCAGCCTTGATGAATTAGTTAAAACTCATGCTCCTTTGAAGAAACTTACAAAGAAAGACATTAAGCTCAGGAATAAACCATGGGTAAATAGCAAAATACTTAAAATGATGAACATGAGAGACCGACTTCTTAGAAAACTGAAAAATAATAACAATCCATCTCTTTATGATCTCTATAAGAAGTTTAGAAATCGGGTTTCAGTCTCTTTAAGGGAGAGTAAAGCTAGCTATTTCTCCAACTATTTCCAAAAAAACAGCGGCAACATGAAACAACTATGGTCAGGCATTAAATCAGTTATAAGCATTAGAAATTCAAGCAATGTAAATGTTATAAACAAACTTAAGGACTCAAAAGGTAAGATTACATCAGATCCAACAGTTATTGCAAACATTTTTAATAAGTTCTTTGTTAATGTTTCCCATGATATCACCAAAAGTATACCTAGATCAAATAGATCACCTGTGAGCTTCATGGGTGATAGAATTGTAAATTCATTTTTCATGGCACCTGCTGCCCCCTTTGAGATATCTGATATAATTTCTGCCCTAAAATCTGGAAAGTCTCTTGGGCCTAACAGCATTCCTATGAAGATCTTAAAATCTCTTTCTCCGCTGATCTCTTCTCCAATTTCCCTGATAATAAATGAATCATTTCAGTCTGGGATTTTTCCAGAAAAGATGAAATTAGCCAAAGTAATTCCTCTTTTTAAGAAAAGCTGTCAACTTACAGCATCTAATTACAGACCTATTTCTCTTCTCTCTGTTTTCAGTAAGATCACAGAAAAAGTCATGTATTCACGTCTTTATAAATTCCTTGAAAAGCATGAGGTTTTATATTCTCTACAATTTGGTTTTCGTGCAAGCCATTCCACTGACCATGCCCTTGTTAGTTTAACTGAAGCCATTAAATCATCATTAGACAATAGAAAATATGGTTGTGGAATATTTATTGACTTACAAAAAGCTTTTGACACAGTAAATCATAACATTCTTTCAATAAAGCTAGAACATTATGGAATTAGAGGAACAGCTTTAACTTGGTTTGAGTCCTATATCTCAGATAGAAAGCAATATGTCTCAGTGAATGGTTCCAACTCCAGTCACCTCAGTGTTACCTGTGGGGTTCCACAGGGCTCTGTCCTTGGTCCCCTCCTTTTCTTAATTTACATCAATGATTTACCTCTTTCTTCCTCAAAACTAGCCTTCTACTTATTTGCGGATGATACTAACATCTATTATGAAGCTGACAGTCTTGGTCAGCTGCAGAGTGTGGTTAATAAGGAACTAAAAAAAGTGAAGACGTGGCTTGATGTTAACAAACTGTCACTCAATATTGATAAAACTAATTTCATAATATTCAAGTCTCCTCAGCATTCTTCTCCTGAGACTGTCAACATCAAAATGGGTAATCTTTCTATCAAACAGACTTGTTATGTCAAATTTCTTGGTGTTCTCTTAGATGAAAATCTTTCATGGAAGTATCACACAACAGAACTGTCTAAGAAACTGGCTCGAACTTGTGGGATGTTCTTTAAAATAAGACACTTCTTACCTGTCAATGTGCTAATCTGCCTTTACAACTCTTTATTCTCACCTTTCATTCAATATGGAATTTTAGTTTGGAGTCTCACCCATGACATTTATATCAACCCAGTGTTCTTGTTACAAAAAAAGGTTATGAGAGCAATTTCATTCAAACATTTTACTGCACCTTCTACACCTCTCTTCTCAGACTTAAACATCTTAAAGCTGCGTGATCTTTTTCAGCTGAAATTGCTTAGTTTTGTATATGACTGCATAAATAAGATATCGCCTACTTGTTTTCACTCCTTCTTTGAATTAGTGGAATCTGTGCATCAATATGGAACACGGCAAGTCACCAAAAATGACATTTTTCTGACACAGAAAAATACCCTTCAATATGGTCTTAGATCAGTGCGTTACTGTGCAGCTAAATTCTGGAATGACATTCCTGTGGATATAAAAAAGTCACCATCTCGTGTTGTGTTTCGCCGAAAGCTCAAAGCCTTCCTCTTTGATTTAAATTATTAGAACTGATCATTGATAAGTTTCTCAGTCATCTCAGTCATAATCTTTAGAAAGAAGTCAAATTTACATGAGACACCTTTACACAGGGGGTGCTCTCTCCTCGATTAGCATAGCTATTGAGAGAGTTCCCTCCTTTAAGTAATTCCCTCCATACAATTTATCTTATTAGTTTCCTATTTTTTAGATATTTATTAATTTCCTAAATTGTATTACTATTAATTTTCTGTAGAGTTGGTTGATATTCTTGTTGTTTAATCCTTTGTAGTTATATGATAAATTGTATGTAGTAGTGGAATTTAAAATATGAACTGAACTGAACTGAACTGAAATGCTAGTAATATTTAAAGTTTTTTATTGTTATTTTGCAATTTCCAAAAGTCTGCCATATTCTGGCTAAAGATCTGCCTAGTAAAGTCACAAAGAATATTTATAAAAATGATCATATGACTAGTTTTTGGCGGCCCCTTCAGATTTTCTCCTCCCATATGCTTCTGACTAAATTAGCAACAGATCAAGCTGATTTCTGAAAAATATGATGCATCTGTAAAGCAGATGCATAGAACTTGCAAAAAGTTCTGCAGCATGAGAATGATTTCACATGAAAGTTGTTTCTTTGCAAACACTTTCATATTCTGATTGAAGAGTGCCACAGGAAGAGAAATATACAAAAACGAATACCACTTGCACTAAAATTACTAATGGCAATCATTTTCTTCTTAATTTCACAGTATCTCTTAAATTAATTCAGTTTTCTGGCAGTTGATAGTGTCCTGCCAGTGCCCAAAACTTGTTATCTCAGGTGTTATTTCACAATTCTCAGAATTGATTTAAAATGTAATATCAGATTTCCTACAAGTAGTTCTCAGTCTAGCATAGGGTTGGAGGCAGGTCCACATCAGCACTGCAGGTCCACTTCAGTGCTGCCATATTTTGACCTGCATAAAAAATAAAATAAAAGGGTTGGTACTGTGGAATGGTTAGCTTTTACAAAAAGTGAACTCATTTTTGGTGGATGAAATAAACGTTCCATTTTACCTTTAAGAACTCAATTGCTGTAAGAAGAAATAGCAGTCTCCTAAACATTGACAACAGAGGGACAGAAAGGAGGATAAATCTAATAACGGAACAAAGTAAAGATGGCTTCATTGGATTCAACATTAGAGGAGGATGTGAATATGGCCTTGGAATTTATGTATCAAGGTACATTGTAATACTGTTTTCCAGTTGGGGAGCACTTCACCAGATTTTGGTTAGAGACATGCCGCCCAAGCTTGAAAAAGCATATCTGTTCCTTAAAACAATTTTCAAAAATGTATACTTTAACCTTAACTTTAACACAACACTGAGCATCGCCCAAGGCATTTTGCTCAAATGAAGAAGAATAAATAAACTGGTCACCACAAAATGTGAAGATGGAAGTAATCTCTACAAAGAGCCAGGATGTTCGCTCAAATATCACAGTGACACCCAATTTGCCTTGACAAATAAAAAAATTGATATAACATAAAGTATAAACCCATCAAGTCTATACCCATCCTTATACCAACTTTTCAAAAATGGCCCATTTATTTGTTCTTTATACAAAAATTACAAAAATGGGTTATCGTTCTTATACCAAAATTGTGAAAATAGATACTTTTCTTATCCCAAAATTGTGAAAATTGATTTTGTTTGTTATACCAAAATCGTGAAAACAATACACTTCCTAGTGGTAGGTCCCTAGTACCCAAAATATACATAGTGCCCCCAGGGTTTTCCACTCAATACTAGTGCTGTGGAAAATACAATGGGACTTGATAGCCTGAATTATTTATAAATGACTGAATTTGTAGTTTCTGACTCCATTTTTTCAAAACATTATCAGCTGATGATTAAAGAGGTGAACTGAACACTACTGAAAGCAAATAAAAGTAGATATTGTGCAAATACGGGGTGCGCCAAAAAAACTATCCACTTTTGACAGGCTACGGTAAATCGTACACTGGACCGATTTTGAAGATTTATGACTTAATCTTTAGCAAAAAGCCTGAATTGGATTCTATAATTTTTTGTAATTTATTTAGTTATCTGTTTCTTGAGCTATAAGCGAGTTTCTTAAAATTCTCGGTCTCGAAAACACTGAAAACGATCCAAAAACATCGATCAAATTTTCTAAAGACTCGGCATAAATGGAAAAAGAGAATACATTTTCGTAGTGATTTGGGGATTTAGAATCGATTAGCTATAATCTACTGCACGAACACTAGTTGAACCACCGGCCTGTTGCGAAATTCTAGAGTAGTTGCAATGACACGCCGCGCCAAAGCCGTGTCCCGCAAGACAATTCAGCGAGACTCCATGCTTGCTTGACGTCATAGCGCTTCATTGTTTTTCTTTTTAACTTTTCTTTCCAATTCAGGCTTTTTGCTAAAGATTAAGTCTTAAATCTTCAAAATCGGTCCAGCGTACGATTTATTGTGGCCTTCCAAAAGCGGATAGTTTTTGTTGGCGCACCCGGTAGTTAAATTGAACTTTTAAATGCGGACTAGGAAGTATTTTGTTAAGACTACAACAGTTGGCTGTTAAGGAAGCCTGCTACTGGATGAGTCAGGAAAGTGCCCACCCTTTGGAAGGCTTCCTTCCCTTAATATCAAAGCAATAATATACTTTAATATCTTGTTGAATAGCCAACATGTTCAATTAATTTAATATTTTTCCTGGCTGAAATCGGTTACTCCGTTCCGATTTTTATAATGGATTTTCTCAAGAAGATTCCTTCGAAAACCCTTGAAAAACGGCCTAAAACCACGATCAAGTTTTCCTGATCTTTCTACCATGTAGCAATGACTTGAAAATGCTTTGGAACTTGTTGTCCTTTGGGAGAATGGAGAAGTCAAAATTATTCGAGGAGATTCTATCTTCCCAAGAAACTTTCAGATGCTAAAACAGGTAATTTCCATTGCTGTGAGGCAGGAAAACCTACGAAATTTGATCATCTTGTTAAGCCGTTTTGTGAGACCTTCTGAAGGAATCTCCATGAGAAAATCTCCCATAACTTTCGAGGGGAGAAGGCAATTTAAGCCAGGTAAATTTTCATGTCTAATTGAACATATTGGCTAATAAGTAAGAAATTTACCAGTTTTTTGCTTTGATATTCAGGGCGCAGCATTTTTTCAAACTTCATGCGTTTTTGTTTTACTCACCTGGTGAAGAATTCTCCTCCAAGATCTACTAGCCTTGTCTCTTTGTCGCGTTGGTTTGCCTCTAGCGGACTACCAATATTTAAATAGATTGTCAGTGCTCTACATAAGATCGTAAGCTCAACATTACTTTGTCATGCTTTTACAGAGTTGACCAAGGATCTCTTGCTGAAAGCTGTGGAATCAAAGTTGGAGACCAGGTGTTAGACGCTAATGGAAAAAGCTTTGACAATATTCTGCACAAAGATGCCGTTGAAGTTTTCAAATCAAATAGCAACTTAATCCTTACAGTTAAGGTAAATGGACGAGTCTTTGTTTGCTGAAAAATTTTAAAATGCTTGATTTGATTTGATTTGATTTGATTTTATTTGATTTGAATTGATTTGATTTGATTTGATTTATTTCAGGAGGGTTGCCGTTCAGCAGAAGCTGTTTTTCAAGGGGCCCCCCAATAAAAACATTAATTACAATATACCAAATAAAACTAATCTAAGCCTACTTACAATAGAAACCATAATGTTAAAAACCTATTTACAATAATTGATAATTTACATAGAAAGAAATATTTAAGAGGAACAAAAATTTAAATCTTGGACAGGGGCAGACACTGCAGCCCCAGCATCGGCCGCCCCGCTCTACACGCCAACCCAGAGCGACCAGCTACTGTAAACTCCTGGTAAATATACAGAGAAAACACATGAGCAATTAAGACAACTCAAGATGGGTTTGAAAACCAATGCATCTGCATGCCAGTGTTCTACTTATTCAGGGACGTTTGATCTTTTCCTAGCAGGCATCCCGTGCAGTGATCGTTGGCTGTGATGGTTTCTCTGCACTTCCAAAGATACATTGAGCATTATTAGAGATTACTGCAGCTTATTGTGGATATGAAAGTCAGCATCTGTAGCTCATTTGGTACCAGCTGTCCCAAAAATATACTCCTGTTCGAAAAATCGCCAAAATTTGATTTCATGGCCGATTTTTTAATTTTTCTGTTCGGCAAAGTAGATCAAAGTCCAAGTTATTTGCCCAGGTATAGCTGATCTTGTGATTGGTTTTAAAAGTAGCAAGTTTAACTCGTTTTAGAGCTGTCTGGTTTTGAAGCCTGGTTTTGAAGCATACTGCAAAAGGCACTGATGATCACCAGATTAATTTCCTTTTGTATATTAAGCTTGGTCATAAATGTCAGAAAGAAATTCAAACTATCATTGCAGACGTGAAGGATAATGAAAGATCTCAAAACAATGGCTCTTAGGGAAGATTTACGATGCTGCTTAAAGAATATAGCTCAGAATAAGGTTTTTCAACCTGTTATTTTTTGCCCTCTAAGTAATGAAAACAAACATTTTATGATCTTTAAATATATTTGGATCATTGACAAAAGATATCAAAAAGAAAATTTTATAATAGGTTTGATAATCGAGTTTTGGTGATTTTTTAAAGGGAAGTACTTTTTGTGACACCCGATAGAAAACGGATGTACGAACCTAGGAGTGATCAGTATGGGTTTTGAATCATGTTCAGGTCATGTTAATTGGTTGCATATATTTTCTTATTTCTAGCTTTCCCTAATATGGCCATTCCTACAAAACAACATTGCTTGTGGTAATGCCAAATTTTCGAAAATTTGTCACTGCATTTTCAGAGAAAGTGTCTGTTCAAAAAGCACTCTATGGCTTTAATCATTTGTAACATATCAATTACTGTAATTCTACAGGCTGTTGGCAAAATTCCTGATGAAAGATGTTTGATTGAAGAATACAGTTGGCTAGCACCAGATGGATCAGTCATCGAAGGAAAAGGTATGAAAAAACAAGTTCAATGTCATATTTGCCTTATTCTTATCTCAAATTTGTCTCCCTCAAGCATCATCTAGCAGGATCTAGCATAATCACGAGGAATGTAAAACAGAAAATACGTCTGATTGAATAGCATCAAAGACGTCGTTCACACTGGAGTAAGAATGCTTTAGAATTTGGAGAACGCATCTTTAAGCTCATCCAGAGTTATCGCTTCCAAATGGAGTCACAACGTTTTAATTCCAACCAAATGCGTTAGGAAATTATCAAGAGCACCGAAAACTTCAAATTTAGGCAAAAACAAATTCGACGTATTTTTCTATCACATTTCTAATGCATTTTAATGCATGTCTACTCTAATTTGAATCAAGCTAAAGAGCAAAGCAACGTCAAATCATGTTTCAATTGGTTCGCTATTTTCACGCCTAACCCCTGCACGTGCGCACATTGAACATGAGATAGTGAGATAGTATCGTTGTTCATGTGAGCATTTCAATGGAATGCTATGTTCAGAACGATCGAGATACAACTGCACCATGTCAGGTTTATAATCATTCCATCCGAGGTCTAGAAGTTTGCGAACATTTTTTCAGCGCCGTTTGTTTATTAGCCTCATTTTTACAGTACACTTTTGGTGATTTTTACACAGTGTTTATGGGTAAAGTTTTAAAAAACTTCTTTTCCAAAAATTCACAGGAACGGCTGGAATCTCGACTAATATTGCTTGCCTACATCAATCGTCTTGCGTACATCAACAATGCCTTCTTGCTTTTATGCTTACGAATTCTTAGAAAATTCTTTAGAATTCTTGTTCAAAATCTTTGCAGTCTTTCATATTTCTCAAAATTTCTTATATGCACGTGGAGACTTCTTAAGAATTTCTTGAGTCTTTTTTGTGTTAATGTACGGAAAGTCTAATATAAGGTATGTACTGTATGCACTTTGAGTCAGCTTGCACTTCGTAGCATCATCACCATTCTCCCTATTATAAGCGCTTTTATTATATTATCATTTGAAGTAGTAGAGTTACGATTTTATCATCAATTTGCTTTCTAGAAAGAAAAACAGATTATTTATCAAGTTCAATGCCATCACCAAGACTAAGAGACCATGATGTGCATGAGATTGGTATCGATACTGGTGAGCTTCCTTGGAACGAGACAATCAACCTCCCAGTACAAGCTGTGGCCCTGTCTGCAACAGAGGACATCGGTACCGACCCAATACCTCTTGATTTGACCAATGAAAGAATAGGAACCGACGAACCAGATGCTCCTTTGAAGCGAACAGAAATCATCATCACAACGGAGGACCGTATGACCGAAGATGAGGAGGCGAAAGTCAGACGCTCACCCAGTTCAACGAGTCTGGTTTCCAAGAAATCAACTGATAGCGGGAAGTCAGAACGCGGAAATAGATCAACAAATAGTGGAGAATATTCAGATTCTGATCGATCAAGGGGAGAAGATTCAGGACATTTGTTGCCAAATGCGAAGGCTAAAAGATCGAAATCTTTTTTGCAGAAACAAGGGGATAAATTGAAAGCCAAATTTAGTATCAGATCAAAAAAGAAAGCTGGTGAGTATAATTCTTCGCAGACGAAAGCAAGAGCGACCTTCATTTGAAGGAGAATTGATGCGTATTAACTGTAAAGACAATTTAATATTTGTCTACCGTTTTTGAAAGATCTTGTTGCAAAAATCTTCCAAAAATTTAATTTCTTTTGTTTTAGCGAGGCTTTAGCACAATTTTGAAATCTTATTTGTAATTTCTAGTGCTGGAAGAATTACCAGGCATTTGTTTTCTTTGAGCTTTATTGAGCAGTTTAGATTTGAATCATTAATTTCACTTTCTCGGCAATGGATGACAGAAGTCTGTTTGTTAGCCTTGAGATAGTACTTCCTCAGCTTGATGCAGCTCTGCTTGTAAGCTCGGTAAACAATTTCAGGCACTGAAAAAGTACCCTTTGAACGAAAATGTGAATCCACTGGAGCAGTTCGTTTTGGTCAGGGTACACTCACAGAAAGAAGATGGTTTCTAGAGTACCTTTTAGAGTACTCTAGCCGGGCGCATATATGGTACTCCTAAAGGTACTCTAGTAGAGTACCCTAAAAATGGATACCTCTAGAATACTCTTTATTTCTGTGAGTGTAGGGACAGTTAAAGAAAATAGTATTTTAGCTATTTGCTCATTTCAGAACGAAATAACAGATAGCAAATAGCATTCTTTAAAGGACAATTCCGGGGTTGGTATAATTGATGATAAAATAAAAGATTATGCTGTTATGAATGGCGTATCGTACTTTTTTCCACTATTTTTCCTCTTTTCTCTGCGAAATTACGTATTAAAAAGCGACCATTGCTCAGGGACGTCATAAAAAAGTTTGTGTTCCAACATTAATTTTACGAGCCCCGGAATTGTCCTTTAAGCCTGGTTTCCATATGATCCATATGATATTTAGTCTACAGCAAAATCACAAAAAAAGACAATTTTGGTGATCAGTTCCCAATTTGAATTTTCATGATTTTTTTTCAAACGTCACAATTTTTTTCACCACCCTGTAGGACACTGAACTTACAGAAACCTACAGTTGTTAATGCATAAAACCAAATCCTTTCTACATCCACCTTTCATGAAGGATATTTTTATGGAACGAAATATTAGCTGCAATCTAAGGCATGGCAATGACGCTCAACTTCCAAAGGTACGGACTACTTCCTTTGGAATTGAGACCATAGCCTACCTTGGAAATAAACTGTGGCGGCTTTTACCGCAAGAAGTAAAACAATCAAGCACCCTTTCTATTTTCAAAAAATGAATTAGATGCTGGAACGGCGATAAATGCAACTGTAGGCTCTGTAAAACATATATTCCGAAAGTTGGCTTCCTATGATAGACGCTTTTATCTTGTAATATATATATTGTACATTTTACTAAATTTATTTTAGATATTGTAAAGTTTTGTAAAGTACTGTAGGCCTTAATTAGCTCTAATTTAGCTATTTTGTATTTAGCCTACTAAAACTAAATCGATGATGATGATGATGATGATGATGACTGAAATTAGGAGAAATTCCTCAAAAGTCTCATGTTATGTTATTGTTATAATTAGCGTTCGAAATTTCATGCAAATTCGTCTGATCTTCTTTTTATTTGCTTTCAGCTAAACAAAATATATTTGAAAGCGAGTTGTACCAGAGATCAGACAACACACGTGAATGGTTACAGTACATTGAAGAGAAAGCAAAAGAGACATTGAATGTTAACGATTATACAGCTCTTATGAATCGAATCAAAGGCGTATGTATTACTTAGTTAGAGTTGAAGATTAGTAAAGTAAATTGATCTTGGTCCGCTTTTCATGCTAGCCGAAACAATGCCAATGATTTGCATAAGGATTGATTTACAGTTGAAATGGAGGCCTTGTATGATGACAAACAGTCGCCTGCCGGCCATCTGCCTTTCTATTAAATCGTCAGAATACGGTCAAAGCATCCGATGCTTTCGCTGAGAATGACAGGTACACTTGGTGCAAATATTAGATATTTTATGCTTGAGATTATTACCAGTGTTGTCTTTTTTGATGTATCGTCTCGCAAGAAATAAGTGATATATGATGTGTTCACTTGTCTGATTGACGATCTGTAGAACTTGTAACTTAATGTAAGAAATCTGCTAAATATTGAGTGACGATACGATTATTTCTGGGACGCAAACAAATTTTTGACGCTACTTTAAAATGTATTATTTTCTATTATTTTCAATTTATTACTATTTTGTCTTTTAGTATCTCGAAAAGGGTGATATTGAACTATTTACAAGCAATATTCTGGAAATACTCGATTCTCCTGGAAAATCTGTCTTATTGAAAGATATCAGGTAATTATTAATTTTGTTTTATTTTACCTATTTACATCTGTGAATGAACAGTGCAGTGTTGCCCAAATCTTTCAAAACTCAATAAATGCTATCCTTTTAAAGAACCGTTGGTGCACAAATTTTGAAGCTGAGAAACGGAACAGATTTACTTTTACGTGTTTGTAAAGCTTTAATGGGGCTTGTGTCTGGAAAAGTTTCGATAAATTCTCTCCTTTTACTCTCAGTTCTAAGCTGTTGGACACATTACTGACAAGTTTTGACTTTGAGACAGGTAGCACTTTTGTCCGTACCTAATAGACTATTTTTTTAACTGTCGGGATCCTAGGAGAAGCACAATAAGCCTTGCAACTGGGTCTTTCACTTGCGCTCGGCTCGGTTTACAATTGTTTTTTTCTTTTGCAGGACGATTGTATTCCCTCATGACATTGGTCGATTTGATGCTCGCGTTTCAAAAAGGGAAATGGACAACATGATCGCCAATGGTTACGACATCGCTCGTAAGTATACTCTCCAGCTGACGTACCGGGTGCGCCAAAAAGAAATTCACATGTTTGAAAATTCGTTGTATGAAGAATGATTGATAAATTAGAATGAATCAAGATTTGGTTGATAGCCGAAGGGCTCAAGTATTATTGTGATTTTTCTTCTATTTTCCCGAGCATTGGAAATATAGGTAAAATATAATTTACAAAATATCCGTTACTTGGAAATGCGTGAAAAGAGGCCTAAAACCCTCCATCAAAATTATAAAGAATCTCCTCACTCAAACACATTACCCCCCTCAAGAGTTAAGAATCACTTTTGAGCCCTTGTGGGAAATGAATTATATGTCCATATTGCTCTAAGTGAGGAGATCTCTTGTAAACTTATGAAGCGATTTGGGCCGTTTTTCACGCATTTCGAAGTAAAGGAATTTTCACAAATTTAATGGAGCCTTTGCACTCAGCATACCTTGTATCTGCCGTCTTTTTGTTGGTGGCCATTTTCGTGGCCATGAAAATAGTGACAACAAAGAGACCACAAAAGGAGGTATTCACAAAGCATGCTGGTTGCAAAGGCCCCTTTAATTGTATCTATATTTCTAATGCTCGGAAAAATAGAGAAACTAAAACAAGACACTGCAGCCTTTGGCAATTAAGCAAACTTTGATTCATTCCAATTTATCAAGTGTTCTCCGCATAGCAAATTTTCAAATGTGTAAATTTCGCTTAGGCGCACCCGGTATGTATTCTGTTAGAAATGGGTTTGATTATTTGGTTGCTTGCTTGGTTTATTGGTTGATTGGTGGAAAATAGTGACGTACAGCTCATTATAGTAGAGTCTGGAGGAGAGTGGTCACAATTTTCTCGTAAAATACTAGGGTTGCAGTGTTTACTGTTAGTGATACCCAGTTGTCAAATCAGTGTTAGCAACCATAATAGCAAGGTACCACCGAGTGACCCAAAAAAAATGGAACCGAGAAAATCTATCACCCAAGAATTAACTGACTGATATCAATGATTCAAACGTTGTTTGATGGCTAAACAGCTAGGCTACATTGTTACTATTTTTTGCTATTTTGATGGAGATGGTAAACTGGTGAAAATAAGGATTCGTGAATACAGGCAGTTCTAAAACCCGTCGAAATTCAGCAAAAACAGGGGATCGATTTTGATCAGCTACAGTGGAGCAACACAATGAACATATCATCCTGGGAATGTGCGACTCAGACTGGATGAATCCAAACAATCCCCTTGTGATATTAGAATTCTTCTTGCTTCCGACATAGGAAATTTGTTTGCATTATTGGGAGTTTTGTGCATGCACTGGGAATTTCGATCTGACATGCCTAATCCCAAGCCAGTGTATTCGTTATTGTATCATACTGGTCAATTCGATCCTATATTTTTGCTGACTTTCGAAAGGTTTTTTATCTGCCTGGTTTCACTAAATCCTTATTTTTCTCCAATTAGCCTAGCAATCCCCTTGTTGTATTCGAATTTTCCTGATAGAAATTTGTTTTCGTTACTGAAATTGTTTGCATGCACTGGGAACTTGGATCTAACATGCCTATTGCCAAGCTAATGCGAAACATATTCGTTATTTTCTCGTACTGATCAAATCGATCCCATGTTCTTGATGAATTTTGACGGGTTTTAGAACTGCCTGTTTTAACTAAATCCTTATTTTCGCCAATTTGCCATGTCAATAACAATAACAAAAAATAGTAGGGATGTAGCCGAGCCGTTCAGCTACCAAACAACGTTCGAATCACTGATTTCTGTAGATTACTCTTTTGTACATAAAAGGTTTTCTTGGTTCATTTTTTTGGGTCACCCGCTACAACAGTTGAAAACACATCAGAAGAGCCACTGGTGATCAAAATTTTGCTTACGATGCAGATTTGGTGCTTTGAATACAAATGATGGACCAATGAGATTATTTTTGTAAGGGGTCTGGGTTTGTTCTATTCCGTGTCTTATTCTATTTTTAAACTAGAGCGTTATGTGTCTGTTATTTGTCGTTAATGCTTGAAAGCAAAATAGACTAAAACTATTTTTGTACCCATTAGAATCACCAATACTTGATGGACAGTTGTCTGAAGAACCACCAAAAAGAACTCTTATAACTGCAGTACAAGGTTGGTCATTTAATTTTTCTGTTTTTATTCTATATGAATTTAAAGTATAAGGCCCAAGAGCATGACCCTCGTGTTATAATTTGGAGCATGCTCAATAACCATGAGATGAGAAGCATGGACTCCAGGTCCTAATAAAAGCTTGTGTAATGCCCAGGGGAGGGGGTACTCCCTAATTTTCAATACAGGGTGTCCATGCCAGTATTTCTTTGCTGACCCATAATTATTGAGTCGGATATTTTGTAGACCCCAAATATTATTATTCACTTCTAGTTCTGGGTCCTAGAGACCGAAAATATTGTTATTTATTGCATTGTACGAATGACTTAATGGGTCACTGTAATGAATCGCGCCAAATTGCTTGATTCTCCCTTCTTTCAGATTCATGAACCCCAAATATTGAATTGTGTTTATGTTGTTATTTACAGACCCCAGATATTGATTGAATGCAAGATTTCAGACCCCACGGACCCAAGTATTGAAAGTTAGGGAGTATCCCCCTGGGGTGTAATGGCTACTACTTCTTTCTTGGCATTGAATGGCGTAAAAGGAAAAAGGAACTTTAGTAGGTGCTTTGCTATAAGTCTGCCGTGACCTGTTTTGATGTCTTGATTATTTTCAGAATTGCAGCGTTTTTATATTGAAACTCGTTTGAGGTTGTGACATCAAACAAGTTCCAAATGGTAAAAAAGAAGAGCGACAGACTTATGATTACCACTCATATAGTTAGTTCACCTTCATAACTATGGTTTTCTTTAAACATCCACCATAAATTGTCTCCATTAATTTTGAAGTTAGGATGGTTTTGATTTTTTTCAAAAATTTGCCTGTACTCTTTTCCAAAGAGAAGAACGCTGTAATTTTGAAAATAATCAAGATATTAAAAATGTTCAGGTAGAATAGACCTTTTTACTTGCTAGAAAAGAGGTTTGGATCGAGTGCCCAAATCAGTTAAATTTCGTGAAGGCAATCGAAATCATGACTCCCATTCTCAGTATAAACAGTGCTAGCATGAAGTTGCTTCGGATCTCGGGACACTTTTCAGAGAGTTAATCATCGATAACTTTACCCAAAGTGAGTTCGGAATGGTTCAGTTGATACAAAGGCAAGTTTTGTTCACCTTTTGGCCTTGTCTCTCGTTATTTTCATTCACTGTTAGCTGATTTTGCTTTGCAACAGTCTAGGCCTATATTCAATCAAAACACAGTGATCTTTCAGCAAATCTTTTCTATTGTTTAAATATTTGTAGCAAAGAANATTCTCAGTATAAATAGTGCTAGCTGTGGCATGAAGTTACTTCGGATCTCGGGATACTTTTCAGAGAGTTAATCATCGATAACTTTACTCAAAGTGAGTTCGGAATGGTTCAGTTGATACAAAGGCAAGTTTTGTTCACCTTTTGGCCTTTTTTCTCGTTATTTTCATTCACTGTTAGCTGATTTTGCTTTGCAACAGTCTAGGCCTATATTCAATCAAAACACAGTGATCTTTCAGCAGATCTTTTCTATTGTTTAAATATTTGTAGCAAAGAACCGAAAATTCCTTGCAAGCCATTCAATCCAAAGAAAGATACAATAACCATTTACTCCACCTTTTTAAAGATTTGGAGCCTACGCTGAGATTGGGATGATACACGTTTTACACGGCTAGGAGCTCTCGTATTTTTAACTGTTTTATTAACTTTTTCCAGACAAAAGTGGTAAATTTCAACTGAAGTCGAAAACAGAGGCTGAACTGCTTGAGAAAGAAAAGCAAGAAAAAACGAGAAAAATATCGAAGAAGTACGCGAAACAACGTTCGATTTTAGAACGCGAAACGACAATGCAGCGATATAAATCATTCAGTAATGTGCCACGTCCTTCTAAAGAACATACGCATTCATGGCATTACGATCCAGACGAAGTGATCGACAAAGACCTAGATTATATTCCAACGAAAGATACTCCTTTCGATCCTGATGAACTGTACTCTAAAGTCGACAAAAGTCAAACGCGTGGTAAACTGGATGGTGTTTTTACTAATGGATCCGGCATCTCGGTGGACCCTTCTGTAGGGAGCAGTAAAAAGACTGAACGTGCGATGTCTGATATTGTAGAGGATCAGGAGTACGCATTGCCGGATATACATAGGAATGGTACTAGCTATGGAGATATTATAAATGAATACGATGATGATGATGATGATGATGATGATGATGGTGATTATACACCGATAAAACCGATACTAGACAGTATGAAGAAGCCCCCTGAGCTTAGATTGGAAAGTAACAAGCCCTGTGAAATTACAGTGGCTATTCCGAAGGAAGGCAAATCACTCGGTAAGTTTGAATACGCGTATTTTTTTAATAAGAAACTAAGAATTTGAGCCAGTACTGAAAGTTTCTTAAAATTATCAGATTTTGAGTACTCAAAGTTTCTTACGAGTTTCTTATAGGTTCCATAACAATCTTCATGTTTACTACCGGTGCCCTCGTGAACATTTCAAAACAAAGTTATTGAAGCTTTTCCGATGTTTAGACATTACTCAAGTACCTTCTGAGTAATATGATACAGGAAACAAGTGAAAATAAAGTAGAATATGCGAAGAATTTCCTTTATCAAAATAAATAGCTTCTTAACTTATATCACCCCAGTACTGGAGTTTCTTAACTTTTTGGCGATCTGAGAGTTGAGTTCTTTTAAGCGTTTTCTTATAAAAAAATACGTATAGTTTTATAGCAAAAGTGCAGGTTGGCTGGGTATTTTGTATGTTATACCGGGTGAGTCAGAAAGATGTATCCACTTTTTGAAAAATCTTACGGGAAACGCTATGCGACCAATTTGTGAAATTTTGATTCCATCATCTTACTGAGGCTTCAACTTAATTTTCAAGATGTTTCTCATAAGTTGAGGTGCATTAAGTTCTTCTGAAATTAGGAATTAGCCAAAAATCCCATTTCTTGATATTTTTTGATGCCCAGCATTGATGGGGAATTATATTTCAACAGTTTCCGTATCATTAGAAAGCAATTCCTGACCCAAGAAAACATTTTACCGTTTTAATCGTTGAAACATGGATCAAATTGAGCCAATCACTTATAGTTTTAGGCAAAGCCCACGGAAGCTAGTTTTTGGAAATTCTTCATTTGAGATTAAGATGATGCATTGTAAATTATGAATAAATTCTCAAAATCAAGTCAAAATCAGGCAATGGAGTTGTTATTTTTCAATCGGTATTATAGTTTTTGTTTTACTACTTTTCAAAGAGTGGCTACATTTTTCTGACTCACCCGGTAGAACAACTGTTAGGTGAGGCTGTTTGCGAGATGGTTAAGCAGTTGTCCGTCCAACATGGAGTTGTTTTTCTCAATTAAGATAAACCTATCAACAGGGTAGTAAGTTTTGCTGGACTATTAGATTCATTGGACAAGACTCCCCTTCTTGGTTATTAGCAATATGCATAGGACATAGCTGTACTCCTATCAGGTGTAAAATCAATAATATTACTATTATTCTAGGTATTAGCATATCAGGAGGGAGAGGTTCTACTCAACAACCTGAAATTCGCATTGAAACGGTATATCCAGGGGGTGCAGTCGCAGAAGCTGGAGTTCTGAAGGTTTGTTAGTTTTGATACTAAAATCTAGGATCTTAGCAAATTCCTCGAAATCTCAATAAAGCCGTTAAAAGAAATCGATTGACGACCATACATGAAGTGTATTTTGGGTTGGTTAACCTTTGGTAGGCCCCAGAAGAGGGTGGCTCGAGACAGTTATGATGGTCGATTCTTTTTAAGAGCAGACTCTTAGTACAGCCTTGATCGAATGTTGTACTAAACTCCCACTAAACTAAAGTCTGTCTCAATCAAATTAGATGTCACGTGAGATTCGCAATTATACAAAATTACTCATGCAAAACACTTCAATTGTTGCTATTCGCGGAAATTTTCACGTGACATCTAATTTAAGACATACTTTAGATGTAAATCTCAAATGCTAGCATTTATCTGAATAAAGGGCAATTTTTTGCATGGCCCTAATTGATATTCAAATACAAAATACTATACTAAGAAGATAGCATTGGTTGTTTCCGAATGCATCATTGCAAGACGCAGATTGATGTAACCTCGTGTTGCACAATTTCCTTGTTAGCATAAACTTTAGGGTGCGAGCAAGGTTTTACGACCAGGGTCCCTTTTCTCGCTCCTATCGCCCCTTCTGCTGGGCTTAAATCATATCTACATTGCTTTTGCATAAGTGTAAGTGCAAGCAATGTCAGGAAAAAACTCTCAATATGCTCAGTTCTGGTTGCAGTATTTAAGGTTATTTTGAAGCGCTGTGCCTGCAACTCCGTTCTTTGATGTTTTTGCAATTACTGTTGCATGAAATTAATGCAAATAGTAAAATTTTTTCTCGGTGGCAAAAATGTATTCGTTTTTCGCGTTAACTTCCTTTAATACAGTGTCTTTCTTGTCTTTTTTCCGTTAATTTCCTTTAATTCTAAGTTTTATACCCTCACGTTGATTTAAGTCGCGTGAATATATTAGAATTCCTAGAAGCGTTCATTGCCTACAATAAGGCATCCTAATTTTGATTTTTATATTTTTGCCAATTTGTAGGCTGGATATCAGCTCCTGTCAGTCGATGGCTATTCGTTAAAAGATGTTCGCCATNATGTTTTTGCAATTACTGTTGCATGAAATTAATGCAAATAGTAAAATTTTTTCTCGGTGGCAAAAATGTATTCGTTTTTCGCGTTAACTTCCTTTAATACAGTGTCTTTCTTGTCTTTTTTCCGTTAATTTCCTTTAATTCTAAGTTTTATACCCTCACGTTGATTTAAGTCGCGTGAATATATTAGAATTCCTAGAAGCGTTCATTGCCTACAATAAGGCATCCTAATTTTGATTTTTATATTTTTGCCAATTTGTAGGCTGGATATCAGCTCCTGTCAGTCGATGGCTATTCGTTAAAAGATGTTCGCCATAACGAGGCTGTTGATTTGATAAGGAGGTCCTTTGGTGACAGAAGCAAAACGACTATGGATATAGTTGCGGTACAAGCCTGATATTATATTGAAGCAATTTCAGGTTTTTATATTTTGTATAAAATTTATGAGACTTTTTGGGAACAGATATTAAGAAGCTTGCGAATTCGTGACCCCAAGGAGCCGTTTACGCGATGCGGACAGAATTTGGAAACGGTATAAAAAGGGTCGTTTTGGCCCTCATTTTGGCCTTGAGTTTAACACAATTCCTGTTGAGTTTCTGGTTGTTATGAATGCAAACAAATGCAAACCATTTTGCGTCAACATTTTTCGTTCTCTTCTTGGTTATTTCTCAGTTTGACCACAATGCCAATAAAAAAATAACTTTCAAATTGAAAAAAAAAGCTTTTTACATAACTCCCAAACTTTTTACATTAAAATCCAAAAGCTTTGGATGGTAAAAGTTTCGGACAAAATAGCTCTTTTGTCCGAATTACCTTCAAAAGCGTCCGAAAATTGTTTTGGCTAAATTTATTTGCTCACGATAACATCTTTTCAGAGTTTTTTGTTGGAAATATTTGGATGTTAATGTAGTCAGTTACATTCATCTGTCATGTCTCAGTCGCGGTGTTTTTTTAGGTTTATTTTTCATCCAAAATGGAATAAAGTCAATGTTTCTTGTCTTTAAAGCTCCAAGGAGCCAATAAACCCTTTCCCATAATTTGTTGCTAGTACTTAGTCGATAAGTTCAGCAAAATTTTTAAGCAATACGGATAAACAGAGAAACAAATGTTGGACAGCAAGGTTGCCCAGTTTAGTGGGGCTTTTTAAGAACCTTATTCAGGCAATTGTAGTATTTTTAGTGATAATCACATACCAGGTGAGTAAAAATAACTTGCACCTTTTAGAAAATTGCTAAATTTGATTATGTTACCGATGTATGTTTGTCAAGGACTGAATAAAATTTAATAGGTGGTCGTAACTTTGTTCTTCCGGGAGAGAGACCATGAAATTTGCAGCATGAAAAGCCTCATTTTGAGCATTATTATTTTCCACAGCATGGTATTTTTAGTCAGATATCTATAATGTGCGACTTCATATGAAAGTTCGAATCCTACACTACATAACAGCTACATAGCTTCATCAAGGACATAAGAAACCAATTTAAGTGGTAGTGCGGCATTAAAATTCAATTTGATAATCAGTCGTTGTAATTTCGGAATATGCTCCAAGTACCTTCTGAACGCAGATTTCCTCCATATTCAAAGCCATTTCAAGACTTTGTGATATGTCTAAAATTGATTTGGTCTTTGACACAAATTCACGTAAAGAAATTTTCGTGATCGGTAATATAATCAAATTTTGATGATTTTTCAAAAGGTGCAAGTTTTTCTTACTGACTTGGTAGGCACACTTTCTGCTCTTCTGTATCTGCTTTAATAGATGTATCTGACTTGTTTGATAAGTTATGCTGTACAATAGTAGCTGGACATATTTCTATATATCCTTCGGTTTATACTAAGATAAATAATGGTAACTATATTTGCATATATGCGTTAGCTGGCTAGCTAGTAGTGCTCAGTAGCTTTGTTTTCAGTGAGAACCGGCCACTAAGAAACCATTTTAAGACAAAAGGCTGTCCATTATCGTATTAATTGAAAATAAAAGCATTGAAATAAGGGGTGGGATAAGAAACTAAGCCACGCACTAAAGCACCATAAGGTCTATTACAGCCATTGCTTTCATTAGAATGATTTTGATTTAACTAATTTTACTTTTCAGTTTGACAGAGTCCAAAAAAAGTCAATGCTCCACGGCTGCGAGCCGGTGGAAGGTTTTGCTTGTTAATATCATATATGAGGAAGGCTTAGTAATTTCTATACTGAACCAAGGAAGCTTTTGGGTCATTCTGGCAACAGCAACTGGTTTATACATTTTAGGGTTAAAAACAACGCGAGGAGCTCCAAAAATCTGGTTAGATTGACTTGATAAAATGAGGAAGGTTTAACTAACGAAATTGGCATCCGGAGGAAGGTTTGACTTTTTCTAGACTCTGCAATTTGATAGACTTTTTTGTTAATAACCTCCAAATCAGCCTTAGACGAGGGCAGATTTTGTAACAATAAAAAAATTTGTAATATTGCTTTATAAATCGATTAACGTTTGCAAACAAAAGGATTTCTACGGCCCTTAGTCAAGCCGCGAATGTAAGCAAAGCAGACCACAAATTATAGGTTGAACCTTGGTGGCTGACTCACTCGACATGCGTGTGTTATTAAGTGGGCTATTATAAGACAAGAGTCTTAGACAAGATTGAAAGTAGGGGAATAGATTTAAGTATTTTGCTGTCGGAATCTTATTTGTCAAATTCAGAAGCTGAGCACACAAAAATGAGAATTGTAATGCTTTCTATTAAGCTTCTGAATTACTAAATTTTTGGTGGAAAACATTTAGATTTTATCACTCTACTTTTGCAGGCAGCTCGAGTGGGTTAGCCACCTATGTCCGGGCTTTCTTTTGCAGTCTGCTTTGTTTACATCCTGGCCTGATTAATCGGTCGCAGAATTCTTGTTCTTTTCAAACGCTTATTGCTTGGTACTGGCGTTCTAACAAAAAGCAACGGATACTCTTGTTGCGAAATCTGCTCATGTTTTCTTATAAGTCTTATAACTTTCATAGTGGCGAGTTCTTACTGTATGGATTCTTTGTATTTGGTTATAGTGTACTGTGGTAGTGCGGAGAATATCAAATAATCAAAAATTGCAAGAGGACAGAAATATTTTGGTCTTAAATTTTACGCAAACCATCAATCCCCGGCAATCAAGCCCTGATGAAAGAAATTCAGAACCAAATTGTTTGCTAAACTTTGAGCTTACTTGGGAAAGTTAAATTTTTGTTTGTTTCGCCACTTCGCAAACATGCCATCAAAGGTGTTGTGCTTGCAACAAGCTCATTAAGCAACGTTGTTTGAAGTTTAAGCTCGTTAAGCAATGATGCTTGGTGTTGAGAGGGTGACCAAGCTCGTTGAATTATCAGCAAATTTGTTATATATGTAGGTCTGTTTTGAAGGATTCTGATATGACAGTTTTTTATGGAATCGCTTGTAACTTGAGAGCGATTCGACCCCGATTTTGCCCAACTAAATTTTTGTATCGAAGTTAATATGTTAGCTACACAAAGATCGTTAGGATGAAGGAAATTGAAAAACTTAGAAAGCTACGTACCCTGAAAAATCTGAAGCTTTTCTGACTCACTGATTGGAATTTGTAAACACTTTTTTATCAAAATGTTCAAGATGGTAGACGCTCTTCGCATCACAGTAAGGTTTTATTGTAGATAGTAGTAACTTTG